>VZQC01001841.1:533767-561101 GCA_009823505.1 Rhizomys pruinosus | reverse complement strand
AGCATGGTCTGCAGTGTCTACTCCCAGGCTGTGGGATCGTTCTCTGCATTGTCTACTCCCCGGCGGTGGGAGCTTGGTCTGCAGTGTCTACTCTCAGATGTGGGAAGCATGCTCTGGAGTGTCTACTCCCAAGCTGTGGGAGCATGGTCTGCAGTGTCTACTCCCAGGTGTGGGCACATGGTCTGTAGTGTCTACTCCCAGGCTGTGGGGAGCTTGGTCTGGAGTGTCTACTCCCAGTTTTGGGAGCGTGGTCTGCAGTGTCTACTCCCAGGTGTGGGAGCATTTTCTGCAGTGTCTACTCCCAGGCTGTGGGGAGCATGTTCTGCAGTGTCTACTCCCAGGTGTGGGAGCATGGTCTGCAGTGACTACTCCCAGGCTGTGGGGAGCGTGGTCTGGATTGTCTACTCCCAGGCTGTGTGGAGCGTGGTCTGCAGTGTCTACTCCCAGGTGTGGGAGCATTTTCTGCAGTGTCTACTCCCAGGCTGTGGGGGGCATGTCCTGCAGTGTCTACTCCCAGGTGTGGGAGCATGGTCAGCAGTGTCTACTCCCAGGTGTGGGGAGCATGGTCTGCAGTGTCTACTCCCAGGTGTGGGAGCATGGTCTTCAGTGTCTACTCTAGGTCTGTGGGGAGCATTGTCTGCAGTGTCTACTCCCAGGCTGTGGGGTGCGTGGTCTGCAGTGTGTACTCCCAGGTGTGGGAGCATGGTTTGCAGTGTCTATTCCCAGGCTGTGGGGAGCATGGTCGGCAGTGTCTACTCCCAGGTGTGGGGAGCGTGGTCTGGAGTGTCTACTCCCAGGCTGTGGGAGTGTGGTCTGCAGTGTCTACTCCCAGGTATGGGGAGCATGGTCTGCAGTGTCTACTCCCAGGCTGTGGGGAGCATGTTCTGCAGTGTCTACTCCCAGGTGTGGGAACATGGTCTGCAGTGTCTACTCCCAGGGTGTGGGAGCATGGTCTGCAGTGTCTACTCCCAGGTATGGGGAGCGTAGTGTGCAGTGTCTACTCCCAGGCTGTGGGAAGCATGGTCTGCAGTTTCTACTCCCAGGTGTGGGAGCCTGGTCAGTAGTGTCTACTCCCAGGTGTGGCAGCATGGTCTGCAGTGTGTACTCCCAGTATGTGGGGAGCATGGTCTGCAGTGTATACTCCCAGGTGTGGGGAGCATGGTCTGCAGTGTCTACTCCCAGGCTGTGGGGAGTGTGGTCTGCAGTGTCTACTCCCTGGTGTGGGGAGCATTGTCTGCAGTGTCTACTCCCAGGCTGTGGGGAGCATGGTCTGCAGTGTATACTCCCAGGTGTGGGGAGCATGGTCTGCAGTGTCTACTCCCAGGCTGTGGGGAGCATGGTCTGCAGTGTCTACTCCCAGGTGTGGGAGCATGGTCTGCAGTGTCTACTCCCAGGCTGTGGGGAGCATGGTCTGCAGTGTCTACTCCCAGGTGTGGGAGCATGGTCTGCAGTGTCTACTCCCAGGCTGTGGGGAGCATGGTCTGCAGTGTCTACTCCCAGGTGTGGGAGCATGGTCTGCAGTGTCTACTCCCAGGCTGTGGGGAGCATGGTCTGCAGTGTCTACTCCCAGGTGTGGGAGCATGGTCTGCAGTGTCTACTCCCAGGCTGTGGGGAGCATGGTCTGCAGTGTCTACTCCCAGGCTGTGGGGAGCGTGGTCTGCAGTGTCTACTCCCAGGTGTGGGAGCATGGTCTGCAGTGTCTACTCCCAGGCTGTGGGGAGCGTGGTCTGCAGTGTCTACTCCCAAGCTGTGGGAGTGTGGTCTGCAGTGTCTACTCCGAGGTGTGGGAAGCATGGTCTGCAGTGTCTACTTGAGGCTGTGGGAGCAGGGTCTTGAGTTTCTACTCCCAGGCTGTGGGAGTGTGGACTGCATTGTCTACTCCCAGGTGTGGCAGCATGGTCTGAAATGTCTACTCCCAGGCTGTGGGAGTTTGGTCTGCAGTGTCTACTCCCAGGTGTGGGGAGCGTGGTCTGCAGTGTCTACTCCCAGGCTGTGGGAGCATGGTCTGCAGTGTCTACTCCCCGTCTGTGGGAGCGTAGTTTGCAGTGTCTACTCCCAGGTGTGGGGAGCATGCTCTGCATTGTCTACTCCCAGGCGGTGGGAGCATGGTCTGCAATGTCTACTCCCAGGTGTGGGGAGCGTGGTCTGCAGTGTCTACTCCTAGGTGTGGGAGCATGGTCTGCAGTGTCCACTCCCAGGCTGCGGGAGCGTGGTGTGCAGTGTCTACTCCCAGGCTGTGGGATCAGGTTCTGGAGTGTCTACTCCCAGGGTGTGGGGAGCATGATCTGCTGTGTCTATTCTTAGGGTTTTCTTCCCTGGATCCCACACCTTCCTCTTTTACTTCATTATGATTGTCTCACTTTTCTGTGGTCTCAGATGTGTCATTGGGAAATGGTTTGTCTTTTGGGGTTTTATTTCTTTTGTCTCTCTCTCTGTTTTTCTTTGAAGGATGTTCTACTTAATTCTGTGAAAGCTGTCAGTATGAAATAGTCTCTGTACTCTTTCATTTTGCCTGATATCCAGTGAATCTTTATCCTTTCTTACATACTTTCTCTGAGCATATATGCTATTTCCATTTCATTTTTTTAGCTAGCCTGGGTTAATTCTCTAATTCTCTCATTAGTTCTCTTCTCTATTGTTTCATATCTTTCTGGGTACTTTTATTACAGTGTCTATATCTTTGAAATTATTTCATTCCTTCTGTACAAGGACTGCTGCTTCAGTTTTTCTTGATCCCTTCACTTTTCTTTTTTGTGTTTTTTTTTCCATCTCTATTTTGGGTTAGACTATGACAGTAAGGGTAGGTAGAAGCCCTCTTTGGACAGGAGCGAGGCTCATCCATTTGTCCTTACAGCCCTGCCATCAGAAGGTCATCCACTGCTACTGGTCAGCCATAAGACTTCAACAGGTAGATCTTGCTCTGCAGGAGACATTAGTGTCTTCCCATATCCCTCTTGGGTGCTGTCAGCACTAGCTCCTGCAGATGTCTGCTGTTTGCAGATACATACCTAACTCCTTGTCCTCTGAGCTGAAGCCTTCCTGTCTGTCTTCTCCAGAGGACAGTCTTCCTTCTCCTGCAGGTGGAAAGGGATCAATGGTTGCCTGGCTTCTTTGGATGGGCTTGTTGTGCCTGGGAACACTTGCCTTCATGGAGATCGTCAATCCCTTCCCCAGTTTTCCCCATATCTCAGCTCTACTTCCAACTCACCCAGTGCCTTCAGAGCCCAAGTCTCCTCACTGGCCTTCGAGGGCTGAGGTGACTTGCAGCCATCTGTGAAGCTCCCTCGGAGGCACAAAGATTGAGCTCCCTCAGTTCTCCTAGGACAACAGACACTCATCCATCTAATTTCTGTCTCCTTTATAGCTTCCCATTCTTCTGGCCTTGGTCTATGGATTCTTTGAGTTCTTTTACTTTCATTTGGAATGGGTTCGGGAGGGTGTTAATGCATGAGGTTGTCTGAGCAGAATGTGGTCTCCTTCCTTTCTAGATTGCTGTGGTTTGATCTTCCCTTGGGGACTGGAACCTAGGTAGTCAATGTTAAGGACTCTGCTGATGCCCTGAGAACATCCAGGAAGGAAGATCTGAAACAAGCTAACTAAGTACCTCTGGTGGCTCTGCTTAGGAATCCCCAGTGTCAAGGTCTCAGGCCTAGACCACCTGACAGAATAGCTAGGGATCAGCTGAAGAGCTCCACAGAGATGGGACCATGTCAGGACCCACCTTTCTGCTCACTGGTTGGCTTTTTCCAAGACCTAACTAAGAGCCAAGTTAAGAACAACCACTACGGGCTCTAGAATTGACCCACCATTTATTTTCAGACTCTGTAATTACTGTATATGGGTGGAAGGTATATATTTTTATCTTAGAGTAATATAAGATTAAAAGGGGAAAAATGTGAATGCTTAAACATATTTTGGAATAAACATACAGTTTATTCTCGGAGGTCATAATTTTGATACATATGTGATGGTTATATAGGCATCTGTTGGAGCAATACAAAGGGGGGGGAGCAACAACAACATAAAGATTGGGTCAAAGAACTGACCGATACAGTTAAATTCTGCCTGAAACAGGCAAGCCTCTGCAGTGAAAAACCTTGGAAAGACTGAGAGAAAGATCCAAGGCATGTATGGCAGAAGGCATGAACTGGGGTGGGGTGGGGGGCAGGGAGAGGGAAATGTGTTTAAATTGGACTGAAAGATAATGTGTGAAATACACAAATCAATAAAAGTATTAAAAAAAGAACAAGCCCTACTATGAAAACCCCCGACTTTGGTGATCTTTGTATTCTCTGTAAGTCGTTCAAAGTTGCACATGAGAAACCTGTGCACTATTACAGGAAGCTTTCAGGGGGTGACCCTTCTGACACCCCTCTTCCCTGCCACCTCAGTTGGGAAAGTGAATAGGAGAGGGGCAGCGTCCACAGGAAGAAAACAGCAGAAGGGATGGTGGCAGCCCCCAGGATCAGCCATGCAGACCAACATCTCGCCTTCATAAGCCCCACTTCAACAGCAATTATTTCATTTTTAGCTTGTCAATTTGGATACTCTTGGCCCCAGAATGGATTCAGGGGATGCTAAATGATCTGGTTTGCTCTTCACAGAGTCTGAATGTGAAGATAATTGCCAGAGGTCTTTTGGCTGTGTAAATTTGTTATCAATTGCCTTTTTAAAAGTTGGCACTAAAATAATCATTCCCATGAGCAAAACCCATTACAAACCTTAAACCTGGGAGCATAAACATATTTCAATGCTGAGGAACGAGTGGGTAAGATTTCATCATCCCCATGTCTGAGAGATCAGGAGAGCTTGGCAATCCATATATTAGGAGAGTCCCTGGGTGGCTGAGCCTCTGGCCTGAGCTAGGAGTTGAGCTCGGTTGAGTATGAGGTACTTCAGGAGGCTCTGGGGTCATGAGCCTGGGTGGCTCTCATGTGGTCCACCCTGTGAGGCCTAGTAGGCACATATGTAGTGCCCTCATGTGCCAACATCGGCTCAGGGCTGTTCTCGTTCAATCTCTTGCCTTTCTATTGCCCCAAATCTAGTCTTCCATTTTGTCAGTTTGCTGTATCCTCTTTGGCAGGGCCTTTCATGGGCAAAAGAAGTGGTGTGAGATGATGCTGAATGAGCGGTCAGTGTGGTAGTGGACAGTTGGGTCAAGCAGGATGGGGCTACAGTCTTTTGATAGTACAGCTGTCTAGGATTGAGTTCCCATCCTCTGGAAGGCTGTTAGTGTTTATTCTTCTGTTCCTGGAAGTTGTTTTGAAAATGAACCTTTGTAGGGCTGGAGAGATGGCTCAGTGATTGAGAGCAGTAGCTGCTCTTCCAGAGGATCTGGGGTCAATTCCCACATGGCAGTACCCACATGGCAGCTAACAACTGCCTGTAATACTAGTTCCAGGGGACTCGATGTCCTCTTCCAGCATTGCACCCATGAGGGTATTTACATACATGGAGTCAAAACATTTGTATACATAAAGTAGAAATTAGAAAGAAATAACTGAACTTTACACCTATAATTATTTTAGAAATAGGAAATTAATTATATTTCTAGAAATGCAAGTCATTATCTTAAGGCGGGAGAGGCTAGCTCTCAGACTAAAATTTGCTTTGATAAATCTTAAGTTGCTTAGAAAATATGTTTTACAGGCCTTTGAAGTCAACTTGTTTTATGTTAAAGTCTATATCCACCATTTTGGGCCTTGGTTGTACTACTTATGGGGAATGGACAATTCTTTTTCTTTTTTATTCTCGCTTAGGATAATTCAATTTAAGTATTTTTTTTTTATTTTTGAGACAGGGTCTCCCTCTAGTTCCAGCTGTCCTGGAACTCACTCTGTAGACCAGGCTGGCCTTGAACTCACAGAGATCCGCCTGCCTCTGCCTCCCAAGTGCTAGGATTAAAGACGTGCGCCACCACGCCCGGCTGGATAATTCAATTTAAAGACTGTAAAGACAGCCCATACAAATTCATGATTTTCAATGGAAGGAGAGGATGGTTTACTGTGCTCTCTACTCCTCCCAGAGGAGGAGGAGCTGAGGTAGAAGCCCGGGGTGTCCCCATCCTCAACTTCCTAAAAGGTCATCCTCCTTCCGTCTTCCAAAATACTTGAGAAAGATGTCCTGCCCTTTGAGACAGAAGTCCTGCAATTCGTCCTGTCTGCCAAGGCTCTGAGCTGGAACAGCGAGGAGGCCAGCAGCATGCCTGGGATGGAGATGGACCAGGCAGGGGTCACAGCAAGGACTGTGGCTGTAGCTCAGTGTGACGGCTGAGCAGGGAAACTCTAAACTCTGATTTGTCTCCACAGCTTGCCCTGGCTTCTCCTCTGAGAGTTGAGGCCAGAGACCAGAAGTGGCAGCGGGAGGCTGGAGACCAAGCACAGTGAGTGATGGTGGTAGCATTGCCAGTCCCGCTGTCTATCCAACTGCCTGCTGCACATGTTGCCTTGAATGTCCCTCAGATGTCTAAATGTCATCATCTCCCAAATGGACCCCTCCCGGAACTATTCTGTTTTGTCTGGAGAGGGGGAGGGTAAGTGCTATCCTCTGAGTTCTTTAAGCTGAAGCTGGGTTCCTTTGTGTCCCTTAAGGGCATCGGTTCTCCCTGCTGGGCATTCTGTTCCACCAGTTCTCTGTTCTCTCCGCCATCACCTTAGTTCTGTTCACAGGACAATTCCAGGCGCTACCATTCTCCTTTTCTCCTTCTCCTTTCCTCCTTTCCAGTCTCAGATCTCCTTTCACCCTGATCGCTTCTTCAGTACATTTCCTGGTGATCTTTATATATCCCACAATAACTGAACTTCTCTGAATCACCCGGGATCAAGCCCCACCCACATACTGAGACTTGCCATCTACACTCTCGCATTTCTGTAAACACGATTCTACACCAAAAGCCTACATGAATGTTAGACGATACGAAGAAAGTTCATGGGACAGGAAAAGGTTCTTCAGTCTCTCTCCACTCAGCTGCATAGAGGGCATGTCTGGAAATCAAGCATCTTAACATACTTCTCTGTTTAAAAAAAATCCCCAGACCTCCCTGCCAAAAAAAAAAAAAAAGAAACCAAACAAACCCCTTCTACTGTTTTCTTTCTGTTCTGGGCAGGAGGAGCAAACTGTCTGGCTGGGGAGATCCCTCCTTCCCTGAGCTGCCCGTTCTTCTCTCTCCCTATGCATCAGAATAGAGTTTGGCACTTACAACCTCAGTATTAAGTCAAGTCCTGTGAGTCTTTCCTTGTGGCCTGCAGGTTTCCTCAGGATATAATCTCTCCTGATTCTTCAGAACTCTGCTTGGATGTCCCCCGTCTCAAAAGTCATCTGCTTGCCAGCTCAGTTAAGATCTTGAGCAAATGTCCTATGCACTAGCTGTAGGAAAACAGAAGTGGTGTCGGTGTCACCTGGGTCCTCTCTGCTGGGCACAGAAGTTTGAATGATCCATGTGGGGACCCAGACAGCCATTCAAACAAAGGAACTGTCTCTAAATGAGTTTAAATGATCCCATGTTTAAAAAGTTGCCTACGTGGGGCTGGAGAGATGGCCTAGCGGGTAAGAGCACCGACTGCTCTTGCAGAGGACCTGGGTTCGATCCCCAGCACCCACATGGCGGCCAAGAACCGTCTGAATACTCCAATTCCAGGAAAACTCCAGTTCCAGGGGAATCCGACACCCTCTTCTGACCTCCACGGCATTGCACGACACGGGTGCACAAACTTGCATGCAGACAGTACATTCATACACATACAGAAATAAATAAAATTAATAAAAAAAAAAGTTGCCTATGCCATCATGAAAAACAAAACCTAGTTTATCCCAGTGGCTCCTTATAAAATATCTCACTATGCAGAACTGAAAAGTCAGAAGTGACTAATTTGTGACCCCAGGAGGGACAGGCAGCGGCCAGCCTCAGTGAAGACAATCAGCTGCCTGGTAATGCACAGACTGTGGAGGTTTGGTGTCATTTATTTTGATAAGGAAACATTTTTTTTTGTCTTTTTTTGAGATAGGGTCTCCTTGTAGCCCCAGCTTGCCTGGAATTTGCTAGGTTGACCAGGCGGCACCCTGAACTCACAGAGATCTGCCTGCCTCTGCCTCCTGAGCACTGGGATTAAAGGCGTGTACCATGCCTGGCAACATTGAGTTGTGACAATGAGGTGATTATGCATTATGCTTACCATTTTATACTCTATATAATGGAAAGCCAAATTAAGAGTCCATGCCCATAAATGTTGGGCATTTCTTAGCATTGAGACATATACTGTGGAAATGTTGGTCAAGAATGGATAGTGTTAGAAATTTTGGTGTAAATGATCTTTATACCCTTCTACTATGCTGGCAAGTGTGGGCTAAGGATATTAATAACTTGGGGTACAAATAGCGTCTGGTTCCATCACACACCTCTCTGTTCAGGAGGTATGTTTTGGTACAGCATAATTCTCAGTAGCCTCTCTGCAGACTATTCAACTCCCCAAATCATTCTGAGTATATTTTCTTTCTGGCCTCTTTCTCACTCAAGGCCAGCTTCACTGTTTTTATTAAGAACTTCAAGATGGCCGCAGCAGAGCATTAAACCAAGAATTTGGCTCCTCTACATGCTGAGCACTGTGTGTCGCTGTAGGCTGTGTGCCCATGAAGCTAACTCTGCTTGATTGTTTCACTCATTCAGTGAAAGAGTTCTCCATGCCAAGTTCTGTGCTCAGCACTGGAGATAAAATGGCTGTACTCTCTAATGATAGCGATAACCATAAATGTAGTGATGGTAGTGATGGCGAGGACAGAACTAGTAGACATCACTGAGCACTCACATGTCACAGACCAGCCAGGAACATCATGGCAATTACCTCCTGTTTCCAGCTGTGGAGAGCGGTCTTAGAGAGGCTAAATGACTACTAGAATCTTAGCAGTATAGTTGGGTCTTAAGCCCATGTGGATTTCTCTTGTGAGGGTTTGGCCATTGGTAAGTGCATACACACACACACACACACACACACACACATACATCTATCTATCTATCTATCTATCTATCTATCTATCTATCTATCTATCTGCTCCTTCCTAAACTATTCCCCCTACTCTAGCTATCTGAGGTTCTCTAGAACATTCTGGATAATTTCCTTGAAGGCTCCTCATCTCCTGTAACCTTCTCAGGACTATTTCCACCATCCTCTGTGAGCTCAGCCCACCTCAGCTTCTGGCTCCCTGCGTTTCAAGTCTAGCCACAGGTAATTCTAACCTGGTTGATATTCATTGGTTGTAGCCACTATCGAGTACCATGTGCTTTACCTTTCTCTAGGCCAGAATACTTCATAATCAGTGACTTTATCAATTCCAGTCTGAAAGAATTGCTCCTGCCTCACCCACATCATTCACACTGTCCCTGTATTCCTTATTAATCTGCAGCCACACTTCTTACAAACCTCTGTCCACTTTCAGGGGTGAGTGGAGCCCAGCTGGTGCATGCTCCCAGGTCTCTGTCTCCCTGGGATATTCCATTACATTTCCTCAAATACTCAATGGATGGACTTGTTCCTGTGAAGAAATCACTTCACATTTATAGTGTAAAATCCCTCTTCAAATATTGGGATGAAAATAGTCCATGACAAAAGATACAGATGCTTTATAAAAGAATTTCAGGAAGAGCTTAGGTTCAAAGCAGCTGGAAATGCACAGGTTGCTTGGGTGGCAAGGGATATAAATTTGAAAGAATACTTAGCCAGCAGCTACTGCTGACAACACCTACCTGGAGGGAAGAAGTTGAGAGGAAAACTACTTTCACTGAAGCAGAGTGAGTCATGGAATTTTCACACTTTAGTGGCATGATTTTCTTTCTGCCAAATGAAGGACAGGGAAGAGGAGGAAACCATAATCTCTTCTACACTTCTGATGGTTCTTTCTCATAGGTAAGTAATGAGACTGGGACGCAGAGAAGTCCCTGGACCAGACTCATGGGACCTTTGATGAATACTGCTCTGAATCCTCAGGGATGTGTCCCATGCCTTGATGGAACTTGATTCCAAGATAAAATACAGGATAAGTTAGAAAGAGGCTGTGGCATTTCAGACCTTCACCACATAACAATGTTTTGACCAACAATGGACTACGTGTAACAAGGTGGTCCCATGAAAGGCAAAGCAGGTAGGAAATTATTAGCACTGAGAGTCATTGTAGACCTCATGTGTTATGGTACTGGTGTAAACACACCTATTGTACTGTACATATATGTTGTATGTAATACTTGACAGGATAATAAATGTTATGGATTTGTATATTTCCTATGGTATGCTTTTCTTATTTAAAAGTGTAATTCTGGGCTTCCACCGCAGGCCAGGTAAGAGCTGGCCCACCTTGCTGGAAACCCAGATCTTTAGGGACACCGAGGTGGCAGCTAAGTTGCCAGTGCCTGGGCCAAATCAGCCCCCACCCCCTAATATCAAGGAACAGGCCTACATTGCAACAAAGAAACGTGAATTTCACATCAGATTACAAAAAACTAATCAAATCCACATGCCAAAAGCACAAAAAATCCCAACAACATGGGAAAAGCAAATAAGAAATCCTCACCAAAGTCTATCAGTCCTATAGAAGACTCCAACAATGAGATCTCTCTGGAGGTAACCCAGGACACAGATCTTAAAAGAACAATCATAGACATACTCAAAGAAATCGAGGACCTAAAGGGAGAGAATAACCAACTCCGGAAGGAAAAGGAAGTGTTGAAAAAAAAATCTCAGGCTGAGATGAAAAAAGAAACTTAAAAACTAAAAGGAGAGAATGACCAACTCTGTAAGGAAATGGAAATACTAAAGGAATCTCAGGCTGAAATGAAAAAGGCAATTGACAGCCGGGCGTGGTGGCGTACACCTTTAATCCTAGCACTTGGGAGGCAGAGGCAGGTGGATCTTTGTGAGTTCAAGGCCAGCCTGGTCTGCAGAGTGAGTTCCAGGACAGCTGGGGCTACAGGGAGACCCTGTCTCGAAAAGGCAAAAAAAAAAAAAATTTAAAGAAAAGGCAATTGAACACTTGTCCAGTCAACAGGAAAGGGCAGAGAAAGCCTCAGTAACAGAATGGATGAAGCAGAAAATAGAATATCAACCCTAGAAGATTACATGGAAGAACTGAAGAAGAGATCAAGCACAGACTATGAAAAATTAAAAAAAACCCACAAGAATGGAATAAACAGGAAACGTGGGACACCATGAAAAGACCAAACCTCCATATCATAGGTATAGAAGAAGGAGAAGAATCCCAGGATAATGTTTTGGACAAGATCTTCAACAGAATTATAGCTGGAAATTTCCCCAAAATGCAAGTGTACAGATGGCCTCTGGAACACCAGAGAGTGTTACCAAAGGCCACTAAACCAATAAAGCAAAAACGGGTCTCCCTGAGTCAAGCAAGACTCCACCGTCACACCAGCTACCACCTCACCTGCCTGGAAATATTGTGCAGCAGAGGCAGCCATATGCCTGTAAATATCCCAAATCTAAATTGGCTATTGCTCTCTCTTGGAGGAATAACACCATGGATGCCACAAGTTTAGTTCTCTATGGTTAGAAGATGTCATAAGCCACAGTAGGACCCTGTCATATTTAAAGGAAAAAATGTAATTCATGATCAACATATCATTCAAACATATGTGTCTATACAAAGTAACCTACCATAACATTAATATGGCTGTTTAAATACTATATATCTAATTGCTTGTGCTTCGTTAGTAGGATCGAAAGGTTATTCCTGACAAACGTGTCAGCCATGAAAGGAAACAGCCAGAATTGACCAAGTCCAAGACAACAGCTCAAAGAAAGTGACTGGTGCTGCTTCTCATCCACCTGTGCCCCTTTTCTAAGCCCAGGGAATAATCTGTGGAAGAGGGGGAGTGGTAGAATGTAAGGGCTGCGATTGGGGTGAATGTGGAAACAGCAGCAATGTAGTCTGGACCCTCATTTGATCAACTTGATTGAACATAACACCCCTCACCCCCCGCTGGAAGGTGGGCTGTGGGGGTTTGGCAAAACAGCCTACAAATTGGTTTTACGTGAAGATGCTTGTACTCATGGATTATCACTTATAGCTAAAAAAATGGAAAAAAAAACTGAGAGAATATGCAGGACAGTTTATGGCAGAATGCATGATCTTGGTTGTGGGGGGGGGGGGGGGGGGAAGGGAAAGGGAAATATGCCTGAACTGAATTGGAAAATGATGTATGAAATGCACAAAGCATCAATAAAAAAAATGTTAAAAAAAAGACACACCCATACAAATACATATGTCTAAACTGAACTGAGAAATGATGTCTGAAATACCCAAAACATCAATAAAAGCATTATAAAAACAAAAACAAATACAAGAAGCACATACAACACCAAATAGGAAAGATCAGAAAAGAAACTCCCCATGCCATATCATAATCAAAATGCTAGATGCTCAAAACAAAGAATACTGAAAGCCACAAGAGAAAAACAGTAAGTTACATATAAGGGAAAACCCCTCAGAATTACAGCTGACTTTTCAATGCAAACAATGAAAGCCAGAGGAGCTTGGAACAAAGTATTTCCAGTACTAAATGACTACAGATGCCAACCCAGGTTACCCTACCCAGCAAAAATGTCAATTATAATTGAAGGAGAAAGGAAAATTTCCATGATATAAACAAGATGAAAGAATACATGTCTAGAAAACCAAACCTCTAGAAAATACTCAAAGCACTTCAGAGGACAGAAGAAAGGAGCAGCTATCCTCAAGCAGCAGGAGAGAGATTAAAATTAATGAAGGTATAAACACAGAAATACAAACAAACCAAAAATGCAAACAGAAAATAAACTGAAGGGAAACAATATACATCTCTCATTGTTAACCCTAAATATTAATGGTCTAAACTCCCCAATCAAGAGACACAGAGTGGGAGGATGGATTAAAAAATGGAATCCATCTTTCTGCTGTCTACAAGAAACACACCTAACCTTCAAGGATGGCCACTATCTTAAGGTGAAAGGATAGAAAAAATATTTTAAACAAATAGTATGAAAAAGCAAGCAGGAGTTGCTATTTTAACATTAGACAAAATAGATTTCAAAGTAAAACTAGTCAGAAGAGATGAAGAGGGTCACTACATCCTTATCAAAGGATCAATCAACCATGAAGATCTCACAGTCATAAATATATATGCACCAAACTCTGGTGCACCAAAGTTCATAAACACAATCCTGAAGGACTTCAAGGCACAAATCAATTCCAGCACACTAATAGTGGGAGACTTCAATACCCCACTGAGCCCATTGGATAGATCAACTGGACAAAGAATAAACAGACATCTGAACTGAACAATACCATACACCAAATGGACCTAATAGACATCTATTGAATATTCCACCAAAACACCAAAGAATATACTTTCTACTAAGTACCCCATGGAACATTTCCCCAAATTAATCATATACTGGAACACAGAGAAAACCTCAGCAAACACAAAAAGTTGAAATAATTTTATACATCCTATCAGACCACAGTGTAATAAAGCTTAATATCAACACCAGAAAGAGCCCTACTAGCTACAAGAACACATGGAGCCTAAACAACACACTACTGAATAACGGATAGGTCAAAGGAGACATAAAGAAAAAAAGAAAAGCATTCCTGGCACTAAATGAAAGAGGTGATACAACACAGCAAAACCTATGGGACCCCTTAAAAGCAGTCCTGAGAGGGAAATTCATAGCTATAAGTGCCTACATTAAGAAAACAGAAAGAGCACAAATAAATGACTTAACACTGCAACTAAAAACACTTGAGAGGCAGCAACAAATGAATCCTAAACTGGGGAGAGAGGAAGAAATAACAAAAATCAGAGCATAAATCAATGACCTAGAAAGAAAGAAAACCATACAAAAGAATCAATGAATCCAAGAGCTGGTTCTTTGAAAGGATAAACAAGATAGATAGACTCTAGCCCAATTGACTAAAGGAAGGAAAGAGCGACTCCAAATAAACAGAATTAGAGATGAAAAGGGAAACATCACAACAGATAGCAAAAAGATTCAGACAATTAAAGAGGAATACTTCAAAACCTATATTCTATTAAATTTGAAAACCTAAGAGAAATGGATGAATACCTGACATCATGGAATCCACCAAGACTTGATTGGGAAGAGATCGACAGCTTAAATCGTCCCATAATAAAGGAGGAGATTGAAACTGTGATAAAAAAAAACAACAAAAAACTCCCAACTAACAAAAGCCAAGGTCCAGATGGATTCATGGCAGCATTCTATAAGACATTTAAAGAAGACCTACAGCCACTACTACTCAAATTAATCAAGAGGATAGAAATAGAAGGAAGTCTCCCAAATTCCTTCTGTGAAGCCAACCTCACTCTAATACCAAAACCAGGCAAAGATACAGCCAAAAAAGAAACTATAGACCCATTTCATTAATGAACATAGATGCAAAAATTCTCAACAAAATACTTGCAAGCCACATACAGGCATATATCAAAAAGATCATCTACCATGACAGAGCTGGATTCGTACCAGAGATTCAACATATGTAAATCAATAAACATCATAAAGCACATAAACAGACTGAAATATAAAAACCACATGATCATCTCAATCAATTCAGAAAAAGCCTTCAACAACATTCAGCATGCTTTCATGTTTAAAGTCCTAGAGGGAATTGGACTGGAGGGAACATTCCTCAGCACAATTAAAACCATATACAACAAACCCACAGCCAACATTATCCTAAATGGGGAAAAACTAGAAACATTTCCCTTAAAGTCAGGAACCCAGCAAGGTTGCCCCCTATCCCCAGTCCTCTTCAATATAGTGCTTGAAATGCTTTGGGATAGCAATAAGACAAGAAAAAGGAAATTTGAGGAGTACTAATTAGAGGCGTACTAATTGGAAAAGAGGAGGTTAGGTATCCCTTTTTGCAGATGACATGATAGTTTACCTAAGGGATGCCAAAAACTCCACCTAGAAGCCATCAACAGGTTCAGTAAAGTGGCAGAATACAAAATTAACTTAGAAAAATTGGTAGCCTTTCTTTATGCCAATAACAAGCAATTGGAGAAGGAATACAAGGAGACTTTCCCCACTCACAATAGCCTCAAAAATTATCTAGGAACAAACCTCACCAAACACACTAAAAAACTACAATGAAAAATTTTAAATCCTTCGAGAAGGAGACTGAGGAATATACTAGAAGATGGAAGAACCTCCCATGCTCATGGATTGGAAGAATCAATATAGTAAAAATGACCATCCTGCCCAAAGTAATATACAGATTCAATGCAATCCCATTTAAAATCCCCAAAAGCTTCTTCACAGACCTAGAAAAAAAATCCTAAAGTTCATATGGAGAAACAAAGACCCTGGAGAGCCAAAGCAACCCTGAGCAAAAGAGCAATACAGGGGAGATTACCACACCAGATTCAAACTATATTACAGGGCTATAGTCGTTAAACCAGCCTGGTATTGACACAAAAACAGACCTGTAGATCAATGGAACAAAATTGAGGATCCTAACGTGAGCACATCCAATTTCAGCCACCTCATACTCAATAAAATGGGCCAAAAAGACTCAATGGAAGAAAGACAGCATCTTAGAAAATGGTGTTGGCATAACTGGATCATCACTTGTAGAAGAATAAAACTAAACCCCTAACTCTCAAGATGTACAAAAATAAACTCTAAATGGATCAAAGACCTCAATGTGAAACCTGAAACTCTGAAAATGATAGAAATCTTTGGTAGTAACCTACAAGACATGGGCGTAGGAAAGGACTTTCTAAATCAGACAGCAGCTGCACACACAAAAAAATAAGGTCAATGATTGATAACTGGGACCTTATTAAACTCAAGAGCTTCTGAACAGTGAAAGAAAGCAACCAAAGAAGTGAAGAGAAAACCCACAGAATGGGAGGAAACTTTCACCAGTGATACAGCTGGTAGAGCATTAACAACAAGAGTGTATAAACTACTCAAAAAACAAAGATGTAAGAAAACAAATGACCCACTCAAAAGATGGAGTAAAGAGCTGAACAGAGACTTCACAAATGAAGAAGTAAAGATTGCTTAGAAACATCTTAAAATTTTTCAACATTGCTAATAATTAAGGAAATGCAAGTTAAAACCACTTTAAGATTTCATCTAACTCTGGTAAGACTAGCTATGATCCAGAAAACAAAGGATACCAAATGCTGGAGAGGTTGTGGGGAAAGGGAGACACTCATCCACTGCTGGTGGGAATACAAACTCATGCAACCCCTTGGAAAGCAGTGTGGAGAACTCTAAAGAAACTGAAAATGAGCCTACCACCTGACCCAGTCATACCACTCCTGGGTATATACCTACAAGACTCATCCTACTGCAGAGATACATGCAGATCTGTGTTTATTGCAGCTCTCTTCACAATAGCAAAGAGTTGGAAGCAACCCAAGTGCCCCTCAACTAACAAGTGGATAGAGAAATGTGGTACATCTACACAATGTAATTCTATGCAGTGTTAAAGAAAGATGACATCATGAACTTTGCAGGTCAATGGATGAAACTAGAAGATATTATGGTAAGTGAAGTAACACAGTCCCAGAAAAGCAAATAATTTATGGTGTCCCTCATTTGTGGATGCTCTCTTTAGAAGGCAAACTGAATAATTCCTGTTTATTTATTGGTTTTTTAGTAAATATAATACCTGATATTACTGAACAACTTGCTCTGTAATGTAGAAAAATAAAGTAACAAATGGACCTTGAGAGCTTGTCTGGAGAGCAGGGGAACACAGCTACTCATAGACCCTTGACCATAGACCTGTCGTCCTCTATCAGTGAAAGTCGTCCTCTTTGACAGAGTGAGTAGAAGCTTCAGGAGGGATGCACATGGAGCATTGAGGGAGGAAGGGGACACCCGCCTAGCCACCCAGATCGCTGAATCAACCCTGGTGATCAGTGGGGTGACAAATATTGCAGCAGGATCTCCCTCACATCAGAAAAAAATCCTTAAATCATATGGAAAAACAAAAGACCACAAATAACCAAAGTGACCCTGAGGGAAAAGTGCAATACAGGGGGGATCACTATACCAGACTTCAAACTATATTACAGGGCTATAGTCATAAAACAGCCTGGTACTGGCACAAAAACAGACCCATAGACCAATGGAACAAAATTGAAGTTCCAAACTTGAGCACATACAATTTCAGCCACCTCATATTTGACAAAGGGGCCAAAAAGACTCAATGGACGAAAGACAGCATCTTCAGCAAAGGTGCTGGCAAAACTGGATCACCATTTGTTGAAGAATAAAATTAAATTCCTACCTCTCACCCTATACAAAAATCAACTCCAAATGGATCGAAGACCTCAATGTGAAACCCGAAATTCTGAAGGTGATACAAGAAAACATCGGCAGCAACCTACAAGACATAGGTGTAGGAAAAGACTTTCTAAATCAAACAGCAGCTGCACAGGAAATAAGGTCAACAATTGACAAATGGGATCTCATTGAACTCAAAAGCTTCTGTATAGTAAAAGAAACAATCAACAAAATAAAGAGAAAACCCACAGAGTGGGAGGAAACCTTCACCACTGATACATCTGACAGAGCATTAACATCCAGAATATATAAACTACTCAAAAAACAAAGATGTAAGAAAACAAATGATCCAATCAAGAGATGGAGTAAAAAAGAGCTGAACTGAGACTTCACAAATGAGGAAATAAAGATGGCTGAGAAACATCTTAAAAAGTGTTCCACATCATTAATAATTAAGGAAATGCAAATTAAAACCACTTTAAAGATATCATCTTACTCTGATAAGACTGGCTAAGATCATAAAACAAAAGACACCAAATGCTGGAGAGGATGTGGGGAAAGGGGAACACTCATCCACTGCTGGTGGGAATGTAAACTCATACAACCACTATGGAAAGCAGTGTGGAGAACCCTTAAAAGACTCAAAATTAACCTACCACCTGACCCAGTCATGCCACTCCTGGGTATATACCCATAAGACTCATCCTACCACAAAGATACATACACATCCATGTTTATTGAAGCTCTCTTCACAATAGTGAAGAGCTGGAACCAACCCAAGTGCCTCTCAACCAATGAGTGGATAGAGAAAATGTGGTATCTATACACAATGGAGTTCTATGCAGCAGTAAAGAAAGATGATATCATGAACTTTGCAGGTAAATGGATGGAACTAGAAGACATTATGCTAAATGAAGTAAAACAGTCCCAGACAAATGACAAATGGTATCCCTCATCTGTGGATGGTTAGCACCAATATATCTAGTTAGGTGAAGGTGAAACTTATATAAATATATATATTATATATATAGTATATATAAGGTTCGAATTCTATAATAAATCGTTATTATAGGAAAATATATATAATAAATTAATTAATAGAAAGAAGATGAGTATATATATATATTTCTTTTACCCCAAATATATAATAATTAATTCTTTTACCTAGAAGCCAACTTACCATTATAATGTGAACACCTTAATGGGATCTACAATTAACCTACCACTTGTTTTCAGACTTTCAGGGGGAGGGTATGTATGCATACTTTAGAATTATATAAAATTAAAGGGGAAAAAATGTGAATACCCCCCCCCAAAAAAGGATGGCAGAATGCATGAGCTCTGATCTCTGATGGGGAGGGGGCAAGGAAGGCGAATTAGGTCTAAATTTGATCAAGAAATGTATAAAATACATAAAACTTCAATAAAACTGAAAAAAAGAAAAGTAAAGTAACATTGTTTCTTTAAAAAATAATATGCTCCACAAAAAGTGTAATTCTGCTTTTAAAAGGTTAACTGAAAAATATCCTTAGGGCCATCCTTCAAGGGATATTCTAGAGGAAGGCATCATTATCCACAGAGGAGCGCTCTGTGTGTGTTAGTTCCCTGAAGCCTTTCCAGTGGCCCTGGATGTAGAGATGGAAGATAGTGGTGTTGATCCTGACCCTGTTGGCCTAGGCTAATTTTGTTTATGTCAAATTTTAACAAAATGTCTAAAAAGTAAATGAAAAAAATTAAGTGAGCATCCCACGTGGCCCAGATATGCAAAGGCTGTGTCACCCATATCCGTGTAAGTGCACTCTGATTTCATACCAAGATAAAGCTGGATAGACTTCTGTACTTTGCAGCTGGCCTCTGTGTCATTGTGTGATGCAGAACTGCACTCTCTCTGTGGGTCATGCCCTCGCTGCTCCTTCCTCAGGAGTGGTCTCTTCCCTGGGTTTGCACGATGATCCTGTGCCGTGCGCCCGGATTGTAAGCACCCTCAGATTAGGCAAGAACTTCCCTTAGTGGTATTGCTGGCCTGTGTTCTCTGTCGCCACCACTGTCTGAGGATGCATCCTGTTCTGAAATCTGGGCCCTCACTGCTCCTAAGTCTTTTTGGGCATAAACAGATTTTTGATTTCCTGTCTGCTTGGACCTCCAGTCCTCCTCCCAACCTGTCTCATCAAAGAAGCAAGGGTTAGGGTCTGCTGTAATCAGTGGCAAAGATGAGCAGAAATTCTCTGGGAGACTAAATCGCAGCTGATTTAGTAAACATCATCATTAATTATTATTTGTTATCATATACACTATAGTTAGATGTCTAACATGATGTGGGTTGAAGAGTCCTAATTGGAAGACTCCAAGTGCTAAATGCTCAAAATCCAAAACTTTCTGAGTGTTGAAATGGCACTGCAAGTGGAAAATCCCATATCATGAGGCACAAAATTATTAAAAATATTGATGTCAGGAACATGAGATTAGATAGGTCACAGGGAATAGAGAAGAGCCTAATACTAGATTTTTGGTAAATACAGTATTAAACTGACTCCTAATGACCCTTTGTTATATCCATAGATTAATGCATCTTTCAACTCTCATCTTATCCAGTGGGTGTTGATTAACACAGAAATATACAACTGGCCAGTGTGGAGAGAACAAGAGACTATAGTGTTTATCCTTGAATAGAACACCTATATCTTTCTACATTTATATCTATATCTATATTTATACCTCCCAAGACTCAGGGATCATTGTGGAAAAGGGGATGGAAAAATTTTAAGAGCCAGAGGTGGTGGATGACCACGAGGAAATAGTTTTCCAGACAGCTTGTCAGTTACTCATAGACACTCACAACAATAGCGACGGTTTACACAAGACCTATGCAAGCCCAAACCAGGTAAAATCTCAGCATATACGTGGGAAAGTAGATAAGAAACTCCAGCCCTATCTGAGGAACTATTGGAAACTAATGGCTGCTGGAAGGGGTGAATCGGTTTCTTTCAAGGATGTGTTAACCAAGGTAAGGTAACCAGGGTCCAGTGGATAAACCTACACTGGAGGACATTTGGGAACACAAATTAGAAAAAAATATATATATCTGCAACAGGGATCTAAATACAATAAAATATATTGTATGAAAATCATGAATATTCAATAAAATGTAAAAAAAACTGCATAAAATCACCTTCGGGCAATGCGTATATGGTACATATGAAAATTTAAAAATCATGTCTCATTTCTCAAGTGTCTCAGATTTTGGAATAAGTATGTAAATATTCCAAAACCTGAAAAAAAAAAACAAATCTGATGCACGCTGTATGGTGTGTGTCTACCTTGGATAGTATTTAACTTGTGTGTGCCACTAAGTCAGAAGGAAGAATGCAAAATCTGTGATCGAGTTCTTATTTCTGGAAGGTTTATGATCAAGGCCTCTCTCAGAGGCCAAAATCTAGGCTTTTGATTAATTCCTTGCAGGATGAATATTTGGAGACATGAAGACGTTGGTTCTACTTCCTGTCTAAGCCACTTACTCCACATAGGCCCAAAACAATGCTCTTCACTCCCTTCCCAACGTCGTAGTCTTTCCTCTCACTATCCACACATTGTTCGCGCTTCTTTTTTAAATTTTATTTATTTATTTATTTATTTATTTATTTATTTATTTATTTATTTTTATGTGTATGAATGTACTGTCTGCATGTAGGTTTGTGCACCTGTATGGTGCAGTGCTGGGGAGGTCAGAAGAGGGTGTCGGATTCCCCTGGAACTGGAGTTAAAGACGGTTCTCAGCCGCCATGTGGGTGCTGGGGATCGAACCTGGGTCCTCTGTAAGAGCAGTCAGAGCTCTCAACCACTAGGCCATCTGTCCAGCTCCTGTTCGTGCTTCTTAAAATACCACTTTGCCTCATCATGTCTGTCTTAGCTACTTTTCCTCTTACTGTGACAAAATACCCTAAGGAAACAACTAAAGGTTTATTTTGGCTCACCGTTAGAGTACAGTTCATCATGGCTGGGATGCCAAGGAACCAGGGGCTTGAAAGAGGCTGGTCACGTCACAAGAAAGAGTAAGGAATGCCTGCCACAGCTCAGCTCTGCTTCATTTCTGTAGTTCAGGATCCCGGCTAGGGAATGGTTCTGCCCAGAGGTATGTCTTCCAGGTGATTCTAGATCCTGTAACAGAGAGATAACTAACAGTAACCATCACATCTCATTAGCATCAGCTTATGGTGTCATTTCTGCCTTTGGAGTCAAGCTGAGTTCTTTAGTCTGGGCCAGGCTTTGCTGTGTTGTGTGTCCAAACCAGATACATGTACTTCTTGTATAGAAACCCAAACCTCAAGAGACCACCATGGCCAGCTGGCCCTTCTCAGGCATCTGTGAGTTCCAGATTTCAATATAAAATGTTGAAAGGGGCCCAGGTTGAGTGGGTGAGATGTTTGACAGGTGCAAGTTATGCGTGGGGGACCACAGATTCTTTGAGAAGGAAGAGTGATGCTTCTGTATCACGCATGTACAGGGACTTAGGCGGCAGTGATTTCCTGCATAGATTTCAGTCTCTGGCTTAGGCTCAGTCCAAGAGGTCTGGCTTGCCTCACTTCACCACAGAGATGTAGGAATGTAGTGAAGGTGCTGGGTTTCTCTATCAGAAAGAAACACAGAGCCTCTACTGTGCTGGCCAATGGCATTCCAGACCATAACCTGTATATCCCAACATTCCTGCCTTTCTGTCTATGTATGTGGTTTCTCTTGGTGGTCCAAATGTCTGTCTCTTTCTTTGAAAATTCAGAACTGACAAGATTGGCTCAGGCTCCCCCAGGCATATCTCCTTGATCAGATCACACATTGCCAGCTCCAGGTTCCAGTTCCTGTCAGATCACTTTCTCATAAGGTTGATGCATGGGATATGCAGGTTCTATGGGAAAAAGAAAGGATTTGGGTTGGAGTTAGAATGACCTGCGTTCAGATTTTGCCCCTCACACCTACAGTTAAGTCACAGACATGGTTTAATGTCAATGGATAATCATGGCATCACTAAGAAAGAGTTGTTGTAAGGATCAAAATTGTGCAAAGCAACCATCAAATGGGTAGGCTCAGTGACTGCTTTAAAACCCTAGATAGTCTGGCTCGTATTACACTGTTCCAACCTCCATCACGTCATTGTGGTGACTGGCTTCATGACATTGGTCAAGGTGTAACTAGGCTTGGGCAGGTTGTTAAGGGCAGAGACTGAGCTGCAGCTGTGTCCTGGTGAAATTCTGAAGATACACAGTCCCATCCTTTACCCCTATTTTGGGAGACATTGAATTATCTTTCACACCCTTTTCCTTGTGAGTATAAATAACACTGTGATGATAAGACTTATAATGAATTTTACATATATATTTAAAATTCTTACTTAAGAAAAATTTCAGCCTATTTTGTGTACCAGTCCTGTATGGAATGGGACCAGGTCAAGGAGGGGCATCTTCAACATATATAGTCATGTGGATGAAGGGTTATGGGAGCTGGCTGTGGGCAAAGCAGAACTGTGACCAATATCCAGCAGAGTTAACATGATCTACCTTCCCTCAGGAGGATTCTAACCACCAAGACCAAGGAAATCAGCACCCCTTCATTCTGTCCTTCCACATGAAGACTATGGAAATTTAGGGTGTTGTAGAAGATGGAAAGAGAAGAAGAAGGAGAATATATTAGTTTTTGTTATAACATATTTTGTCAAAATTTAGGTCACAAAAATCCTAAGCTCCTGGCTTCTTTTCTTTTTAAAAAATATTTATTATTTTTATTTTATGTGTATGAGTGTATTGCCTACATGTAAGTGCACCTGTGTCATGCAGTGCCCTTAGAGGTCAGAAGAGGGCACCAGATCCCCTGCAACTGGATTTAAGGATAGTTGTTAGCCACTATGTGGATGCTGGGAATCGAAGCCAGGTCCTCTGAAAGAGCAGCCAGTCCTCTTAACTGCTGAACCATCACTCCAGCTCCATGGGTTATTTTCTTATAATTTCTTATCATTTTGAGGTCAGAAGTATAAGATCAAGTAGAGACATGGCTAGATTCCTTTCTGAGGTTTCAGGACTAAATCAGCTTCCTTGCCTTTTCCTGCTTCTAAAGGTTGCATGCCTCTGCTGGCTAGACTCCATATTTACTTCCCTGTAAGAGGACTCAGGTGGTGATGGCACTGGGCTCATCAGTACAATGTGTAGTAGTCTCCCCATCACAAAACCCTTAATTTAATCATATCTGCAAATCCCTTTTGTTCAAAACAACAATACAGGATATCAGGGTCTTTCAGCATCATGATTCAGCCTATCACAGTTTTTCATCTGGTCACTCAAATCCATTTCCATCCCATGATCAAAATACATGGACTCCATCCCAACATCCCTTAAAGTTTCAAGCCATTCAAAGTTTATCATCTCATGTAGACATCATCAGCTTAGTAGTCTCATGTCTTGTCATCTGAAACAGGTAAATTAGTTATGTGTGAAAGATATGATCCATCATGTGTCAAAAATTCTCTCACTCTGTTCAGAACCAAATATAATACTAAAGTCCTTAAACTATGCACTTAAGCAAAATATATCAATACAGGAGCTCTGACATCAGTAATGGATTATTCTACCAGGGAGATGTTGGCCAGGGGATCTAAGGCCCCACAAAAGGTAAAGGCTCCTTGCCTCTAAACTGGGATACCTGCAAGAAGAGAGGCGATAAGGCCCTGCTGCTGAAGACCTGACGTTAACATGGGAAAGATGTATTGAGACCACACATGCAAGTGTACAGATGGCCTCTGGAACACCAGAGAGTGTTACCAAAGGCCACTAAACCAATAAAGCAAATACGGGTCTCCTTGAGTCAAGCAAGACTCCACCGTCAGCACCAGCTACACCTCACCTGCCTGGAAATACTGTGCAGCAGAGGCAGCCATATGCCTGTATATCCCAAATCTAATTGGCTATTGGCTCTCTCCTTGGAGGAATAACCCATGGCTGATGCCACAAGCTTACATCCTCTACAGGTTAGGAGATGTCATAAGCCACAGTAAGACCCTGTCATATTTAACAGGAAAAAATGTAATTCATGGATCAACATATCATCTAAACATATGTGTCTATACCAAAGTAACCTACCATAACTATTAATGCTGTTTAAATACCTATATATCTAATTGCTTGTGCTTCATTAGTAGGATCGAAAGGTTATTCCTGGACAAACTGTCAGCCCATGAAAGGAAACAGCCAGAATTGACCAGAGTCCAAGACAACAGCTCCAGAGAGAGTGGACTGTTCTGCTTCTCATCCACCTGTGCCCCTTTTCTAAGCCCAGGGAATAATCTGCGGAAGAGGGGGCGTGGTAGAATGTAAGGGCTGCGATTGGGGTGAAGGGTGAAACTACAGCAATGTAGTCTGGACCCTCATTTGATTAACCTGATTGAACATACAACCCCTCACCCCCCGCTGGAAGGTGGGGCTGTGGGTGTTTGGGCACAACAGCCTGCAAATTGGTTTTACATGAAGGATGCTTGTACTCATGGATTATCACTTATAGCTAAAAAATGGAAAAAAAAAACTGAGAGAAATATGCAGGACAGTTATGGCAGAATGCATGATCTCGGTCGGGGTGGGGGTGGGGGGGAAGGGAAAGGGAAATATGCCTGAACTGAATTGGAAAATGATGTATGAAATGCACAAAACATCAATAAAAAATGTCAAAAAAAAACAAACAAAAGAAAAAAAATTCTCTCATTTGTTCAGAGATTTAGAAAACAAGAAAGCTATTTTTTTTAAATCCTGGTCTATCAGTTGTAGATATTCCCAATCAAAAAAAGAAGAAAGTGAAAGGAGGTGCCTGTGTTAAGGAAGTTTGAAATATAACCAAGGTAACTACAGTATGCTTTAAAATTTAGATACAATGCCCTGTGACTTGATGCTTTACCTCTGCGCCTCAGCAACATCCTGTCCCCCTTTGTCTGTACCCTTCAGGTCTGGAGCTCTGCTTATAACTGTCATTCTCTTTACTGAAGATAGTATATGCTTGCAGTTGGAAAGTTTTATTGGACTTTTTTTTAAATTGAAATTTTGTGAATTTCATACAATCTATTTTGATCATATTTAGACTGCCATCTGTACCCCTCTTATAGACGACCCCCCAGGATCTCATGTACTCTGTCACATATATTAAGGCCTATTGAGTCAAGTTTGGGTCCCCAAATGTCCTTCAGTGTGTGTACATCTGTTCACGGAAGCCTGGTTAAAGTATCTAGCATTACACCTGTAAAGAAAATGGGCTCTCTGCTGCTCCCAGTGGTTATTAGCTGCCGGTAGTTCCTCGGGCAAGACCGATGCTTCTTGCCCACTTCCCTGCTGCTCTGCTGGGATTTTGTCTGGCTTGAGTTTGGATGGATCTTGTGCATGCTGCTACCACTGTTGTGAGTTCATGTGAGGAACTTTCCAACTGTCTGGACCACTCTGTTTCCTTCTGTTTGTCAAACACCTCTGGCTTACAATCTTTCCATCCCCGAGTCCACAATGATCCCTGAGCCTTGGGTGGCAGAGGTTTCGATACAGGTGTCTTATTCAGGCATAACCATTCCACAAACTCTTACTCTCTGTGCTTTGGTCAGCTGTGAATTTCTGCGTTAATCACCATCTGCTGCATGGTTGCTTCATTGATGAGAGTTGAGGGATTCATTAATATTCTTGCCACCCCCTGTTCCATGAGGTTCCCTGAGCCTTAGGTATAAAGGCTGCATTGTAGATGGATTGCTTATGCTTGGGCCCCTCAAGGACAGTTATTCTCTGCCTTTGAGCAGTTGTGGGACTCTGTGTTAGTCTCCATCTGTTGCAAAAAGAAGCTTCTTTGCTGGCTTGTTTTTAACTGTCAAATTTTGGGCACCTGGAAATCTTTCTGTCTCATCTGAGTCTGCTTTGCTTCGGTAGGGTAGAGTCTCTGTGGATCTAATATTCTTGGAAATCTCTGTGTGCTACTTTGGTTTTTTTTTTAATTTTTTAAATTTATTTCTGTATGTGTATGAATGTATTGTCTGCATGCAAGTTTGTGCACCCGTGACGTGCAATGCCGCGGAGGTCAGAAGAGAGTGTTGGATTCCCCTGGAACTGGAGTTCTCCCAGAATTGGAGTTTCAGATGGTTCTTGGCCGCCATGTGGGTGCTGGGGATTGAACCCAGTTCCTCTGCAAGAGCGTCGGCGCTCTTAACCGCTAGGCCATCTCTCCAGCCCCTTCTGTGTGCTACTTTGATTCACTCCAGTAGGCGAGATGCTCATCCATAGATGTTTCCTGGATAATCCCAACTATTACTGGCTTCAGCTGAAGAGGCTAAGGGCACCATGAGTCTCAGGTTTCATCACTTCAAATTTGTGTAATTGAAAATTGTCTATCTTTTGTGCTTTCTGGGGCATTGTAAAAGGCTAATGATATTCTTGGCTTTCCGTATAAAGTACTTTCCTGAGAGTGAATGTCTTAATTGTATTTTGCAATCCAGAGAGGTTTTCTTAATAATCAAGTCCTGATTCTTTTTTTTTTCTTTTTTTGGTCTTTTTGAGACAGGGTCTCCCTGTAGCCTCAGCTGTCCTGGAACACACTCTGTAGGCCAGGCTGGCCTTGAACTCACAAATATCCACCTGCTTCTGCCTCCCAAGTGCTAGGATTAAAGGTGTGTGCCACTCTCCTGAATAATGAATGAGTCAAGGAAGAAATAAAGAAAGAAATAAAAACATTCCTGGAATGGAATGACAATAATACAACACAGCAAAACCTATGGGACACTTTAAAAGCAGTCCTAAGAGGGAAGTTTATAGTTCTAAGTGCCTACATTAAAAAAACAGAAAGAGCACAAGTGAATGATCTAACACTGCAGCTAAAAGTACTTGAGAGACAACAATAAATGAACCCTAAGCGCAGCAGACAAGAAGAAATAACAAAAATCAGAACAGAGATCAATGAAATAGAAACAAAGAAAACCATACAAAAAAAATCAATGAATCCAAAAGTTGGTTCTTTGAGAGAATAAATAAGATAGA
>VZQC01001841.1:320456-526720 GCA_009823505.1 Rhizomys pruinosus | reverse complement strand
TTGCTTGTGTTGGTGTAAAGAAAGGCCACTGCTTTTTTTTTTTTTGTTTTTTTCATTTCTTTTCAGGCATATTCCCCTTTTTTTCCTAGGAGTTTTCTGGTGGAGTCTTGCATCACTTTAGGTAGACAATCATATCATGGGCAAACAGGGATAGCTTGACTTCCTCTTTTCCCATTAGAACTCCTTTAATTTCTCTTTTCTTGCCTTATTGCCCTGGCAAGGGTTTCCTTTAATCACTATATTGAAGAGGAGTCGGTGACAGGGGGCAGCCTTTGTCCGAGTTCCTACCTTTAGGGAAATGCTTCTGTCATCTTCCCATTTAGGATGATATTGGCTGTGGGTCTTTCCTTGTATAGTCTTTGATTACATTGACCGGAAATGATCCCTTCAGGCCATATATTCCCTCAGGATATCTTAAACATGAAAGGATGCTGGATTTTGTCAAAGCTTTCCGCATCACTTGAGATGATGGTGTGGTTTTTGTCCTTCAACCCATTGATATGTTTGATGATTGTTTATTTGATTTTTAGTATGTGAAACCACCCTGCATCTCTGGTATGACTCCACCTTGGTCATGGTGGCTGATTTTCTTGATGTGAGTCTGTATGGGGTTTGCTAGAATCCTGTTGAATTTTGGCATCTGTGTTCCTTAGGGAGATGGGTCTATAGTTCTCCTTTTGGTTGTCTCTTTCCCTGGTTTTGGTTTGGGGTTAGTAGCCGTAATGCTGGCTTCCTCGGAAGGATTCTGCGGAGAAGAAAGTCCCTCCGTTTGTATCCTTCTGAACAATTAAGTAGTAATTGTTGTATGTCTTTTCGAAATATTTTATAGAATTATGCAGTTAACCGCTGGCGCTATCTAGGCACACACTGCGCTTGGGAGGCGCTTATTATACATTAATGCAGATTTCTTCCTTTACTATTGGTCTGTTTCGACTGTCGATCTTTCTTGGTTGAGCTTTGGGGCTTCCCAGGATTTCAGATCTTCCATCATCCATTTCCTCTAGGTTTCAAAACTTAGTAGAAATAAGTTTTTGATCGTGTCAGTCCCCCCTATAATTGTCTGGATCTTTTCATTGTCTGTTTTGTGATATTTCCCCTTTCTTCACAGATTCTATTGATTTGAGTTGTTCCTTCTTTCCTTAGGTTAACTGGTGCTAGAGGTTCTGTCTATGTTTCTATTTTTCTCTCACAATTATTTCGACATATCCACACTTTTGGATCATTCGATCTTTTTGTACTTGTTTTTGTTGTTCCTTTGTTTTCTATTGTCCTTGATCTCTGCCCACCCCCTGTATTTTTTCGTTATTTCTTTTGTCAGCTCCGTTTTCAGGGCCGTTAATTTGTTGGACTGGACTCTCCAAGTATTCTTAGCTGCAGTTGTTAGATCATTCTGTGTGTTCCTTTATGTTTTCTTCCCTGATACTAGGCACTTAGGCTATCAAACTCTCACCTCTTAGGATTGATTTAAACGTGTTCTCCATAGATTTTGCGGTGGTTTGCTTTTGAGTAATTGTCTATCACTTCTCAGTCAATTTCCAGGCACATTGGTTTTATGGCTCACATTTCTGGATTCTTGACCCACTCATTTTTCATGGAGCCGGCCCGCCCTTTGTTTCGTCTACCACCGTCTTCCCCTCTGTAGGTTGCTGTAGTGGCGTTATTCTCGGTGTTGATATATTCCCCCTGAGCTTTCTTTTTTCTCCGTATCTTTGCACACTGTCGGTCACGAAGACCATGTGCATGAGATTATTTCAATTCTTTTTATATTGTTGAGCTCTTTTTTCTCTATTGTGTCCCATGTGCTATATTTTCTATTTTGGAGAATGTTTCCATGAGGTGCTGAGTAGAAGTGTATTCTCTGGTGTTTGGGTGAAATATTCGATTGATGAGTTGTCTGTGAGGTCCATTGGTTGTCTTGTGTATTTCTATTTAGTTAAGAGTCTCTCGTTTATCTTTGTCCTGTGTGGACTGCTCTAGGGATTCTTCTTTTTAAATGGGTATTGAAATCCCCTAGTATTAGTGCGCTGGGGTTTCTGTGCCTTGAGATCCTGGAGGGGGGGCGATTTTCTATAAAGTTTGGTGCACCGGTGTTTGGTGCCTATATATTCAAGATTGTGAGATCTTCATCATTGATTGATTCCTTTGATAAAGATGTATTGTCCCTCTTTGTCTCTTTTGATTTCTTTTTGCTTTGAAGTCTATTTTGTTGATCTTAGCACTAAGCAACACCTGCCTTTCTTTTTGGTACCATTTGCTTGAAACACTCTCTTCCATCCCTTCACACTAAGTTGATGCCTATCCTTGGATTTGAGATGGGTTCTTTGTAGCACAGCATACTAGATTGGGTTTTGCTTTCCCTAATCCCTCTTCTCCCCGCGTAGTGCCTTTTTATTGGGGTGTCCGTTTAGACCCAATAACTTATCTATTTCACAAGGTTATAATGAAATGTGATTGTTGCTTCCTTTCACTTTATTCCTTTGTACTCCTAGTCTCTGATTTTGCCCCTCCTGGTGTTTGTCTTCATTCTTGTGTAGTTTACTTTTCGTAGCCCCAGGTTTGGATTGTTTGCTCTATTATCTTCGCCCTCTGGAAGCGTCATTAGTGTATGTTTTCTGAAGAGTTAGGTTTTGCCAGAAGGGAGTTACCTCATCTTTGGTATGTCATGCGCCAGACATTTTCTCACACTCCACCTTTCTCAATTATTGATAAATCGACATTTTTGCGGGTGTAAAGTATTTGGGTTGCGCATACCCATATGGTTCCCTTAACACTGGCGAATTGCTCTTTTTGCTCATTGTCTATCCCTTGCTTTTCTTATCAGTGCCGTCTTCCCCGCTCAGGCGTAGACCCAGTCAGTTGTGACTTCTGATGGGTCACCCCTCACCGTATCGGTGCACCTGTGCTTGTTTTCGCTTTTTGTAGCTCGCAGAACCTTTTGTCTTCTGTTATTTGTTGGCAGCTGAGTCATTTGATCACTCTGATATGGTGTGGGTTCTTTGTCTTTTTGTATCTCTGTCTATCTTGGCGGTCCTATTGTTCTGCTTTTCTTTGTATTTTGTATGGTGTCTTGTCTTTACCTTTTTTAGTTTGTGGGACCCCACTTTTCCATATATTATTCTGCCTTGATAGAGTATTGACATCCAATACTATTTTCTTTGAGATTTTCATCTCTTCCTTATTCCTATGATGCGGACGTTTGATCTTTTATATTTGTGTCCATTTATGTTCCTGGCTTGTTCCAACTTGTTTGTTGTGTATCTTTTAAATTTTTCATTATTTATATTTAAGCATTTTTAATTGCTCTGTGTTATCTTCCAGATTTTCCTCTGATATTTCTTTGTTCTGCTTCCTCCATTCTACTTCTGAGGCTTTTCCTTTCTTTTCTTGATTGAATGTGTTCCTTCTAATTCCTTTTTCGTTTTCATCCTGTGTTTTCTTTTAGTACTTCCATTTCCTTTTGAGCTTCTCATATTTTCTTCTTGGTGTTTCTCAATCTCTTATTGGTGTTCCTTACTTCGTTGGTTGCTTCTTTTTCAGTGTTTCTACTTCCTTTCGGAGTGTTTTTTTCTCCCTCTAGTTCTTTGTGGGGTTTGTCGGTCTGTTCCTTTATTTTTTTCCGAAGTTTGTCATTGTATCCCTTCTAGGTCCTGTGTTTGAGGTTTTTCCATTCTCTCTCTTTAGTTCTCTGTCACCCACTCTTAATTTTTTCTCCTTTAGTTCTTTCTGAGTTGTCAATCTGTTTACTTTAGTTCTTTCTGCACTTGTTCGTTTTCACCTTGCTATCCTTGTCTATGGTCCTTTTTTGAGTTTTTTTTTTAATTTTTTTCACCTCTTCAAGTTCTCTGAATTCCTCTTTACATTCTTTAATTTCTCTGAATAATTCCGCAATTATTCCTCTAAGATAAGTTCCTTGGGTCTCCTCCATGGGGGTCCCATTGTAGCTATCACCTACAAGGTTGGTAGCGGATTTGATGAAGGATTTTCTCCTGTGGCATTCCACAGTTGTCTACTTCGTCGTGTTCCCGCCGCATGTGGGCTTCACATTTTGTGGCTTCCAGAACATCAACAATCCTTTTGTCACTAATGTAGGGGATGCGTTTTCAGTGTTTCTCTGTTCAGCTGTTTTTTTTTTTTTTCCCCTTCATTCACCTCCTCAGTCAATGGAGTATTGACTTGTCTCAGCTTTTCTCTTTTTTTACAACCATTTCTCTTCTTGCTTCTACGAAGGTTCTTCAAGGAAAGGTCCACTTGGATTATCACCAATCTCAGGGGGGGGGAATGCCTGACCTATCCCGCGCCCCGGCAGCCCGCACCAAGGTGCAGGCCCACTAGCACTCGACCCTCGGGTTCACCAGCATACAAAGAGACTAGCGACTCGCTCCCAACCACGGGCCCCACCTGAGCAGGGAGGCATTGCCTTCCCAGGAACTACCTCCAGCCCGCACCAAGGTGCAGACATATAGCACTGGACCCTCTGGTCCCAGCACGATAGAGACTAGGACTGTCCCACTCACGGCCCCCTACCTGAGGCAGAGGCGGCAGTTGCCTTCCCACGGTAACTACTCCCGCCCGCACCAAGTTGCAGGCCACTAGCACCGACTTCTCTGGTCCCAGCACAAAATCGACTAGGACTGTTCCCTGCCCATGGCCCCCTACCTGGGCAGAGGCGGCAGATGACTAACCAGGTAACTACTCCCCGTTCCATGCACCATATAGGTGCAGGCCACTAGCACCGGCCCTCTGGTCCCAGCACAAAGGGACTAGGGACTGTCCCGCCTCCGGCCTTCCTACCGCGGCAGCGGCGGCAGATGGCTGCCCATGTAACTACCTCACGACCGAAAAAGGTGAGGCCACTAGCACCGGCCCACCTGGTCCCAGCACAAAAGAGACAGGGACTGTCCCGCCCACGGCTTCCCTACCTTGGGGCAGAGGCGGCAGATTGCTGCCCAGGTAACTACTCCCGCCCGCACCAAGGTGCTAGGCCACTAGCACCGACCCCTCTGGGGCCAGCACAAACGAGACTAGGACCGTCCCGCCCCACGGCCCCCTACCTGCCGCAGAGGGGGCAGATGCCTGACCAGGTAAATACTCCCGCCCTCACCAAGGTGCAGGCCGCTAGTACTGACCCCTCTGGTCCCAGCACAAAAGGAGACTAGGACTTGTCCCGCCCCCATTGGCAAACATACCTGCGGCAGATGGCGGCAGATGAACTGCCAATTGTTGTGTTTATTTTTTTAATTAAGAACAAGCACAGCATCATTAAGAGTAGTAAGGCTACCAAATAGCAGCGAACACACGCTGGTCACAGTCACACAGAGGATCTAGGACTGTCAGTCAAAGGTTTCCCCCCTACCCTGCGGCAGAGTGTCCTTTGGATTAGATGACTGGCCCCATGGTAACTACTTCTTTTTCCCCGCCCGCATCCAGGTGCAGGCCGCTAGCACCGACCCCCTTGGTTCCCAGCACACAGTTTTCTTAATTATTTTCAGGACCGTCCTGTGTTGGAGTGTTTCTTATGCATAACCTTCTCTATGTTTAGGACCCCTCAATCATCTTCATCAAGCCAAAAGGGTTAGTTTGACTTCATCTTTTCCGATTAGAACTCCTTTCATTTTCCCTTTTCCTTTTGCCTTATTTTCTCTAGCAAAGGGTTCATGTCACTATATGGAAAAGGAGTGGGGACAGGGGGCAGCAGTGCAAGGTTGGCCTATTCCCTTAATTGGTGACATGCTTATGTCACTTTCCCAATTTTAGGATGCTATTGGCTGTGGGTTTCCTGTATTATGGATTTGATTACATTGAGGAATGATCCCTCCAATTCTATTCAAATTCCCTCTAAGAACTTTCATTATTTTATAAATGAGGGATGCTGTAATTTTGTTCAAAGGCTTTCCTCTGCATCAATTGAGTGTGATTGCTGTTGTGTTTTGTCTTCATAAGTCCTTTGTATGCTCTGGATTATTTATTGATGTTCGACACAATCTATTTCATCCTCTGGTATGTGATTCCAACTTGGTCATTATGGAGATCTTCTTGATGTGGATCTGTATTGGATTTGCCAGTATCCTGTTTAGAATTTTGGATCTGTGTTCATTCGGGTGGATGGGTCTATAGTTCTCCTTTTTGGTTGTATCTTTTGCCCTGTTTTGGTAATAGTGCAAGTGCTGGCTTCAGTAGAAGCTGATTATCGTGAGAACTTCCTCCATTTTTATCCTTCTAGACAACTTGAGTAGTAATGATTGAAGCTCTTTTTGAAATATTTTTTATTCTCCCCTTTTCTCTTCCCCCTCTCTCTCTTCTTTCCTTTTCGAATTTGCTGTGAAACCATCTGGGCCTGGGCATTTTGTGGTTGGGAGGCTGCTTTATTACATATTCAATTTTCTCAGTTTATTATTGGTCCTATTTTTTGTTTAGCCCTGTTGATCTCTTCTTGGTTGTACTTTGGTGATTCCCAGGATTTAAACTAGCCTTTTTCCCTTTCATTGGTTTCTTCTTTAGTGTTCCAAACTTGTCAGTAGAGTATAGGTTTAGTTAGCAGCATGATTTTCTGGATCTTTCATTGTCTGGTGTTATTTCCCCTTTATCACAGATTCTATTGATTTGGAGTGTCTCTCTCTCTCTTTTGCTTAACTGGGCTAGATGTCTAACAGCTTAATTTGCCATAATAATTAGTACTGCTTAAATGCCTATACATCCAATTGCTTGTGCTTTGTTAGTATGACTAAAAAGGTATCACTGGATAAGCTGTCAACCCATGAAGGGAAACAACCTGAACAGACTAGAGTCCAAAATGACATCTCCAGAGAAAATAGACTGTTTTGCTTCTCACCCATTTGTGCCCCTTTCCCAAAGCCTAGGGAAAAAATTGTGGAAGAGGAGGCATGGTAGAATGTAAAGGCTGCGGAGAAATAGGGGTGAATCATGAGATTACAGCAATATAGACTGGACTTCTAATTGATCAACATGCCTGTGCATACAAGCTTCTCCAACTGGACTATGGGAACCTTTTGTTGTTCAAAATTTGGACATAGGGGGCTGGAGAGATGGCCTAGCAGTTAAGAGGGACGACTGCTCTTACAGAGGACCCGGGTTTGATCCCCAGCACCCACATGGCGGCTGAGAACCGTCTTAACTCCAGTTCTAGGGGAATCCGACACCCTCTTCTGACCTCCGAGGCATTGCACGACACGGGTGCACAAACCTACATGCAGACAGTACATTCATACACATACAAAAATAAATTAAAAATAAAAAAAATTTGGACATAGATACTTGCAAATTGGTTTTACATGAATGTTACTTACATTCATTGCCTATGCTTAATAATTTGGCTGATTTCAAAAAATGCACCAATTACCTAATTGTATGGCAAACTGAGTAACATCAATGTTATCTGAAAACAACTGTGTTATTATATTGTAGAATCCCTTAAAAAATAAACAAATAAAAGAGAAAAAAATAAAATTAAAAACTTAAAAAAAAACAGGAAGAAAGCAAGATGTGATGACCTATGATCCTACTACTAGGGAGATGGAGGTTGGAGTTTGAGGGCACCCTGAACTGTATACATAGTGGGGACCTGTCTCAAAAATAAAATAAAATAATGGGTCTGCAGTCACTAAAATGCTTGCTGTGTTGGCCTGAGGACCCGAGTTCGATCCTCAGAACCCACATTAGAAAAGACCTTCATGGTGGCGGGAATTTGTGAGTCCAGCGTTGGAGAGGGGGGACAGGTGGGTCCTGCAGGCTTGCTGGCTAACCAGCCTAACATACCTAAAAATTCAAAGTCTGTTATTTGACCAACAAGAGACCCCATCTCAACAAACGAGCTGGATAGCTCCCAAGGAATAACATTGGAGGTTGTCCTGGAGCCTCCTCACTCATGTGTTACCAGAGCATTTATATCCACACCTACATACACCGACAGACACCGACACACACTGACACACACCGACACACACACACACACACATGCACACAGTAAAATATAATAATAAAATTCAATTAAATTTAAAAGAAGAAGCCAGGACCCATTTTCAATACATTTTTAGAATTTCAGCAACTAAATATCCACATTATCATTACAAGTTCTGCTTCCAGTAGGTCAGACCCACGAGATTGAATTCAGTGAGGCTTTTGGTCCCTGTGCAGTGAGAATCCTCTTCCCTACTGTCTCACTAAGATGCTCTTTGTTACCTTCTAGTCCTCACAGGTGGCACCGTTGGCATTTGTATTGCCATTAACATTCTGTCTTTGATGATTTATATATTCTTCGAGATGATACAGGTTTTTCCACTGCATGCCTCATTTCCTTCTGAACTGCTCTGCTGACAGTCCTGGATGTCTACCCACCCTTCTACCAACAATTTCCTCAAGGAAATCTGGCTACTTCCTTCGTGCTCTTCAGAATTCTTACATCTTACCATTGCTTAACCATAAGGCTTCTTCCACATGTAAAAAAATGATATTTTTTATTGTTTGAAAGTTTCACACATTTATACTGTGTATTTTGATCATATACATCCACCACTACCTCCCTCCAACTCTCCCCAGTACCCTCCCCATCTGCCTCCCAACTTTATGTCCTATAAAATTTAAGAATGTTGTTATTAACGACCCTCTGAGTCCAATCAGTGCATATGAGCATGTGGCTATCCACTGGGACAGGGACAACCTTCCAGCAAGCATGCCTGCAAAGGAGAATGATGGTCCCTCCCTCAGCATCCACCAATGGCAATAGCTCTAATAGGGGTGGATCCTTGGGGACCCCTCCCTCACCCATTGTGGAATTTCGATTGGGTTGATATTGTGAAAGTAACCTCAGCTGCTGGTTTGGTGCATGCAACTGCCATGTCATATCCAGAAGTCAGCATTTCACTGCACTGTCCCCATCTGTTGGCTCTTACATGCATTCTCTTCCCTCTTCCTTGAAGTTCTTATGTCTTAGATAATGGAGGTTGACATAGATGACCTGTTTGTGCATAGCTAAACCTTTGTTTATACTTGGCACTTAATCTCATTATGAGTTGTACAGGATACATCCATCCTCCACACACTCAGTGACTTAAAACAACACAAACTTGTTCTCTTAGTGTTATGGAGATCAGAGGCTAACGTGAAATTATTGGCAGGACTAAAGTCTAACTGGAGGCTTCAGGGGAGAATTGATTTCAAGTTTATAGAGCTCACATACAGAACGGAACCCTGAGTTGGATGACTTTTCCCATCAGAGTTGAGTTTTAAACTGTAGGTCACTGATGCCTTGAATTGTCAGGTACACTCTCCCCTTATTCAGTAGAAGTGGAAGCTCAGAAGCTATGTTAAGATGTATGAGTTGGGCGTGGTGGCGCACGCCTTTAATCCTAGCACTCGGGAGGCAGAGGCGGGTGGATCTTTGTGAGTTCAAGGCCAGCCTGGTCTACAGAGTGAGTTCCAGGACAGCTGGGGCTACAGGGAGACCCTGTCTTGAAAAGACAAAAAAAAAAAAAAGATGTAGATAGACTAGGTCACAGTGTTATAAGATCATTCATTCTTGTTATGGCTTTAAGCCTTCTGCTACAAGTATACCGTTAAGTTGTTCTTCAGAAAAAATGTTACTTTTGATGCAATTGTACAAATTTCTGCAGTTGTGAGTGTCTTTCATTTGGGCCATTACTGACAATAACTGGTATTGTTTTATTTTATATTTTTTTATAATTTAAAATTGATACTTTGTTGCTATAAATAGCATTCCTCAAGTTAAAAGTAAGGTCGACTATTTCTTTCATAGGTATTTGAAATATTTTTTCAGTATGATAGGTATTTTCTTGCTATTCTCTATTTATGGAAAACTTTGTATGTTTTTATTTTCAGAGATTCCCTCTTCTTTGGCAGTGGGAGTGTGACAGAGTATCTGGGTGTGGAGAGGACTGCCTTCCAGCATTCATTGTGAGAAGGTACAGTGCACTGAACTTCTCACCTGGTCCAGGAAACCCCTCAGGAAGCAGCAGCCACAGCAACATGGAAGCCAAGTGTAGACCCCTTTGCTGGCAGAGAGAAAGATCACCCATCTTAGACTACTGGATGGCAAATTTTAGCATTTGTTTTGTTTGAGCCACTGCACTTTGATTTATTAATATAGTTATAAACATAATTTTCTATTTATCTCTAACCAAATCCATGTCTCTCATGAAATTCTGAGCAGAGTCCTTGCTTTAAGTGATCTCAATAGCTCCATGGCACAAAGGGAGTTTTCAAGCAATACAAATTCAGTTAATGAGTGAGTGAATTGCAGTCTCACTCAAAAAGGCTCTTGTTGTCGTCAGTGCATTTGCAGAGACGGCAGAATGAATATGAAACCCTACATGTGAATTACCTGTTAACGCCCAAGCCACTGGCACACATTTCTACTTATGAAAATGTAATCTATTTTCTTACCTGTAAGTCAGAGAGCAGAAGGTGCTGACTCTACCATCTCCTGACCTCTCAGGTGATGAGGAAGAAAATGAGTCTGGATAATTGTTTATCGTGGTGTGACCATTACCACTTCAAACTGAGTTCATGTGAAACTTCAGGCCTCCTGCGTGGAAAAGAGCAATTTTTTTTTCTCTGCACTAGAACTTAAGTGGGCCCAGTGAGATCCAAGGAGCTTAGCAAACCCTCTGCTTTGTCACAGTGAAGACCTTTGCCTAATGCAAGGTCTTATCCTGCAGATTGCTCAGGGCCAGAAGATAGCCTGGTTAATCCAAGCTGCTCCCACTACCTACAGTGTTCACTGAACTGGGTTTTTGTCTGTGAATAAAATGGTCCAGATCTGGGTTGGTTGCCATGGCGACTGTATCAGGAGCCTTGGGCTCTCTATCTTCCTCTGCTGACAGCTCCTATGCAATGAAGCCCCTGTGGGGAGTGGGTGCCTGTCCATAACCTTATAGGATCACCTTCTCAAGAGGACAAAGTTCACTATGAAAAGCCGGGCCACTTACTAAGGGAAAGAGGTTTATGCTTACCCCTCATGGTATATAGGTCTCTGGACACATCTGGCTTGCCTAGATTATGATCTCATTAATTAGTTCTTCAACCAAAAATCCTTGGGTCCAGGTAATAGTGCACTTTGATTTTCTCATCTCTTATAGCCAGTAGCAGACACAGCTTTCTGAATTTGGTTACTTGCTTCTTAGTAGGTTTGGAATTATAATCACAACCACATAATGGTAAATTCCTACCTCTTGAGCTCCAGGGTAGCATCTGATAGCTGTCACTGGATGAGGCATGTGGCTTGGTTCCTAGCTAAGGACCAAAGGTACTGTGGAAGGTCCTCTGAGCTCTTGGATCAGCTTTCTTGTACCAGTGGATACCTTTGCTCGTAATGACAGTCTGAGGAAGGTGGAACTGGCATGGCTGATTTAGGTTAAAGTTCCTGTCTCAAACAGCAACCTTTTATGTCTATCTATAGAACGCTGCTTGAATAGTAACTGTTGATGTGTCATTTTATCTTGAATTCCATTCTTTTTTTTCTACCTGCTATCTCCAAATTGTATAACCCTAACCCAAACTTGATCATATCTGGACCACTTGAGTTACAGCCGAACTGGTCCATTGGTGGTCACTGCCGCTTTTCCAGAGGAGCTTCTTAGATGTTCATGTTGTCCTGTTCTGGGCTGAACACCTCCACGGGTGCTGGCCTGAGGATAAGAACGTGGTCAACATGGCCAAGTTCTCTTTCCAATTTGTGTTGTGCTCTCTCTCTCTCTCTCTCTCTCTCTCTCTCTCTCTCTCTCTCTCATTTCCTGTGCTCCAGCTCCCCTGGCCTGGTCGAGGTCGCTCTCTGCAATGGGACCATTTCTTCCACAAAGCCTTTGTGTAAGCCACCCTCCTGATTGATGATGGTTTCCCTCTTCATCGAATTTCTTCTTAGACATCATTTGTATCTTAGTCTAAGTGTTGCTTTCTAAGGATGCCTTCTTTCTGATTTCTTAGACCAGGCCTATTTCCTCTGTGAGATGCTTTCATGGCTTTAGGTGATACATGTTTCTTCACTAAATTAATTTTTGACAAGGATTAAACATTGATGGTATGATTCCCATTTCGCTTATTAGATTGTGAGGTCCAGAAGAACAGAGTAGTGATCTGGATTGTTCATAGTTGTAGCTCTGTGCCTGACACCATACCTGGGACATAATAGGTGCTCAGTGAATGTCTATTGGATGAGAACATAAATCTTTTTTTTTTTTTTTTTGGTCTTTTCGAGACAAGGTCTCCCTGTAGCCCCAGCTGTCCTGGAACTTGCTCTGTAGACCAGGCTGGCCTTGAACTCACAAAGATCCGCCTGCCTCTGCCTCCTGAGTGCTAGGATTAAAGGCATGTGCAAGAGAACATAATCTTTATACCCATTTAACAGGTGAGGAACTCGAAGGCAAAAACCAATCTCCAATCTCTGCTGATTAGAAGTCACAGAAAGCTTAAACTCTGATGTTAAAGCCTGAGATCTTGCTGTGTCCATCTTCTTCATGAGGTTCAGATGAGCTCAGAGGGTTTCAGGGCCACCTGTATTAGGGACATTTGGAATACACAGAGGGACATCACTACAGATTTTGCTCTAAGAAAGCATTCAGTTTGAACCTGTCCATAGCCCAATTCTGTACCTCAATCTGTGAAAAAGATTTTCATTATTCTGTGTCCTCTATCTTATTCCTTCTCTCCCTAAAAACTTTTGGTGCAGGTAGGTGCATCCCTTCTGAGATTTCACAGTGCCCTGGGGGCACAACTTTGTTCTGTTCTACTAGTTTACAGTCTGCAAGCTTCCCTTTTCATGCCCCTATCTCTGTGGCCCAGCCTGGTACACAGTGCTTGGTTGGATTTGGGTGGTCCTTTACTCCAACTGGATGTTAAAATCAAATGAATGGCTATTAGTTCACCCCAGTGCTGAAGTCTGAGTCAGTTGATTTGGGGTGGGGCCCAGGTGTCAGCAATTTTTCCAAAATATCACAGATGATTGTGATATTGTGATATCAATGTGAATCTTTAGGCTAGATGCTCAATAGCACTTGTTGAAGAGAACAAACTGGAATTCGAATCATATTTCTCTATATCAGAGCAGGGTTTGCTATAGGGAAAATCTGCCTTGGCACTGGGAAACTCCTGTGGTTTCCCCCAGCTCAGGGAATCTTGTAGATTCCAAGGATCAGGACAAACTTCAGGAGTCTGTGGGGCTGTCAGAGCCGTGGTTGTCCAGGGACATATTCCCCAGCATAAGAGCAGCCAGTTACCATTGATCTGCTTATTACTGCCAAATGTAGTAATAGGAACATTTTATCCTGATTCTGCATGGTATTTGGAGCACAAATCAATTAAATTTTCTTCAGTTTTGCAGATGGTGAATTGATTTGTATTTACTTATAAATTCATTTACTCCCTTAATAAGTACTGATTGATTATGGATATAGCACAGCGTCAGTTCTAGGAGGGTGGCTGCATGAAGGAAATGTTATATAGGTACCCCAAAGAGCTTAACAATTAACTGAGTAGAATGATATATATATATATATATAATATCAATACTGATATATTATACTGATATTATGTATAATATATATATCTATAAAATCTCAAACATCAGTGCCTATACATTTTGTGATTAAGAAGGTTGGCATTTGAGCCAGACAGCCTGATGAATTATAATTAGCTACGTGCTCTAGGAAAGTTACTTTGCTCTGTAAGCCTCAGTTTCCAGATATGGACATCTCTCTTCTGTGAACGCTAATAAAAAGAATATCATGGCATTCATGTAAAGATTAAATGAGGTCATTCATGTAGAGAATTTAGTACATAGCCTGGCACATAATAAAAATTCAAATATGTGTTAGCTGTTATTATAGAAAAGATAGCAACATAGGTTAGCAAGCAAGTAGGTTTGAGAGTGAAGAATATAGAGCAATTTAGAGAAGGGGGAGATTGATGTGGTCACAGGACATTGGGAAAGAAAAGCCACAGGAAGCTGGAAATTGAGTTGGTTCATGGGATGTATAATTCAGAGAAGGAAGAAGGATGCTCTGGCTGTGTGGGCTGGGGATAAGTGTGGGAACTCCAGGTAGGGCCGAGTACACTTGCTGTGTAGAATGTGGAAAAGCAGTTCATTACTGGCCTGCACCCTCACCTCTACTCCCCAGGCTGCTAGGCAGGTTGATCCATTAATAGCTTGTGTCTGACCACCCTCCTCCAACCCTGTATTCAGCAAGTGTGGTGATTTATCGTTAGGGACCAAATGTTCCAAAATGCCAGTTGCAGTTCTGGGAAGTTTAAATTTAGTATATGAGTCCTGGGTATTTAGAACTTAAAGGGAAATGTCTAGATCCAGAGATTGGGTTAAGACCACTTTGGCCCTTTAACTGCAGTTAACATTTTCCTTGAAAAATTCCAGCCTTTAACAGCTTCTATTTGACAACTTGCTTGCCAATATTTATGTTCCACTCCATTAACATCACCAGGGCTGACTCTCCACTTTAAAAGATATGCATTTGGCTGGGAGAAATTATTGCTGTTTTCTCATTACACACACACACACACACACACACACACACACACACACACACAGTAGATACATGACATGCTCCTAAGTATATGGCCCCCTGGGAAAGTAGTCCTGCGTGATGCCTATTGTAGGTGTGATTTTGTCTATTTTCTTCAAGTCTCCATCCCCTACCCCCCCCCCACAGTTCAGCTCTAAGCCATCAGTAGAACTTAAAGGCTCTGTTATATTTGTTTACAGAGCCAATAAATTTGTTATAATACCCCTACTTAAGAGATGTGCTGTATACTTCAAAGATGTAGACATGGATCTTGTAAATAATGTAGGAAAAGACAATGATAAAAATTTCATTTAATTGTAGGCCCATGGCTTATTGATAGAAAAAGTCCAATCTGATGAACCACTGGTCTGTTTTGCTAGTTTAGAACCCTTCAAAAATACATTTAATTAGGTCAGTGATTCTTAATCTTTTCTTAATTCCTTAAGAATCTGATAAAGGCTATGGGTACTTTCTGGAGAACAAATCATGTAAATACATACACAAGATTTTTGCACACTGTTTATTTTGTTGTATTAAAACAGAGCTTTTACATACTCAGCATGTTAAAACTGTACTTAAAGTCATGATTATCTTTTTTTCTTTAAACTTTTTTTGGATTGATTTATTTTTATTTATTATGTATGAGTATTTTACTTGTATGTATGTAAATATACCACACCTGTGTAAAAGGCTCATGCAGGAGGAGAAGAGGGTTTTGGAGTCCCTGGAACTGGAAATATAGAGAGTTATTAGCTGCCATGTGGGTGCTGGGAACTGAACCCAGATCCTCTGAAAAAGCAACCAGTGCTCTTAACCACTGAGCCATCTCTCCAGCTCCAAAGATTCATAATTCTCTTAATGTCATTTCTGCATGTAAAAGTTGATACTAACTTCTTAAAAAAGTCGTCCAGGCATGGTGGCACACGCCTTTAATCCTAGCACTCGGGAGGCAGAGGCAGGCGGATCTTTGTGAGTTCAAGGCCAGCCTGGTCTACAGAGCGAGTTCCAGGACAGCTGGGGCTCCAGGGAGACCCTGTCTCAAAAAGACAAAAAGAAAATGTCATACTAAGTCAAAATATGAACATAATAGTAAAATGGAATTTAGTTGAAAGTAACTTTCTTAGGAAAATTGCTGTTGATTAGTTAGAACAAGAGGTTGGTATTACACTTTTTTTACCTAATACGACATTTTTCACATGTTTAGACTTTTCACTTTTGTGGTAAGGAGAGAGTGAATATTCTTTCAATAATATTTTCTAGATAAAGAGTCAGATTGGACTGATAGATGAGGACAGGCTTATATGAAGGAAAACTGAAATTCTCTAAAATACTCAGGGTTGAATTGATTCAGCGTGATTTTGTTTGCAATTTAATGCCGTCAGCTTGGTCAACATCTGCATCATGAATGCCTCTGTCATGAAGAAAAGCCTCAGCAGCATGCACTTCAAATTTAAGGTCGTCCAGTCTTCATGGGTTTCTTTGCCGCTTGGATCTGAACAACAGCTAGGAAAGCCTACCTTCTCTGGGCTCTCGTCTCCAGGTAGCTTTTGTTCAGTGTGGTCAGGAGCACATAACTGTCTTTGTCCAAACACCTCTTCTGCAACAGTAACCTATCAAGAAGACTAAAAATCTTTAGCAGTAGAAAAATGGGACTTACTGGACCTCGAGACAAGAGTTACAGCTCATTCAGATGGCCAAAAGCACTAGTAAAGTCACCCATGTCATGAATACACTTTTTCTGAAATGTCTGAGAAGAGTTTTGCTGATCACTTAAAGAGGAAAGGCTACCTACCTATAGTCAACCAATTTCTTGAAAACTTGTAGGTTAGAGCACCAGGAAATTTTAGCAGGTATTCTTGACAAATACTTTTGATTCCAGGTCTTGACTCTGTTGTGTTGAAATGATCTTGACTTATTTTCGAATATTGTCTGTATCATATGGGTGCCAGGGTAAAAGGTGGTGTAGAAGTATACTCTTGGGGCCAGAGAGATGGCTCAGCGGTTAAGAGCGCTGACTGCTCTTGCAGAGGACCAGGGTTCAATTCCCAGCACCCACATGGTGGCTAAGAGCCACCTTTAACTCCAGTTCCAGGGGACTCTGACACCCTCTTCTGACCTCTGCAGCATTGCATGACACAGGTGCAACCAACCTACATGCAGACAGTACACTCATACACATAAAAAATAATAAATTAATTAAAAAATAAAAAAGAAGTGTACTCTCTGTGCATCACGACATTAACATTTCTCTTTCAAAGTTTTTACTGGCAAAGAAATACTAATTTCAAGGGTCTCCTAACTATTTCATGCTTCTAAAAGAGGTTTACCAAATGGACATCAGCTCAGCAAAAGTAGGCATTGAATACACCGAGAACAGTTGGTATATTCATTCAGTTGAGTCCTGGCAGGAACCCCCCCTCTCCCCCGCTCAGACACCTCTGAACAGGTCAGCGTCATTGTGGGGCTAGGGTAGTACTTCTTGACAGACATGGATCTAGCATTTTTTTTTCTTTCTCTTCACATTACAGTGCACTGGACTGCTTTGGGGCAAATGGTTCCAAGGTCTGCCCAGCTTCTTCTGTTTGGCTGTGCTGTAAGTTTTATTGCAGGATACTCTAAATCCAGGTTGTTTAATTGGTGGGAATTCCTCTAGTTTTCATAAAATCCTACATTTTAGAGTAGAGCTATCTTCTCCCGAAAATGGCTCATTCTGAGTTAGACACTTCTCAATCGCAAATGCCCATGATTCCTTTGATTTCATGAGCTTTATGCTTCTACTGGGCAAGACATGTACACAATAGGGTCACCATAATTTTGGCATCCATTACTGTTGGTTCAAAACCATAGGAAACAGATTTTTTCTGTTCTATTTTATTTGATCTTTTTCCAGTATAAGGAACTCCATTTGCTAAAGTTACATGCCATAAACATAATGGCAGGTTATACATAAAAAATATATCAAAAGAAAGCACTTTCAGGAAGATGCCTTTGCTGCCTGTTGGTTTATGGGAACATCCCATGTCATTCCGCATGTCCACAGTATAGAGAAATTCATTAAAAACAAAAATTGACCAAATTCATATTTTATTTAAAAATTTAAAAAAATTATTTTTATATTATGCATGAGTGTTTTGCCTGCATATATAGAAGTGCGTCACATGCATGCAATGCCCACAGAGACAAGAAGAGGGCATCAGACTCCCTGGTACTGGAGTTACAGACTGTTGTTATCTGTCATGTGAATGCTGGGAGCTGAATTATGGTCCTCTGTAAGAGCAGCCAGTCCTCTTAACCATCTCTCCAGCTCCCAAATTTATAATTTCCACAGAGATTATTTTTCAAGCTATTAATGGGTTCTAATAAGAGATATTTATCTCTCACATTACTGACTTTTTTAAATTTAAAAAATTTTAAATTTATTATTATTTTTTTATGTGTATGAGTATACTGTCTGCACGTAGGTTGGTGCACTCATGTTGTGCAATGCTGCAGAGGTCAGAAGAGGGCATCAGATTCCCCTGGAACTGGAGTTAAAGACGGTTCTTAGCTGCCATGTGGGTGCTGGGAATCGAACCCGGGTCCTCTGCAAGAGCAGTCAGTATTCTTAACCACTGAGCCATCTCTCCAGCCTCACATTAGTGACTTTTGAAATCCATTAAAACCTCATGAAGCCTGACTTTAGAAAAATACCTGTTTACCAAGAAAATTAGGAAAGGGCTAAATCTAAAGCAAAAAGAGTATTATATATTATTTCCATCATTAAAAATAAAGGAATCCACTGATAGCTCCACAAACTCCTCTGTGACCATTTTGCTCCTAAAAGTTAGGCTTCCATGGAAATCTACATATGTTCTAGGATCTGGTAAACTCCTTGACTAGACTGTGGGCTTCTGGAAGAGAGGAATAATATATTTTCCCTTCCTTTAGGACTAATGTTTTGCTTGGAACCTAACTCATTAATGAACCCTTATAAATGCTTGAGGAGTGAGTAACCAGCAAATGTTCTCAAGATAATTATTTAATAATATAGTTCAGACTCTCCTAGGGACAGATAATTCCTCACAGATAATTGATACACCTGACAGTTATAAATTATGCTTGCCTTTGGCCTTGTGTCCTGGGCCCATTAGTTTGGCTACTTCTGATATACTAAGATTTTCTAATTGAAGGCCTCATTCATCTTATGGAAGATAGCCAGGGTTAGCCTCGTGTGATGCCTCATAAGGAAGTGGTTTTATTAAATATGCAGGTGTTTCTGCCAGGCTGCCAGGGTTCACAGAGATGGAGTCTTGCCTGGTTCAGAATCTCATAGGAGGACCTTTGATCTTTGTCCTGTGTGTAGCCAAGATGCTCATGGCTCAAGTCTTCATGGTTCCTCAACTGTAGGGCTTTTACCGGCTCCCAGGCCATACTTTCTTGTGACTGCTCTGCACAGAAATACTTCCATCCTGACCAGCCCATGTCAGCTCTGTTTGAGATAGGGCCAGGTTCCAGCAGCATGTGGCAGACATCCAGCTGAGGCTAGTAGCGCCCCAGGTCCACGTGGAGACCTCTGCCCAGAAATCGGTAGAGGAGAGACTGAGCATTCCTACAGACCAGAAAAGTTTCCAGAGTCTACTTTCTCCTTGCATCTGCTGGTCAGACCAGGGTTTCACTGTGTATTTTACATGCTTCATACAATGGCTTTTCATCACTATCTGAATCACTTTATGCCAACAAAAACTCTTAATAATTTGAAATGATGTGACTTTCAGAGGATGTGCTCAAGGTCGCCCCCAGTACCTGCCCACCTGTAACAGGTGCTGTCACTGGGCCTCTTACCACCCTCAGGGGTGGCAGTGTTTTTCCCTGGTCCTCTCCTCAAGCAGCTGTGACTTTCAGGACAGCAGCTGGGAGGAGAGCCCCTTTCAGTCTGCTCCAGCTTTCTGCCCTGTAACAAAACACGCTTGAAAAAAAGACAACACAGAAACTCGGCCATCTTCGTGGAGCAAGGAGGGAGAGAGAGAACGAGAAGACACCATGGATTCACAGGACAAGGCTCCCCCCCCACCTGCTCTTGCCGAGTTTCTTAATTGGGTACCAGCTATTTCTGCAAATCTGGGATCTCAGAAGTGACCCAGTGCTAGGCACCCCACATGTCTTCAGGAGATACATATTAGACCAGCCAGGAGTTTTGCATCTTACTTTTTCTTCCATTTAAACATGCTTGGATTAAATGATGTCAGGAAACGGTTCCCTATCTTGTGAAATACAGCTAAGGAAAAATATAAAATATCAATGGGAAGGCACAGGCTAATGCATCTTCTGGGGTCCAGCTTGATTTACTGTCACCTGAGTTACTAAAGGATTGGCAACATTGTGGGTCATAATCAGAAGAGTCTGTGACAAATATTCCATGCTTTGAAAAGCAAGTCAGATGGGTTATTTTGAGAGGAGAGCTAACTATGTTTGTTCCAGTTCATTTAAGTGTTTGGAAAGAAAGACTAGTTTCTGTAAATTTCTGTGGGATGGACTGATCAACACTGGAACCTGTGGTGTGTTGCTAGCTAGTGGAATGGAGGGTCACCATAGAAATGTATCTTCTGGGATTCTGGATGTTATTTTGTCAGGAAGGTTGTTTATCTTATGACAGCTGAAAGACACAGCAAAGGCAAGCTCACCTGGAAGAGAAAGATCAGCTGCAGCAATGGAAACCCGAGGGACGCCAGGAGCAGCCCACCCCAGGGGCACTAGATGCAGGCCACCCCAGGGTTCTAATCTTAGTGCCCTCAGCATCTCCCGCCTTCTTTGACAGACCATTGTCATTACTCTGCTGACACAGTTCATGAGAATCTGAGTTATACATCTGGAACATCACAATGTAAACACCACTTTTCATTCTGTACACAAGTGCAAGGTAATGCAACTCCGCCCAAGCTGGAAGCAGCAATAATTAAAACCAGAGAGCACCCATGGCAGATGGGAGGCCCCAATACATTGTGAAGTATTTTCACTGTGACCACATGGTGGCGCCACCTTAACCATCCGACCAGCTTTGGGTTGGTGTCAGCAGTTTTTGTGATGCTTCTTACAGGCTCCCAAACTTCTGTGAGTGATTTTTGGTGGCTGTTGTCCTGTTACTTTAACACCCCGTTGTTATAATTTAACAAAGCACGCAAGCATTCATTAGGCGATGATGTACAAGTGATGAAAAACACAGCAGCAAAATCAATACATTTGGACTGGAAGAGGTGATAAAACACAAGGCAGCCCCAGCAACTGCCGCGAGATGCTATTAAATGTAGGAACAAGCCCTCTGCAAAAATATTAGAGCTAATGCTAAGAAAATAAAACGCAGCATTAGAACGCATTATTCTACAATACTACTGGATTTATGGGCCCCTCGAATGCAGCCCCCGTTTTACATTTATCCCTAGGAGGAATTAGTCTTGAATTACAAGCGATCTTCAAGTACTCATTTCTGTCATAAACCTGACAAGCCATGTTTGTTTACTGTCCCTCCCTTTTCCTGCGATGTGAGTTCTTCTCTTATTCCAGTATGGGCTATTTAACACCGAGGTACTATTTCATTATTGCCGGTAATACTCATCCAATCCTAAGGAGCAAGGGCAGCCATTTTGCAGGTGAGAAGCTAGGCTCAGATGCTCCAAGGTCACTGCATGGGTTACCCACCTAGTGACGGGTAGAGACAGCTCTGAACCAGACTAACTTACATTGACTCTAATGCTAATTAAAAAGGAAAATGGCTGTACTTACCATCCCAGTGATTTCTACAGCAGAAGAGTTTTGGATGCTATCAAGCATCTTTTGGGAAACTAATTAGGCAGATGCTTTTTTTTTTTTTTTCTGATCAGTTGATGGGAAAAGAGGGACCTAGGAGAAATGTGGGCTATGCTATTGGTTATTAGTCCTGGCTCATTACTAAGGGAGAAAGAGAAGGAAGTATAGGTGTAAAATTCACTTAGTGCCTCTCCTGTATCTAAGTCTTGCTTTCCAGTGGTCTTCTCCAGACAAAACTGGTTTCATGCGTATCTACCTTTCTTTACCCAGAAGTCTTTGTAGCCTTTGTGGCTTATCTTTTCACATGTTTTGTATATCAATATGCATCCCTGCTACTGGAAAGAAGGTCAGATTCATCTGCTTTGGGGGTGGACAGAAGGCCATTTAAGTGAAGCCATGGGATTGAGAGCTGCCCTCCTGGTGCTCACTGTAAAGGCCTCCTGTGGCTGCTGGGTTTCAAGATACTGCTTCTCCCAGGCTCTGGAAGGGCTGGTGCAGAGCCTCTTTATTTCTTAAAGTACATTGACACTAATTTGGTTTTGAGAATTTTTTAAGACTCTTTTAAAATCCCTTACAGTGACTAGAAATACCCTGGGGTGTTGCAAATTCAGAGTTGGGGATTACTGTGGAGAAGCTGAACCTATGCCTGTGTCAATAACAACCGGTGGAGAGTGCTGCTCAGGGTGTTTTTGTCTGTGGAGCAGCTGGCAGCGGCGACTTCTGCATCAGATAGAGTGGATCCCACCAATAGAACATCCACAGACAGATGGTGTTTGTGTTTACATGACACCAAAATATTTGTCTTATGGACAACATTCTGGAGTGGCAGAATGGAGCCTGACTGCTTTTATTTCCCTGATTTAACTGCTTGGCTCAGTCTCAGCCAGGGAGCATGGGGTGTTAGGGAGCACATGGGCTTTGGAAGCAGACAGGGCTGGATTAGACTGAGCGCTCTTAAGCCCTGTGACTTGGTGCCCTAATTTGGAAGATGGGATCAATGGGTAAAACGATACCAAGTCTGTCATTTTGAGACTGTAAGCCTGGATGTGAGGGTGAAGACGGCAAATAAATATGTATGAAACCACATCCCGAGTGCTCAGGAAATGCTCCTCCGCCTTCTTCCGGCTTTCTCATCTCCGTAAGGAAATTGTGATGGGAAAATTGGCCTCCTTGATTGAGGACATGCTGAGAGGAAGCCACCTTGAGGTGGGCAAAATCCCTGGAAATGCAGGAAGTTATCTGAGTCCAAGCCTCCAGAGGAGCGGAAGTGCTCAAAGCAAGTAGGTCAAGCCTTCAAGTCTAGGCATCCAAAGGACAAGAATCAAAGAGAATTCAGATGAAGTCTGAAAGGATTGAAAGGGGGATTTGGGTCAAGAAGGAAATGGCAGGCTTTTCCTTCAGATTGAGGGGTCCAGAAGTGTTTCTTCCCATAGCTTGAAAGGGAAGAACAAGTTGAAGATTCCAGACCAAGATATGTGATTAAGAAAGAAGCTATTCACGTCCGAGAGAAAGACGAATCTAACATGAGGAAGAGCGATTCCAAATGGTTGCTGATGTCTGCAAACACTAGACTCTAAATCATCAGTGACTTTTTGTATCTTTGACGATTCTTGTGTGTGTGTGCGTGCGTGTGTGTGTGTGTGTGTGTGTGTGTGGTGTGTATGTGTGTGTGTGTGCACGCATGTGTGTTGTAGACCCTGCTTTAGTTTCCTAGGGCTACTATAACAAAGTAAGTACCACAGATTGGGTGTAAACTACAGAAATTTACTGTCTCATGCTTCTGTAGACTGGGGTTAGCCAACCCACTCCCTCTAAAACCTGGAAAAGAAAATTCTTGTCTTTCTATATCTCATCATTCACTAGCAATTGCCAGAGTTGGTAGTCTTTGGCTTGAAGCTGCATGGACTTCCGCCTTCTTTGTCACATGGTATTCTTCCTATGTTATCTGTTTCCGAATGTCCGTCTTTTCACAAGGAATTAAGTCCTGTTGCATTAGGGCCCACCCTAGTGTTCCATTACAACTTGTCTATAAATTATATCTATATTCTGTTTCCAAGTATAATGACATTCACAAGCAGTATGACACAATTCAGTAGCAACAGAGCTCTTAGAAGAATCTGATGAAATCTTTGGTCTCTTTTCCGAGAAATGCACATACCTAGTAGAGGACATTTTAAAAATTATTTCAGTGAGTTCACAGACTTTTGAAGCCTTTTGTGGGTTAGAACCCTATGTAGACAGAGGACTTGCTCTTGCTAGTGTGAGCCAGCGGTGTCTGTATTATATGAGGAATTTCCAGCAATGCAAATCCAGAGGCTTCCGACCTGCTGCATCTTGATGGAGTTCCTCATGGGGTATATTAAAGCCTGCTAAGCTCTGCTATAGGGTCTGCAGCTTCTAGATGAGGAACTGATCCTCTTTTTTCTTTCTCTTGCTCCCTCACTGCTCTCTAGCTGGTAGAATCAAGCTCAACCACTCAATTCTTGTTCCTACTATAAAAACTTCTATGGTAGCTGGATCAGTGTTCACTGTATCTTTCCTAGCAAACATGCCCGAGGATCTAATTGGCATAAAGCAGAACACAGAGCATTAATTCAGTAAAAACATTGAGCCAAGCTTCTAGAAGGAAGCAAGGCTGATGTTCAGTATCTTTAAAAAAAATTTTTTTTAAATTTATTTCTAATGTGTATGAATGTACTGTCTGCATGCAGGTTTGTACACCCGTGTCGTGCAATGCCGCGGAGGTCAGAAGAGGGTGTTGGGTTCCCCTGGAACTGGAGTTCTCCTGAAATTGGAGTTTCAGACGGCTCTCAGCCGCCATGTGGGTGCTGGGGATCGAACCCAGGTCCTCTGTAAGAGCGGTCGGCGCTCTTAACCGCTAGGCCATCCCTCCAGCCTGATGTTCAGTATCTTAAAGGACTGTTCATCTGGGTCCGCCTCCCCTCTGACCATGTAATCTGATTGTTCTTCAGGGTCCATAGGAAGGTCCAGCTGAATCTTCCTGGGTGCTTCATCAGAGCCACATAGTCTTTTTTCCACAGTGACTTGGAATGCTCCCTTCCATTTCATGTGTAAAGCTGGGAATGAGTGGGATAGAGTTTCCCTTCATTTATCTCTTTCACCTCAGAAAAAGCCCACTTTTAGAAGTCACTAGCAGTTTTGTTCCAGGGGCAGGGTCATAGGCTCATTCTTGGAGTAGACTTTCTTCATTTGGAGAAATCTCTAGAACAGTTACTTCTATTCTGGGTATTTTATTGCATAAACACAGGGAGGTAGGCCAATTTGTTGAATTTACTAAACATGCTGATTTGCTTTAGGACTTATTTGGGGGATTATTTTCCTTAGGTAACTTTAATAAATTTGAATATCTTGAGTTAGTTAGTAGTTAATAGTTAATGAACATTTTATATGCCTTTCTTAAATATAATCAGTTAATATTGTTTTCTTGAATTATGTCTCCAGTTGCCATCCTCCCTCCTGCACGCAGATTTGCTCACTCCGTTCTGCATTTCTCTTGGTTTCCCTTGTGCTCAGCATCTTCTAACACATGATAACAGATTATGTAATTCATTATGTATGCTAGCCTATGAAGCAAGGATCAGCTTCACTCACTGGTGTTTCTCAGTGTCAACAGAGGCTTGCCTTATAAGAGTTATGAGTGTATTGTTGAATAAATGGATAGATTTTTGCACATAAATGGACTGGAAGACAAAAGTGACAGGATCATCTCAATTGGTGTGGAAAAGGCCTTTGACAAAATCCAGCATGCCTTCAATGTTTAAAGACCTAGAGGCAATCAGACTGCAGGGAACATTCCTCAACATAATTAAAACAATATATAACAAACCCACAGCCGACACTGTTCTAAGTGGGGAAAAATTAGAAGCATACCCTTTAAAGTCAGGAACCTGGCAAGGCTGCCCCCAATTTCCACTCCTTTTCAATATAGTGCTTGAAATGCTCACTAGAGCAATATGACAAGAAAAGTAAATGAAAAGAGTACTAGTTGGAAAAGAGGAGGTCAAACTAACTCTTTTTGCAGATGACATGATAGTTTACCTATCACCAAAAACTCCACCAGAAAACTCCTAGAAACAATTAACAGTTTCAGTAAAGTGGTGGAATACAAAATTAACCTAGAAAAATCAGTAGCCTTTCTTTATGCCAATAACAAGCAATTGGAGAAGGAATACAAGGAGAACTTCTCATTCACGATAGCCTCAAAAAAGTAAAATATCTAGGAACAAACCTGTCCAAAGACACTAAAAGCCTCTACAATGAAAACTTTAAATCCCTGAAGAAGGAGATTGAAGAGGACACCAGAAGATGGAAGGACCTCCCATGCTCATGGATTGGAAGAATTACTATAGTAAAAATGACCATCCTGCCCAAAGTAATATACAGATTCAATGTAATCTCAATTAAAATCCCAATGAGCTTCTTCACAGACTTAGAAAAAAGCATCCTAAAGTTCATATGGAAAAACAAAAGACTTCAGATAACCAAAGCAACCCTGAGCAAAAAGAACAATGCAGGAGGGATTACTATACCAGACTTCAAACTATATTACAGGGCCATAGTCATAAAAACTGGGTCAGTTTTGCCAACAGCATTTGCTAAAGATGCTGTCTTTCCTCCATTGAGTCTTCTTGGCCCCTTTATCAAATATGAAATGGCTGAAATTGCATGTGCTCAAGTTTGAATCTTCAGTTTTTTCCCATTGATCTATGGGTCTGGTTTTGTGCCAATACCAGGCTATTTTTATGACTATGGCCCTGGAATACTAAATTCAAAAGCTTCTGTACAGCTAAAGAAACAATCAAAAAGTGAAGAGAAATCTTACAGAGTGGGAGGAAACCTTCACTAGTAATACATCTGACAGAGCATTAACATCCAGAGTATATAAACTACTCAAAAAACAAAGGAGCAAGAAAACAAATGACCCACTCAAAAGATGAAGTAAAGAGCTGAACAGAGACTTCACAACTGAAGAAGTAAAGATGGCTGAGAAACATCTTAAAAACTGTTCAACATTGCTAATAATTACGGAAATGCTAATTAAAACCACTTTACGATTTCATCTTACTCCAGTAAAACTGGCTATGATCAAGAAAACAAAGAATATCAAATGCTAGAGAGGTTGTGGGGAAAGGGGAACACTAATCCATTGCTGGTGGGAATGCAAGCTCATGCAACCGCTATGGAAAGCAGTGTGGAGAACTCTTAAAAGCCTCAAAATGAACCTACCACCTGACCCAGTCATACCACTCCTGGGTATATACCCACAAGACTCATCCTATTGCAGAGATACATGCACATCTATGTTTATTGCAGCTCTGTTCACAATAGTGAAGATCTGGAAGCAACCTAAGTATCCCTCAACTGAGGAGTGGATAAAGAAAATATGGTACATCTACACAATAGAGTTCTATGCAGTGGTAAAGAAAGATGACATCATGAACTTTGCAGGTAAATGGATGGAACTAAAAGATATTAAGTTAAGGGAAGTAACACAATCCCAGAAAAACAAATTATGAATGGTATCCCTCATCTGTGGATGCTAGCACCAAGTACCTAGTTTTAAGGCAAACTGAGCAATGTTAATTTTATATTCCTCATGATCTGAAAACAACTGTGCTCTTATATTGTGAATTCCTTAACAGGTTCTAGAACCAAGCTACCATTTATTTTCAGACTTGGAAATTTTTGGTATATGGATGGAGGCTATGTATGCATATTTTAGAATAATATAAAATTAAAAAATGAGAAAAAACTAGCTTGTCATGACATTGTGTCAACCACAGTATTTATTTTATTGAAGTGCTTTGTAGTATTTCTTATACGAGGCTGCTTGAGCTTTTGTCCAAGTATTTTCTAAAATATTATACAGTAGTTAAAAGTATCAGGCTGGTGTAACTTAGCCTTTCTGGATGCTTAACGACCATATTTAATTCCCATACCAATTTGGCCAAGGGTCTTAAGGGATAATTTTATTCCTTGCCCTCAGAGGTCAACTAAGTCCCAGGGGACTATGCATGGGGGCATCTCTTGAAATGTCCTGCAAATGTTAGTCACCAGTCTTCCTGTGTGGGGAGGTCTTGGAGATCCACTAATGGGACTTCAGCCAGTGCCCAGTCCATAAAGAGGAAAGTCTCCTCATACTTCAACAAGGGAAGCCTGGTCTAACAAGATCTGACATTGTCCTCGAGTGGATGGAACTGGTAAATGAAAAGCCAAAAGGAGCCAGGGGCTCCCCCTACCCAAAAAACAAAAACAAAAAAACAAACCCTGAGTGACCCCTGAGGACCAGATCCTCAACTGACCTTGAGAAAGCAAAACAAAAAAATCCCAACTTGGTTAATCTGGGCTAACTGTGTGGCCTTAAACATCCAAAAGGAAAGTATAACCAGAAATAAATAATAAGGCCTGAGAAATAGTACTTCAGGTATAAAACTTGAGATCTTAGTAAAAAGACAAAAAGAAAAAAAAAGAGCATAATTGTTTTGCCTGAATTACTGGCAAATGCAGCTACCTCGTGGCTGCCACTGCTTTTGCCATCCTTCAAAGACATGAGACACAGCTTTTCGACCTTCCAATATGGACTGAAGCCTCGTGTGTCTCCAAGAATTCTCCAAACCTTCAGTGCCAGCTGGGGACTGCTGAGACATTCACCTTGTGGACTGAGCTACTACTAGGGTTTCAGCCTCTTCAGATTATAGACTACCATTGTTGGACTACCCAGGCTGTATCATGGAGACCAGAACAGGAGGATCAAGACAGGACATGGTACTTACTGGACCTCATTTGATGACCATGGGAAGGGAAAACCCCAGTGTGGAGCACAAGGGCAGGACTGATGGTTGTTTGGGATTGCCAAGGAGGAACCTTCAAACATGACATCTTTCAGCCTAATTGAAATAAAAAGAAATCATAAGCTGAAGATGCTAAAAGATATATGTGGTATGCATATATGCATATTTTGGAGTGATGCAAATTGGAAGAAACAACAACAACAACCACCACAACAAAGAAGACTGGGTCAAAAAACTGAAATGGTGAACTTCTACTCAAAACAGTAAACTTCTGCATCGAAAATTTTGAGAGACTGAGAAAAAGATGAAAAACATGTTTGGGGGTTGGGGATTTAGCTCAGTGGCAGAGCGCTTGCCTAGCAAGTGCAAGGCTCTGGGTTTGTTCCTAAGCTCTTAAAAAAAAAGAAAAGAAAAACATGTTTGGCAGAACACATGACCTCTCGTGGGGTGGGGGGACAAGGAAGGGGGAACGGGTCGAGATTTGATTGGAAATTTTGTATGAAATGCACAAAGCTTCAATAAAAATTAGCTTTAAAAAAAAAGAAAATATGGTACATCTACACAATGGAATTCTATGCAGCAGTAAAGAAAGACAACATCATGAACTTTGCAGGTAAATGGATGAAAATAGAAGCTATTATGCTAAGTGAAGTCCCGGAAAAACAAATGATGTATGGTGTCCCTCATTTGTGGATCCTAGCACCAAATCTCTATCTTGTAAGGCAAACTGAATAATTTTTTTATTAGTAAATATAATACCTGATGTTACTCATCAACTTGCTAGGTAATGTACGAATGTAAAGTAATAGTTTTCTTTATCTTCATACAACTCTACTGTCAAAATATGAATCCCTAAACATGTTTTTGGAATTAATCTATAGTTTATTTTCAGACATCACAATTTTGGTATGTGTGTGGCATATATATTTGCATATTTTGAAGGAATACAAATTGGAAGGGACACCAAAAAAAAAAAAAAAAAGACTGGGTCAAAGAACTGACTGAAACAGTAAACTGCATCAAAACGACTGAGAAAAAGATATAAGCCATATATGGCAGAATGCATTTTGAACTCTGGTTGGGGGGGGCCAAGGAAGGGGAATGGGTAAAAACAAAAATTTCATTAAGAACATTATGAGGGCTCCAGATAGGTGCACAGACTCAGTGAGGTGCGTGAAGCAAGCAGAGAACTGCCTTACCCTTGGGGCCTTTTACTGGCACGTGGGCCAACAGTAGCAACACAGTCCCCTCCAGTCTCCCCCCATCAACCTGGTGGAGCTGTGGTGAGAGAACTAACAGGCACAGCATTAGGTGATTATAGTCTGTGCCGCAGCCAGGTTGAGTTGCGGGATGGTTTAACATAAGTAAATCAATAAATATTCATAAACATATAATGGACTGAAAGACAAACCACACACGGAATCATCTCAATTGAATGGTAGAAAAATGCCTTTGAACAAGATCCAGCATCCTCGTCTGTTTAAAGTCCTAGAGGGAATAGGACTGAAGGGAACATTCCTGCAACATAATGATCACAGCCCTATATAACCAACCCACTGCCAACATAATCCTAAACAGAGAAAAACTAGAGAAGTGTTCACCTTAAGGTTGGGAACCCTGAAAGGCTACCCCTATACACCACTCTCCTCTTTAACATAGTTATTGAAATGCTTGCTAGGCCAATAAGACAAGAGAAGGAAATGAAAGGAGTGCTAATTGGAAAAGAAGTCTAAGCTATCCCTTTTTGCAGATGATATTGATAGTTTACCTAAGGGGATGCTAAAAACTCCACCAGAGGCTGGGGCTGGAGAGATGCCCCAAGCGGTTAAGAGCCACTGACCCGTCTTACAGAGGAACCCGGGTTTTGATCCCCAGCACCACAATGGCGGCCGAGAACCATCTGAAACTCCATTTCCAGGGAGAACTCAGTTCCAGGGGAAACCGACACCTCTTCTGACCTTCCGCGGCATTGTACGACACCACGGTGCACAGACTTGCATGCAGACAGTACATTCATACACATACATAAATAAATAAAATTAATTAAAAAATAATAAAAAACGCCACCAGAAAACTTCTAGAAACAATTAAGAGTTTCAGCAAAGTGGTGGGATACAAAACCAACCTGGAAAAATCAGTAGTTTTTCTTTACACCAACAATAAACAAGTGGAGAAGGAATATAAGAAGACCTTCCCACTCACAATAGCCTCAAAAATAATAAAATACCTAGGAACAAACCTAACCAAAGATACCAATGATCTCTACAACAAAAATTTGAAACCCCTGAAGAAGGAGATTGAAAATGACATCAAAAGATGGAAAGATCTCCCATGCTCATGGATTGGAAAAATTAATACACTGACAATGTCCATTTTACCCAAATTGATATACAGATTCAATGCAATCCCAATAAAAATCCCCATGAGCTTCTTCACAGACTTGGAAAAAAATTCCTTAAATTCATATGGAAAAACAAAAGACCCTGAATAGCTAAAGCAACCTTGAGTGAAAAGTGCAATACAGGGGGGATTGCTCTATCAGACTTCAAGCTATATTACAGGGCCATAGTCATAAAGTCAGCCTGGTAATGGCACAGAAACAGACCCATTGACCAATGGAACAAACTTGAAGATCCAAACTTGAGCTCATACAATTTCAGCCACCTCATATTTGACAAAGAGGCAAAAAAACCTCAATGGAGGAAGGGTAGCATCTTCAGCAAATGGTGCTGGCAAAACTGGATCACCATTTGTAGAAGAACAAAGTTAAACCCCTACCTCCACCCTGTACAAAAAATTGACTCCAAGTGGATCAAAGATCACAACATAAAACCTGAAACCCTGAAGGTGATAGAAGAAAAAGTTGGTAATAACCTACAAGACATAGGGGTAGGAAAAGACTTTCTAAATCAGATAGCAGCTGCGCAGGAAATAAGGTCAACTTTCGACAAATGGGACCTCATCAAACTCAAAAGCTTCTGTGCAGTGAAAGAAACAATCAAGGAAGTGAAGAGAAAACCCACAGAGTGAGAGGAAATCTTCACCAGTGATTTATCTGACAGAGCATTAATGTCAAGAATATATAGACTACTCAAATAACAAAAAAGTAAGAAAACAAATGGCTCACTCAAAAGATGGCGTAAAGAGCTGAACAGAGACTTTACCAGTGAGGAAGTAAAGATGGCTGAGAAACATCTTAAAAAGTGTTCAACATCATTAATAATTAAGGAGATGCAAATTAAAAGCACTGTCAGATATCTTTCTCTGATAAGATTGGCTAAGATCAAGAAAACAAATGACACCAAATGCTGGAGAGGTTGTGGGGAAAGGGGAACACTCATCCACTGTTGTTGGGAATGTAAACTTGTACAACCATTATGGAAAGCAGTGTGAAGAACCCTTAAAAGACTCAAAATGAGCCTACCACCTGACCCAGCCATACCACTCTTGGATATATACCCACAGGACTCCCTACTGCAAAGATATATGCACATCCATGTTTATTGCAGCTCCCTTCACAAAAGCTGGAACTCTTCCACAGAGCTGGAACCAACCCAAATGACCCTCAACTGATGAGTGGATGACAAAAATGTGGTGCATCTACACAATGGAGTACTACTCAGTGGTAAGGAAAGATGACATCATGAACTTTGCAGGTAAATGGCTGGAACTCGAAGCCATTATGCTAAGTGAAGTAACACAGTCCCAGAAAAACAAGCGGCAAATGGTCTCCCTCATTTGTGGATGCTAACACCAAATCCCCAGTTGAAAGGCAAGCTGAACAACATTATTGTTATATTTCTGTTTATCTGAAAGTAATTATGTTATTATAATGTAAATCTCTCAACAGGCTCTAGAATCCACCCACCACTTACTTTCAGACTCTATAATTACTGTATTCGAGTGGAAAGTATGTATTCATATTTTAGAGTAATATAAAGTTACAGGAGGAAAATGTGAATTCTTAAACATAAAAAAGACTCAGAGAAAGATGCAGGATAGTTATGGCAGAGTGCATGATCTGGGGTAGGGCGGGAGGAAGGGAAAGGGGAATATGTCTAAATTGAACTGAGAAATGATCTCTGAAATACACAAAACATCAATAAAAGCATTATAAAAAAAGGAGTGTATTAAAGGCACAAATCTTCAATTAAAAAAGTTTCTTGAGGGGCTAGAGAGATGGCTTAGCGGTTAAGAGCACCGCACTGACTGCTCTTGCAGAGGACCCAGGTTCGATTCCCAGCACCCACATGGTGGCTGAGAACCATCTTTTACTCCAGTTCCAGGGGAATCCTATGCCCTCCTCTGACCTCCTCGGCATTGCACAATGTGGGTGCACCAACCTACATGCAGACAGTACATTCATACACAAAAAAATAATAAATAAATAATTAATTAAAAAAAGTTTCTTGAAATTTTAAATAAATTTTAATAAAGTAGCCTTAGTTTATACTTATTTCCTATATGCTTTATGTTATAATAATTCACATTATATTATAAAAGTCATTTTTCTATTGTCTACAATATTTTAATATTTACAGATTATTTTTCAAATTTCACCAAATGGGGAGTTAACTGAATTTACCAAATAATTTTTACTACAAAATTTGTAGTAATTAAAATTTATTTATTTATTTATTTATTTAAAATTTATGTGTATGAGTGTTTTGCCTCAATGTATGTAATTGCATCATATGTGTGCAATGTCCATGGAGACCAGAAGAGGGTGAGAGGTCTCTTGGAACTGAAGTTACATACATCTGTTAGCTGTGATGTGGGTGCTGGGAACCAAACCTGGGTCTTTTGAGAGAAGTCAGTGCTATTAATGCTGAGATATCTCTCAAGCCCCTGAATTTACAACAATTTAAGATAATTTGAATAGCTTTTAGAAAATTGTTATTTTAAGTTTCAGGTCTTTGTTTTGTTTTGTTTTCTTTTATTTTTTTCTTTTTTGGTCCTTTTGAGACAGGGTCTCCCTGTAGCCCCAGCTGTCCTGGAACTCACTCTGTAGACCAGGCTGGCCTTGAATTCACAGAGATCCGCCTGCCTCTGCCTCCCAAGTGCTAGGATTAAAGGCGTGCACCACCACGCCCAGCCTTGTTTTGTTTTCTTAAATATGTTTAAGACGTTCTCCGTCCATTTCATGCCCTCCCCCCACCCCCCACCCCATCTGTGGCTGCTGTGGTTGGAGGGAATCGGGGCAGAACTTCTGTTCTGGACCTCAAGGATGTGTCAGTGTCTAGCCTATTGTGGGCTGCTGTTCCTTGAGGCAGGAGTAAGGGACAACATGGAGGTGGATGGGGGTGACAGGAGGTGACACAGACAGCTGGAAAGCTGAGGGTATTGACTCCTGGTCTTGCCACTCCTATAATCACTAATTTTCACACTTATTCCCAGTGAACTAACCCAGAGTACCCACTGCAGTGGGAGAACTTTTAAGTCTCCAAACATTTGGTGACAGATGCTTGAGACATGGAGTGTTCTAATTACCCATGCAAATTGATTGAAACATGTGTGTGTGTGTGTGTGTGTGTGTGTGTGTGTGTGTGTGTGTGCAGGAGTGGGTGTCATCTTCTTAAACTTTTATAGAAATATGGTTTCCACCTTTGTAAATGTGGGTATATCTTAGATTGATCTGTTGGGTGCAGTGCCTGTTTATTGAAAGGTGCTGCCGACCCCTGGGACAGGCTTGACCAGGCTGTGTGTTGGTTTCTCCTTAACTGGTCCTCTGGGAGATCATCTTTGACTATATAGGGGATGGGGAAAGTGGAGTTCAGGGTCCAGAGGTGGGAGAGACCTGCAGGTTCTTTTTTTTTTTTTTTTTTTTAGACAGGGTCTTGCCTACCTCTGCATGCACAAACATGCCTGGCTTAAAGACAGTTCTTAACCACCATGTGGGTGCTAGGAATAGAACCCGGGTCCTCTGCAAGGGCAGTTGGTGGTCTTAACCACTGAGCCATCCCTCCAGCTGGAGACCTGGAGATTCTTGGGTACCTGTTTACATGCTTGGTCTGGTCAAGCCCCACAGGCAGCTGTGTTCTAGTGAGCACAGCATAACTTCTTACATTAGCACTAGGGGAGCTCACTCTGTCTAGATGGAACTGAGGTGAGAGAAGTTGAGATGTCTGGAGAAACCTCTACACATGGTTGTGAGGAACTTTCTGGGTTGAAGATAACCAGTGGTTTGGAGTGATGTCTTCTCTTAGGGGCAACGGGCATCTGTAGAGACAGAGATGGAGAACATGTGAGTTCCCCTGTGGGATCTCTGAAAGGACTCTGGGTCAGTAGCCTGGTTAGAACTTGAAGGTGGGGACTTAGAATGATTGCCATGTGTAGTGGTTTGAATGAGAATGTCCCCCATAGGCTGCAAGTATTCAGACATTTTGTCCCTAGTTAGTGGTGCTATTTTGGGAGGTCTTGGAAGGTGTGGCCATGCTGGAGGAAGTACATGATTGGGCGTGGGCTTAGAGAGTTCAAAAAACCTTACCAATCTCCAGTCACTCTGCTTCCTGGGCCCACTGGAAGATGTGAAGCTCTGCTTTCTGCACTTCCTTGAATAGCTTTGGGAAAAATTGAGTCCCGTCATGGTGGACTCTTAATTCCCTGGAATCATCAACCGTAAACTCAAATAAACTCATCCTTTTCTTAGGTCGTGGTTGTTCTATCACAGCAACAGAAAAGTGACTAATACACTATGTGAAGATCATACTTTTGTGTCATAGGATAGTGACAAAATGTTTGACCCATCAGTGACATAGTCTGCATCGTTCCTAAGCATCCAGCACCGTTCTGACTTCCTGAGGCACAAACAGAAGTCCAAGCATGCACTCTTTTCCTTTTCTGTGACAGAACTTAGCCTTTGGCTGTCCTACCAGGCCCCCATGCATTTTTTTCTGACAGGATGCCAGTTTAGCATCATTGGTTGTAGATCTTAGACGTCTTGAGATCCCGAAAGAGAATGGGAGAGCCCTATGCTCCTCAGTCCACACTGGCTAACACTAACCAGACAGTTCCTTTTCCCAAGGGCAGGGGGGAGGACATGCGAGGAGCAGGTGGAGCTGGGAGGCTATGGTTCCTGGGATGGCGAAAACTACTTCTCAAGTCTGGTCCTGATTTCCTGGTGGACAAAATAGGAAATGCTCTGGTTCTTTCTCCTCCAGGGGAACAACAGAAGCTCTGTAAACTTTGAAAGTGGTGTGTTAGCTTCCAAAGTTACAACTGTGTGTGTGTGTGTGGAGGGGGTTATTTCAGAGAAGCTTCACTGGAAGGAGGTGAAGCTTATTCTCCTCTGTAAGAGGCTGTTATGAGTGGCCGAGCAGGAAGAACAAAGACAGGGTTCCAAGCTCTCCTGGACCTCAGATCAAATCTTGGAGGTACATGCCATGTTAAAAGGAGTCAATTGACAGTCAAAACTCATTCCATTATTTTTCAAAAAAATGTGATGTGCTGAATGTGAAATGACCATATGCATTTTCTTAAGGGTGTTTATCTTTTATTTCTAGAGCATAATTTGTCAGGAGTATCACTGCAAAGAGTTTTCACTGTAACAGATAACGGGGACGTTCTCCACAGCCAGGGTGAGGAGTCTCTTTATGGTAACACCTTCCTTAATCTCTTCATTTTTGTAGGCATGGCAAGAAAATCATCCTAGAAGGAAGTTATAATACCATTTGACAGATCAAAGAACTGAGGATATGTGAGCTTAACTCTTTTCACACAGAAATGATGTCAGCTAACAAATACTTAATAGACTTATTTTCCACTGGGCATATGCTTCACCTCATCCATATATCAAAACTCCAGGCTTGAAAACTACGCACTGCAGGGTACTTTACAGTCAGGGCCTGTTCAGGATGTATGGATTTCATGATCTGAGAGGCAGGAGTGGCATCCACAGAGACTGGGCAGAGCTCACAACCCCATCAGTGATGTGAACAGGAAAAGAGCTCAAGATGCACTTCATGGCTCATGCTATGATTCACACATGTGCTCTTCCTCTTTATGGAACACCAGACAAGCTCCTAGAGCAAGCATTCAAAGGTGGTGCCATGTTATGTAGGGTGAGATCTGGGAAGACACTATGGGACATAGCTGTGTAATCCCTGAGAGATTTGTATGAGGACAGCCCTGGCTCCCTGGATTCCAGTTACACCTCCATAAGTGGGAAGCACATTCTGACTATCTGGGCTCATCCTGGTGTTCTGAGGATTAAATGCACCCTGACAGAAACAGCTCTTGGGCCAGTGCCTGGTACCCGGAAAAGCTCAACACACACTGACCGTGTTATTCTCCCTGTTATTCTTTCTAGGTTTTCTTTGTGGCAAATAGCAGGAGATTTAGAAGCAGGCACATCTTATTAGATCCTCATGGAAGGTTATGGGATGGAAAGAAGGCAGATGAAAAAGAAAGTCACTCAACTACACTTTGCTCTGGAGAGCCTACCATCCCCCAGACAGCACTAATCATCCCTCCCTGGCCCAGGAAGAACTTCTGAACCCTGGGTCCTGTTAAGGGACATCTTCCTCATCCACATACCCTTCTCTTCCAAGCTGGCACTGTTAGACAGCCTGGCCTAGATCTTAATTTTATATTGTCCACATTATCTACCCCAAGTTCCATCATACTTATTCACTGAATATATAAATCAAAAGACTTTTTTCAAAACCACTTACCTCTGATTGTCATCATATTTTATCAGAGAGAGGAGAAAAATTAACCACACTTTTCCATTCTTATCCAAAGTTACACACAAAGCTCCCCCTGTACCGTTCTTTTAGTTTTAAGGGAGTGCTCTCTTGCAGGCTGACTTGGAAAGCACAGGCCAATTCCCCAACCTGTAATAAAGCATATGTATAAAGATAGCAGTGTTGTTATACAATTTAATTAGTACATCATTCAGATGTTTGGACCAATGCCTGGCTCTTTTTCTGCATGTTCATTTAGCTTTTAGTCTAACTCCCACGTGAAATAAACAAAAAGGCTAATTGTTTTTGGATTTTAGCACTGGGTGAAATACCTAGATTCATTATGTGAATCATATTTTATAGGTAGATTAAAGGTTCTATTGGCAAATGAAAAATTCCAAGATGACAGCTGTAATGCTTAAAGCAAGGCAATTGAAAGGTTTGGACTCCCAAAGGCAGTGTATGAATCCATCTGACATGTTCCTTGTTTCATGGCAGCATAAAATGTTTGCGCACTGATGAGAACGTTGCCTCAGGTTGGGAAGAGTTTATGTCTCATTGCTCCGAAGCAGTGGTGTAGTGAGAAAAGTTTAAGGATCATCTTTCTGGAAAAAAACTCTGTTTTATAATGTTCGCCAATTTCCATGGTGTAAATATTCACATCATAACTGATTTCAAAGACTTGGAAAGAATTGCTTATAAAAGTATCCCCAGCCCACATGCACCAGTACTTTCTTTGGTATCGGATGAAGATTAAGCCTGGACTTGGAGACTAGAATAGGGTTTTGGTAGTTTCTGCAAGATATAGATGTTGGTATCGGGGGTGTATTGGCTTCCTTATCATAAGCAAGTTAGCAGTCAGCAAAGGGAATGTCTCCTCAACTTCCTGGGAACGAGACAGGTACATGACGGGGACTCACATGCATCCGACACTTTCAGTGTGGCCTGTGCGTCAGATGCACATTGCTGCCTACTTTACACACACACACACACAAACACACACACACACACACACACACACAGTGGAGGTTGCCTAGGGATAGGGTGTAACTGGTTTTTAACAATTTCTGATTTGGGCTGGGTATGGCAATAAAGGCTTGTAATTTCAGCTCTCTGGAGGCTGGATTGTGAGTTTGAGGCCAGCCTGGGCTACATGGTGACATCTGAACTCTATCAGTCAGTCAACCAATCAAATTCTATAACTGGTTTTGAAAGCATTTGGCACAGTGCAGGCTACTTGGGAAGTGGCAGTTGCTGTTATTTGTAGACTGGCTGCACCCTCCGTATGAGGAGAAATGGGATGTAACCCCACCCTGTGGTCACCACACTGTTGATTGCTGAGTTGTGCTTGGGGCTGGAGGATGGACAACAACTGGATTTGGATGCTGGATTTGAGGGCTGGCATCCTGTGGGAGATCTCTGTGGAGAGCAATTTGGATTAATCTGAAGACCTGCCCCTCTCATTTCCCTGATAGTAGCTAGGTGGTCATTAGAGTCCAATCTCCCGGTGCCGATGTGCAGACCAGCTGGGCCAGCAAGGTTTGCTTTGGTGGTCCTCCAGGCATGGCTCCAGCTCCCCCCAAGAAGGATAACACTTTGAGTCCCTGGGCTATGGAACTAGTGTTGTGTCTGCCAGATCTTCTAGCTGATAATGGCGGCATACTAATAAGTAGTGATGCCGAGCCCACCCAAGTTGAGGAGAGAATTTGGAACAATGAGAGTAACATATCCAAGACCATCCCTATCCTGTGCCAGGCGCTGTGCTGAGCACCTTCCAGCCATTATCTTATTCAGCCCTCACAGAACATCTGTGAGCTTAAGCTCCTTGCCCAAGATCATACTGTCAAGGTGATGCTGGGTTGCAAGTCCAGGTGATTTGACTCCAATTCAAGTTGCTTGCTTCTATGCTGTGTCATTTATTTCTAAGCTGGAATGTGGACATGTGGACCCCACAGTGCAAATTCCCATGTAATACTGAACACACACACACACACACACACACACACACACGTGTAAACCGAGCTTTGTCTTTTCTGAAAGTACTGCTCCATGCTCCTGACTAGGAGGAACTTCAGATAACTCCTCCCTTCCCATCTTATCAAGGCGGTTAAACCCATAGCCCAACTTTCCCCATGTATCCACCAATGGAGTACACCTTCCACAATGATTTTTGCAAGCTTGCTAAATCAACTGTTCTTTCATACTTGAATTTGAGTTAGTTAAGTCATGGACAGTGCTGGATTCTTGACTTAACTAACTCAAATTCAAGTATGAAAGAACAGTTGATTTAGCAAGCTTGCAAAAATCATTGTGGCCAAGATAAGCCAGAATCTCTGTAAGGTGAGCTATGAATTTAAGAATCAGGTGAATTTCTATGGTATAGCCCAGAGAACAGACTGGAGAACCAAGTGTGCTGACTGTGGAGGGGACTCCAGTGTCAGGCACTAAACTAGATGCAGATTCGTCAAGGTTCCAAGCCGTCACTGCCCCCAATGTAGCCAGGAACATTCAGGAAGATTTGGGAACATCAAGGTGCACAGATGATTCATCTGTCCCTGACAGACCCTGGAGACCTGGTTCCTAGGATGTGGCAGCCCCATGTTCCCAAACACTAGAAGCCAGACTATCTGCATTTGATCCTCTGCTTCATCTTCTTTAGAGAAGATGATGAAACAGGTGAGAACATGCCTTTCCTTCTCTCTCCTGTCCTCGCTCAAGAAAGAAAAGAAGAAACATAGGGAAATATTTCAGTGAAAAATACTTCCTTTAATATGTGTGCTTTTCACTTTCCGGGTCTCCCTTGTACTCTGGTGCCCCCTCTACCTGCCCAGTCTCCTCATCCCGCACTTTGACGTGGACTTAGAACCACTCTGTGGGGAACCTCATGAGTCATTTGGGATCAGATTCTCTGGGTGCATTTTGTCATTCTGTCTTTCTCAGCCAGTGGTTTTGGGTTAATGTAGAGAGAGAATGAGGAGACACGCCATGTTTTTCTCTATCCATCTCTCTGCAGTGGTGGAATCTGCCATCATTGAACTTCTGATTTCACTTGATGAGGCTGGCCAAGTCTAGAGATTCTAATAGGATGAAACAGTGTTTTATTGTTGTTTTAATTTCTATTTCTCTAATGATTGGCAGTAATTTCTTGCTTATATGTAATCTATAGATCTTCTTTGATAACATATATGTCCAAATCTCTTGCCCAGTTTTAAATTGGATTGTTTTCTTACTATTGATATTTGAATTTCCTTTCTGTATTCTATAATATATACAAGTCCTTCATCAGATACGCTATTTACAAATATTTTATCCTTGCCTGTGCCTTGCATTTTTGTTCTCTTCCGTATGTCTTTTGAAGAGCTCTTAATTTTGATGGAGTCCAATGAAACTCAAGGGAGGGGACAAGGTTTTCAGGAGAACTAGCTTAACACAGACACTTCCTATATGTACAGGAGTTAGAAGCAGCATAGGAGGGAAAGAGGCCATGAGACCCTCAAAGTTAACTGGAAGCAGTGAAGCTGAGAAACCCACACAGCTCTAAAGACATGGTCCAGTTCATGAACTGGAAAGATAGCTCAGAGTAAACCCAAGAGCTCAAAGTATAGAGTAGAGAACCATGGAGAATTATGTCACATGCAGTACATTAGTCCCTTTTCTGTTGCTGTGATAAAACCACCATGAGCAAGGGAACTTATAAAAGGAAGAGTTTATTTGAACTTATGATTGACGTTTCCAGGGAATCAGAGTCCATTGTGGCGGGAAGCATGGTGGCCAGGGCTGGAACAGCAAGCCAAGGGTCACATCTCGCAATGAGCACAGGAAGGAGAAAGAGAGAGAGAGAGAGAGAGAGAGAGAGAGAGAGAGAGAGAGAGAGACTGGAGAACACAAGGCTTGTTAAACTCACTAAGCCTGCCCCCAGTGATGTACTTCCTCCAGCACAGCCACACCTTCTAAGACCTCCAAGAACAGTGCCACCAACTGGAGACAAAATGTCTGAATACTTAAATCCTATGGGGGACACTCATTCAAACCACCACATTCCAATCCCTGGCCCCCATAGGCTACTGACCATATAAAATGCAAAATGCATTTAGTCCAACCTTAAAGTCCCCATAGTCTTTACCAGTCTCAATTCTATTCAAAAGTCTATATTCCAAAATCTCTTCTGAGACACAGGCCAATCTCTTAACTGTCAGCTCCTGTAAAATCAAAAGGCAAATTACATACTCCCAACATACAGTGGAACTGAATACACATTCCCATTCCAAAGGGAGGAGTAGAGGCATAGTGAGGAAATACTGGACCAAAACAAGACCGAAAACCAGCAGGGCAAACACCAAGTCCAGTAGCTACAGGGACTTCTAGGAATTTACTCCCAAAGGGCTTAGATGGCTCAGCTCTTGCAGCTTTGCTTGCAACATACATCTCTCTCTTAGGCTGGTACCACTCCCTGTATGCAGCTCTCCTTAGCAAATATCTCACAGCTCTGGCATCTCGAAAGTCTTCTTGGGGTCTCCACTGCCAACCAGGCTTCACATTCACAGCTTCACACAATGGCCTATCAGGGCTTTCTTTATTCAGGGACGCCCCTGCTGCACTCTGCCTGACCTTGGCGGCTTTCTGAAACTGTGGAGGAAAAACTGATGACCCCTTCACTCTTGCAAACTTCATGCCTCTAAAGCCAGCACCATGTGAATGAAACTGCCGAGTTTGGCTGCAAGTTTGGCATAGACCCTGGCTTATTTCAATCACATTTGCAACTTTTCTCTGCCCTGGACTTGTTGGAGCAGAAAACCCTTTCAGTATTTTCCTTTCAAAAGTTGGAGAATTAGCTGGGTGTGGTCTTGCCCTGAAAGTACTGTTTCTGTTGTTTACTTGTAAATCTCGAGGCCCCTCCTTAATCACACTTTTTCCATTATTTATTTGTAAATATCTTGGCTTCTCCTTAATTACTTTAATCCCCTCCTGAAAGGGAGCCTCTCCTTCACATGACTTGGCCACACCTTTAATCTTCCTAGTGTTCTTTTCAGATCCAAGCTGTACATTCTGCATTTCTTTCTGCCGCATTTGCTCCTTTTCACTGTAGATCTGCACAATATTCACCATTAATAGCCACGCCACCATTTCCATGTTAGGCTGTCTTGAAATATCCTCTGCCAGATGACCCGGGTTCGATCCCCAGCACCCACATGGCGGCTGAGAACCATCTGTAACTCCAATTCCAGGAGAAATCCAGTTCCAGGGGAATCCAACACCCTCCTCTGACCTCCACGGCATTGCACGACACGGGTGCACAGACCTGCTTGCGGACAGTACATTCATACACATAAATAATAAATAAAGATTAAAAAAAAGAAATATCCTCTGCCAAAGACATTAGTCCATTGCTTTTCAACTTAGCATCTGGCAAGCATTTGGGCTGCAGGCAAACTGCTGCCAGACTCTTGATCAAAACATCCCAGTTGCTGCCTATGTCTTTATTTTCCTCTGGAACTACATTTTTTGCAGCCATGCTTTCTTCCAGGCTTCTACTAGAATGGCCCCTTAAGCTCTGCTTACAGCAGTCAACAGCTTTTCTAGCCCAAAGACCCAAAGTCTTCCACATTTCTTTAAACATCCACATGGTCAGGTTCTTCACAGCCAACACCCCACTCAAGGTACCAAATAACTGTATTAGTCACTTTACTGTTGCTGTGATAAAACCACCATGAGCAAGGGAACTTATAAAAGGAAGAGTTCATTTGAGCTTACGATTGATGGTTCCAGGGAATCAGAGACCATTGTGGCGGGAAGCATGGTGGCCGGGGCTGGTGCAGCAAGCCGAGGGTCACATCTCACAATGAGCACAGGAAGGAGAGAGAGAGAAAGAGAGAGAGAGAGAGAGAGAGAGAGAGAGAGAGAGAGAGAGAGAGAGAGAGACTGGAGACCACAAGGCTTGTTAAACTCACTAAGCCCGCCCCCAGTGACGTACTTCCTCTAGCACGGCCACACCTTCTAAGACCTCCAAGAACAGTGCCACCAACTGGAGACAAAATGTCTGAATACTTAAAGCCTATGGGGGACACTCATTCAAACCACCACATGCAGTAAGTTGGCCTCCCAAGTTCTATCTTCTGTAGGGATGGTGACAGAAGTTACCCTATGCCAGGTCCATCATTGTAGCTTGATGTGTGTGTGTGTGTGTGTGTGTGTGTGTGTGTGTGTGTGTGTTATGGTAGGACCACCATTGTAACCAGGTGTGTGTGTGTGTGTATAGATTGTGGGAAGCTCTAGTTGAGGCACTGTATTTCAGCAGTCATGCCCAAGGAGATCCATCCACATGTGCATTTGATTGAGATGATGAAAGTCTGGACTTTTATCCAATCTTGTAATGGGAAGAGATTTAGAGGATTCTAGGGAGGAGAGTACATTTTGCATGCAGGGAACATCATGAATCATTTGGGATCAGATTTTCTCTGTGCCTTTTGTCATCCTGTCTTCCTCAGCCTTGGGACAGCAAATGGACATTTGCCAACTTGGTGACAATGACAGTGCAGGGAGGCCAGCATCAGGGAGAAGTGCTGTCGGAAGGGTGGCCCTGCTGCAGGGCCCTGAGCACCCACTGTGATCACCAAGACACAGATGTGGCATTTTCTTGTTTCTTGGGTTCTGCTTTTATTAGTGTTTCAGTCTGTTATCATCCGTGTGTGGTCCTACCCAATTCATCGATGGAAATCTAGTTACCAGTGTGATGCTATTTGGAGATGGGTTTCAACATGAAGACCTCATGGATGAGATCAATGCCCATGAAAGGTAGATGCTCCAGAAGGCAAACTTCTCTCTTAATTTTCATCATAGGAAGATAGACTTCTGCAAACCATGAAGGCCCCCATCAAATCCTGACCACGCTGGTGCCTGATCTTGGAATTTCTGGGCTCTGTGTTAAATCTCTGTTGTGTGAATCATTCATTCTATGATGTTTTGTTACCACAGCCTAGACTGAGATTCAAGTCTTGAGCCTTTGGAACCCAGTGCACACATCTTGGGTGTGCCTACTTCCAAACTGATCTGCCCATCCTAGTAATACCTCTTTCTTTTTGCTTGTGAAAACCTCCCTCCAAACTGGCAAGCCGTATGGTCAGATACACTTTCTAGTTCATAGTAGTAATGTGACCTTGTACTGGCCTGTCACCGCATTTCACTCCACAATAAGAATGGAAGCCAAGCTAGCTCAAAGGAATTCAATTATGGGACATTGGTTTTGAATGACTGTAGACAAAACTCTGACAGTCTCTAGAATGTTAGGCAGGAAATGCTGTGGCCTCCATTTGGAAAGACCAGTAACATCAACATGGGCAAGAAGAACAGAGGAAGATTGAAGTTCTATACTTTGAAAAATAAACATGCCTATGGCAATTAAAACATTGAGAGCTGGTAAAACATGTAAGAGTGAGCATTAAGAATTTTGCTTTTGAGTCTGGGTATGGTGGCTCAGGCTTTTAATCCCAGCACTTGGGAGGCAGAGGCAGGCAGATCTCTGTAAGATTGAGGCCAGCCTGGTCTACATAGTGAGTTCCAGGCCAACACTATATATATTGCTTTTAATGGAGCCTGGGGTTTTCTGTTTCCCTTGTCAAGGCTCAGTAAGGTCACAACACTCAAAGGGATACAGAGGAAGAAAAATGAGACTAAAAAAAAGGGTGTGCACACTATTAAGTCTTAAAGACCAGCACTTTTATTTTATTTTTTAAATTATTTTCATTTTATGTGAATGAGCGTAATGCCTGAGCATAGGTAGGTGCACCTGTGTGGTGCAATGTCCCCGGAGTTCAGAAGAGGGCATCAGATCCTCTGGAACCAGTGTTACTGAGAATTGTTGGCTGCCATGTAGGTGCTGGCAATTGAACCCAGTCCTCTGCAAGAGCAGCTAGGGCTCGTAACCATTGAGCCATCTCTTCAGCCCCAAGATTAGTACTTTTACAGCTGCTTTGGCCAATTCCCTGCTTGGCAGAGAGATAGTTCCAACTGCTTAAGAAAACAACACTCCGCTCCTCACCATCACCTCCAGCTACACCTTCATTAAAATGCTTATAAAAAAGAAGACCTAGAATCCATTCCTGAGATGACTCCTCCTCTTGTTCTTCATTAAGCCTCTCCCTCCCCTTCTTCTACCTCACCCATCATTGTTTTTGTTGATGGTGTCTACTGTGTGGTTTGCATTTTCAACCTCTATCACAGATCAAGGCCTCTGGGAGTTTAGAAGGCGTCTCCACCCATGGGGAGATCCTCACTATTTTCTTGGTTGATTCAGCAGTAGTCTACATTTTATAGTATTGATTTAGAAGTTCACTGTGGATTCTGTCACTTGTCCTACAACAGCATTACAATTCCCTATTGAAAGAGAATTTGACACTTTACCCTGGGTCATTTCACACATTTTACCTGGGGGATGGCAACAGATGTGTGTGTGTATGTATGTGTGTGTGTGTGTGTGTGTGTGTGTGTGTGTGTGTTCCTGCATCATATGCACATGTGATTCTGTATTTGTGTGATCATTTTCTCTTATGGTAAACAAAAGTGACAACTGTCTTGTCCATAAGATTTGTCTCTTCATTAGAGTCCGGGAGGAGATAATTTCCAATTTTAAAACAGGTTGTACATTCATTATTAGGTGATTTCAGTGTGATCGACTATATTATAGAGAGAATATATTAAAAGCTAGAGTTTCCTAGCTTGGAATTCTCCAGCCTCCTTAGGTCATGAGTGTTTCTGGGGCTAAGGGAAGAGCTGGTGGCTTCTGAGTTTTGTCCAGAATTCTTTTCTTGCTTTGACTGTGGAAACCTGCTCTGGCTGGCCACCAGCTGTAGCCTCCATGGGCTTTGGGGTCCAGCAGCCTGCATTGTGGACTAAAAGTTTCTGTAATTTAGCACCTAGCCTAGCAATGTTGGTCTTTATGTCATGAGAGCCGTGTGTCAGTTTTACCCTTTGCCTCGCTCAAGGTCCAAGTGGAGTGCCTTTTGTCTGTTACCATGGCTTCAGTGTCTGCAAAATTTTCCTTAGCTTTCTGATACCTTCTGAATAATAGCTCCATTTTTGAAGGCTGTTCAAGGTTGTCCTGGACTTGACCCTTGCTGTGTCACCAATCCCCCCCAGTCCCTGTCCATGTCATGTGAGATGCCAGATGAGGCCACAAGCTTGAGAGTGTCTTTAGCCATGTTAGGATTTCCTTCTTTTCTTTCTTTTTTTTTTTAAATTTATTTATTATTTTAATTTTATTTGTATGAGTGTATTGCATGCATGTGTGTAAGTGCACCCTTGGAGGTCAAAGGGGATGTCAGATCACCTCACGGAGGATGGTTGTTAGCTGCCATGTGGGTGCTAGGAATTAAACATGGGTCTTCTGCAGGAGCAGCCAGTGCTCTGAACTGCTGACCATCTCTCCAGTCCCTCCTTTTCTTCTTTCAAATTGCCGAGCATAAAGCTCTTCTTGCCCCTGACTCAGGTGCATTGGCTAATCTGTTCTCTGTGTAAACATATATCCACAGCAATTGTGATAATTTAATTTGATTACTTAACTAATTAAAACACTGACATCTCTTTCTTTAAACTGTCAGCTCCTGTGGAGAGCTCTGTCTCACTTACTTTTCTATCTCCTGAATAGAGAAACACTGAAAATATTAGTTAGATAAATGAATGGTACAAAGACATAGCACCAGGATGGTTCATGTTAGAAGGAAATCAGCATGATATTCTATGTCTTGACAAGGGTTTTCCTTTTACAGGCATATACATTTGTCAAAACTCATGGAATAGTGCATTTAAAATTCATACAATTCACTCTAGGTAAATTTTACCCAGAAAAAGAAACTAGAAATAAACCTTGAACTCTACTTAATGATAAAGGTGATGAAAAGTATTTTGGAGATCTGCAACTTTCCTTGAAGTGCACCAAAATATGAGATGAATTAGTGAAAGGAGCGAGGGGTAACAGATAAGAAAATTGTTCATCCTTAGGATCTAGATCACGGGTATACTAGTGTACACTCCAAAATTACCTCAACTTTTCTGTATGTCTGAAAACGTTCATAGTAAAAAAATTGGTAATATGACAGAAATCACCGAAGGATGTTCTTATTGATTATAGAACTGAAACCCAGAGCTATATTGCACCTAAACAAAATTCAACTCCCTATAAGTAAACCAGAGACTAGACACCACGGCAATTCTGGTAAAATCCCCAGTATATCTTTGGATTAGCCTCTAAAGCTCTCAGCAGCCTCCCAGGTTGCAAAGCTGAGAGAGATTTTGAGCACCTTGTTCCACTACCTTGGTCTTTCCACAACAAGGAGCAGTCCTGGTGTGACAGTTGTGGTTGTCCCTTGTCCTGCTGGGACAGGTCCTGGGTTCTTTTCTTTGCTCCTTGAGAGTCTACTCAAGCATCTCTTGTTCCTTTCTGGGGCATCAAAGAAGGCAATACAAAATATCGAGTGCTTTGGACTGGGTTTACAAAAAGAGTTGGGATACTCCACATGAAATTTTTCTTTTTAGAGGGAATGAATTATCTCTTTCCCTTCAAAAACAGAGGTAAAGAAACTAAAGATAAATGTTTTCCTTGGAAAAGGAATAAGTTTTCTTCGATCATCATCCTCTCTTCTTACTTTATTATTGGTAGAAAATACCATTATAAAAAATAAATAATGCCATTACTCCCTCCCCTTAAAAACATGAAATGCATGTATTTGGTTGTCGTTGGGCAGCAATATTTAGAAAAAAAAAATAGGTAGCAACAGAATGTACCCTTTCCATCCCTATAAACTTCAGGTAAGCAGTCTTTCTGCTTCCAGTCTGTATTTAATCAGCATACCATAACTTTTATGGGGCTGAAATGAAATGCTTCTGAGACACTAAATTTCAAGTGTTGCTGTAAACTTTGGTCATCTGAGTTTGATTTACATATGATGGTCCCATCCACTGTGATGACGGAGATAATTATGATTGTTGGTGTTGATCGTTTGGGAAAAGGCACACATAGTCATGCATACCAGCACAGTCACCATCTGCTTTGTGTCTTTAGCATACTGTATAGAAAGTAAGTAGCAATGGTAAATCAAAACTTTTATCTATCAAAGAAGCAAGCATAATTTGCTTGAATTTCAAGGTAACAGTGCACCAGTTAGGAAGCTTATATTTGAAACTAACATTTGATCCTAAATAATAAAGAAAAGTGACTAATTCATGTAAGTAAAAGATCAAGGAACAGAGAAGGTCACACTGTGGTTAAGGTTCTTGTCACATCGCTTTGTAATCCTCAGTATTTTGACTTCACCATTAGCTGGTTTTCTTTATAGCAATAGAATATCTGAGGCCCTTTTAGAGTTCCCACTTCCAGAGCAGGGGACAGTTCCCTTGACCTCCCCAATTCCATGTTGTTCTGAGATGGATTTTGGCTGGTCTTCTTGGGGTCATATGACCCATCAGGTAAAAAACTCACTGTGGCCAGGTGGGTGATGGTTTGCTATGGCTTGTTGAGCACAAATCATATACTCTGTCCCTGAAGCCATTTGCTTCCTGAGTTCCATGGATTCCCAGATGGACTTCCACAGGAAAATGTTGGCCTGTTGAGAAGACAGGAGGATGGTAGAAAAGGTAGTACAGCTGGTCACTACAAATCATCAACTCACCCGTGACTTCAGTAAAGCCAAGTTTCCATAGTAAAGACCAGATGATAAAGGAGCAGCAACAGACCTGATGAAACGGGCAGCAGTGTTCTGTCCTCTGCCCCAGTCAACAGACATGTTTTTGTTGTTGTTTATATTTTTCTTACCAGAATGCCATTAACCAGTATCTATCTTAGCTTTACTGTTTCATTTACAGTATAAATTCACAGGTCAATGTATACAGAAAAGAGTGAGTCCAGGAATAGGGACATGGCATCTAAGGAGAGAGAAGAACATTTACTATCTGTCAAGGAACTAATGTTTAGTAAGTATCTATGGCAGCGGATCAACTAGGCAGTTCTGAACATTGGACTGCTGCTGTCTTTCCATTGTTTTAAACCAAGAATTTATTGAAAGGAAAGGGCTGAAAATGGAGGAGAAAGAAATGTGTTGCAAAAGGTCGAAAGGTTCAGGAAAAGATGAAGGAAGAGAAAAATCTGTCTCAGGAGAAGTTAGAGATAGGGTTGATCAGGACTCCAAAAATATGTGGTTAGTTTGGACTCTGCCTTTAACTCTGGGTTCTTCATGCTGTAGACTGTAAATCAGAGAGTCAGGTTGTGGAGGGATCATTTGGCTGGAAACCAGGAGACCCAAGTCAACCTGCCTGGGCCAGTACCACGTGTGTGCTGCTCCCCAACAGGGTGCTCAGGCTTCTCGCCTCGAAATGCAGTATTCCTTCTCTGTGTCCCTAAGGAGAAGACAAAGTCTAAAGTGACAGAATGGAAGACAATGAGTTACTACTTCAGAAGCTGGGGGGTTACTTAGTGGAGAAATTAGGCTGAATAGATAGATGATCAACGGGTTGAAGTTTTTCTTTCAAGGTGTGTGTGTGTGTGTGTGTGTGTGTGTGTGCGTGTGTGCTTTATAGACATGGGTCTAAACTTTGCCTCTTGACTGCCTAATCAACCAAACTAGGGCAGAGAGAGAGGTAGAGGGAGAAGTAGACTGAGCTGTATGACCTAGAGTTGACCTTGCTTTATTGGTATGTCCACCAGAGTGGTCCAGAATAAACTGGTTCCTAGAGGATCTTGTTTCTTTGAAGGGTACTTGCCATGGTAGTAAGAGTGAGGACAAGTTGTCCTCACAGCATCTCCAGCCACATTCCCACAGAATGTGAGTGAGAAGACGGCTAAAGGGAGGAGCCATGTTAGGAACCTGACATGTGTTTGGGGTCATGGCATTGAAAAAGCAGTTTCCAGGACCAGTGCAGGGGCTTTGGGAGTGGTCAGTGACCTCCCTAATGGGAAGGTCAATCTCAGCAGATGTATCAGGGCTATGATGTTCTTCATTATCAATCTTGGGCAAACGAGGGTTGGACTTATTAAACGGGACATCAGAACCTCCAATTAGAGCTTTAATTTGTCTCTGCTTAAATTAAGCAGACTCCTGGAGTCGAAGGTTCACATGAATGTGAGATTTTGACATATGTGTCTGCACTTCAGTTGTGGCAGCCCATGTAGGAATATTCTGGGCTCTAACAGATGGATTATCAATTCCATTGTCTTGCAGGAGGCCTGTGGCTGAGCAGACACAACATTGGGAGAGGAAGGTGAAAATTTCCCCTTCCTGCAGGAGTACCTGCAATTTAACGATCTCTTTTTTTTTTTTTCCTTCAGTTGCATTATATTTCGAGCAAATAGTCACAGCCTCATGTACTCATATGTTCCCTTTTTTGTGTGTGAATGTAGAAATGCCATGAGGAAAACAGAGTGGATTGAACAAGAAAACGGAAGGAGAGTTGTGGCATATTTTACAGTTTCATTCACCCGTACTGCAAGCTGGGAGATAACCACACACAACTTTGAGCTGCCCTGGATTGTTTGTTGGTGGAAAATTTTTCTCCTATTGAGAGTTTGTTTCAGAGTAAAATCTGGGGAGCTGTCTCAGCAGGTAGGTGGATCTGGTGCTCAAGCATGAATATCTGAATTCAAATCCCCAGCTCCCAGGTAAGAACACATGGCCACACGTGTTTGTAACTCCAGTGCTGTGGGGGCAGAGACCAGAGGATGACTGGGGCCCCTAGCTTACTCCAGGGTCCAGGGAGACACTGTGTTCAGGGGAATTAAGTGGAGAGTGATAGAGAAAGGTGCCTGAGTCCTCTGACCTTTGAGCATGCCGTACACATGTGTATATGCGCACACATGAAAGTTTGTTCAGGACAGGACTTTACTTATATTTTTTTATTTTTTATTTATTTTATTTATTTTTGTATGTGTATGAATGTACTGTCTGCATGCAGGTTTGTGCACCCATGTCATGCAGTGCCGCAGAGGTCAGAAGAGGGTGTCAGATTCCCCTGTAACTGGAGTCAAAGATGGTTTTCACCCACCACGTGGGTGCTGGGGATCTAACCTGGGTCCTCTGCAAGAGCAGTCAGTGCTCTTAACTGCTAGGCCATCTCTCCAGCCCTAAACTTTACTTATTTTTCAGAGTAGTCATTTATAGGAAGTTAGATTCTATTATTTCCTTAGATTCTATTATTTCCTTAGATTCTATTATTTCTATTAGACTGGTGTTATGCAAAATTGAATGTCAATTATTATATTTTTCAATGAATATCTATTATATTTTCAATTGTTGGTTTTATCCAACAACATTAATTTCTATCAATGTTAAAAATTTAAGTCATTATACCCAATGGTTTTTCTCATGGAAATGTCAATAGATTAATGCTATATATTTTTATCTATTACTATTTAATGGAGGGAAAAGTAATTTTATAATTTTTTGTTCATAGATAAAAGAACCAATTTGAAATAAAAAGCATAACTATGCTTTTTAAAATTAGGATTGAGGACTGGAGAGATGGCCTAGCAGTTAAGAGGGCCAACTGTTCTTGCAGAGGACCCAGGTTCAATCCCCAGCACCCACATGGCGGCTGAGAACCATGTTTAACTCCAGTTCCAGGGGAATCCAATGCCCTCTTCTGACCTCTGCAGCATTGCACTACACGGCTGCACAAACCTACATGCAGACAGTACATTCATGCACATAGAAAAATAAGTAAAAATTAAAAAAATAAAATTAAGATTGAGACATCTTTATAAAAATTAATTTTATAAGAATATTCTCAAGATAATAACTTTCATTTTCCTAAGTGGTATGTAGTTCATAGGCACTATGTAATATATTTTTTTAAAATTTTAATTTTATGTGTATGAGTGTACTGTCTGCATGTAAGTAGGTGCACCTGTGTCATGCAATGCTGAGGAGGTCAGAAGAGGGTGTAGGATTCCCTGGAACTGGAGTTAAAGATGGTTCTTAGCTGCCATGTGGGTGCTGGGAATCGAACCCAGGTCCTCTGCAAGAGCAGTGGGTACTCTTAACCACTGAGCCACCTCTCCAGCCCCAAGCACTATGTAATTTAATACAGCTCCTTTTAGCACATATTACAAATCCTGTTTTTAAAATAGGGGCAAATTTAGCCACATTAACAGCCTGTGTTAAATTCCAGACTGATCTAAACTCTAATGCTATTGTTTGGTTTGGAGTGTCTCCCAGATAGCCTGTATTGCTATCAGGAGAGTGAAACCTTTAAGAAGTGAGCTTGGCAGGAAACCTTCGGGGCTCTGGGAGTGTGTCCTCCAAGAGGAGTGGAACCTTAGTCTCTTCTGCTCTTGCATCCTGTTCATGAAGTGATCATTTTTCTGCACCATGTGCTTCTGTCGCCGTTTGTCCCCATGGGCCCAAGGCAATGGGCCCAACTGATCACAAACTGAAACCTCTAAACCCTTGAGCCAAAATAGGCCCTTGATTGGCATAAGTTGATTTTCTCAGGAATTTGTTATAGTAATGGAAAGTTGACACACCCAGTCTCCTATATAATATCATATTATACCCCATTTAAAGTACAGGAAGTCATATGAGAATGTTCATGTTAACTAGTGCTCGGGGATCTCTCAGAATAGACAGGGTCTCCCTGTGGTATGCTGTGGTGGTGATCATAATAATCTCAATGACTTAAGAAATTCAGTGCCATTGGGGGGGCAGGAAGATGACTCAGTGAGTACAGTGCTTGCTGTGTGAGTATGAGAACCTGAGTTCAGATCCCCAGCACCCATGTAAACGTCCTACGCCGTGGCATGAGTCTGTAGCTGCTGGGGAGGAGGGGGGCGGTCCCAGGGCAATCAGTCTAACGGAAATGATGAGCTCTGGATTCAGTGAGAGACTAAATAAATAAATAAGGTTGAGTGTAATAGAAGACACTTAACATCAGCTTTTGACTGCTACATGTGCGTACACGCGTACACACACACACACACACACACACACTCACACGAATAACAATAGCACAACTCAGTACCATTTCTTGCTTGTGCTACATATCAATTCTGCTTCATGTTCCCGTATTTGAGGACCCTCATGGAAAGGGCAGGCCTGCACTGGCAGACTGCCAATCCTATGTAGAGGGGAAGGATTCAGAGTTTCCACCTTCGAAGTGACATAGCACACAATTCACATATCACTGGCTGAAGCAAATCATTTGGCATGTCAGACTCCCTTATGCTAAGGAATTGAAATTCTTCCATGTCCCTGGAAACAGAGCCCAGAATATCAGTCCCTACCTTCCAAGTTGCCTTCTTTATGAGAAATACAAGCCCAATCAAGCCCCTTTACATGCATTGTGGCCTTGGGCAGTCTATGTAGCTGTATGGCTTTGGGCAAATCATCTAATATAATTCCTCATAATAACACCACAGGGTTATTTTGAAGATTAAAGAAGAAAGCTGTCTTTCTTTTTTTCTATGTACACTCTTAAAAGACAGAAACGAGCACACATTGTATGTATAGTTTATGTTCTGCTTTTAAAAGTTAACATTATTTCATAAACATTTCCACAAATTATTATAAATTCCTTGTAGGTATTCTTATTATAGTAGAATAACATTATAGGACACATTCCAAAATAAGATATACATTTTTATATAAAAGGACATTTTGCATTTGTAAGATGTTTCCAATTTGCAGACGCTCCTTATCATCCAAATAGGCGCCACTTCATTAAAGGGAGAAGCGAAAGCCCAGGCTACAATTGCCCCCCGACTGTTCCCCGGTGAGATGAATCAAACTTCCCACTGAGGACCACGGGCTCCAGATCACATTTCCTTCTCCAGCTGCATGTTTTCGAGAACTGCTCATCAAAGAACACAGAGCGCTCAGTGCTGTTTTGCAGGTTGAGAAAGCCCTACGGTAGATTCAACAAATTGCATTTACTAGAAGAAATGGATAAGGTGAAAGTGTCTTCAATAGAAAACACTTGGTCACTGCAGCTTGAACATTGGTGACCTGGTAAGGAATGGAGGGGAGGGTTATAACCCTTGAACAAGGTCAGAGGATTGCAATTATCAGTACAGTTCACTTTCCTGACTGTGCTATGTGCCCTGGACCATCAATTTGGAAACCCCTAAGAATTGGATCCTTAAGAAAGCACCACTTTGTTGTCAATTTTTTTAAAGCATTATTTTTTCTGAACTTAATTTCCACACACTATCTCTCTGACTTTTAATAGCTGGAAAGGATGTAAATAATATTTCACTAATTTGTTGATTATTTCACTGACTGCCTGACTTACCGACTGACCGACTGACTGACTGACTGACTGACTCATTGACTCCATCACTCTCAGAAGCCTTTATTGACAAGCTTTACTCTGAGGGCCATGCAGGCAGCCTCTGACTTTGGACGTTCACTGTTCACAGGTGATAATAAAAGGAACTGACATTCAATTTACCACGGAGTAGTCGAGTTAATTACTGGACACTGTGTGGACACAGAAAAGGGGCTCTGTGGCCAACCTGGGGATGTGAGGGAGGGCTTCTGCAGAGATGGCAGTCAGGCTAAGACTTGAAGAAGGGCCAGAGGTTGAGAACATTTGGTACTATAAACCCCCGAACACCTGCCAATCTAAACAGGACCTTTGGTTTCTTGGTCTGCTGTGAGGAAGGAAAGCCCCCTGGGCTGGTATGGTGGGGGTAGATGGTTAGGTAGGTAATGTTAACCTTTGGGCTCTAACGATACTGTACTTATAGTCAACAGGTTTTCAAAAGCTTTCCAAAAAGTCTGAGACATTCTCAATTTGAAATGAAAACAGTCAAACAAACACCTCCGGTCTAACAATAAACCCGAATATATGCTTTGTTTGCATAATTCGTACATAATCACACAATTATGAACAATTTATACAAAATTACATATTATGCACATATTTATTCAGTTTACCGTTGGGTTGCATAGTTAATGCACATGCTAAACAGAGGGCTGAGGCTGTAATCTCAGCCACAGTCTGCTCTTCAAAAACAAGAGTGGTACACGTTCAGCAGACACAAGACCAGGGCTAGAGAGCCCACCTCGCTGCTGGTAACTGTGAGATTTTGGACAACTTACTCATCTCTTTGACGACTGAGTTTTGTGTTGAAGACTGGCAGGGATAAGCTGTCCACACTGACTGCCTTGTAGGGTCGTTGTGAAGCATACCGGATAACAGATGTCAATGTGCTTTGTAAGGCACAACGCCCTATACAGACAAGAGCCATCTCGCCTGGCTCCCCTCCAGCCCTGACTGGGCAGGCAGGTTGCTTTGCTCACTGCAGACCTCTGACGGATCTCTCACTTCCCTGTCGGCAGTTTCATCTCCCCTAATGTGGAAGAAGGAACACAGGGCACAGTTATTCTGGACTCCATCCTGACCAGCCAGGGAGAATGGGTTGGTGCTATGGAATGGATGTGTGGGGCTATTCAGTTCACAAAGCATCCTTCATGCATCATTTCACTTGCCTCTCCCAACAGCCCAAAGAGGACATTGAGGTCTGCTCATAATTACATATCTAGGGGGACCGTGGAGACGCAGCTGGAATCCAGACTCCTGATTTCATATCCTTGCTTATTCCTGAATGCTCCCTGGGAGTGTATAAAAAGGAAAGAACTACCCAGAGGACATCATGGGTTGAGGAAAGCCATCCATTAACCTACAGATTTCAGGGACTGAGTGATTATTGTTTTGATGAGATGATGGGAGGGAAGAGAAATTAGCTGGCAAGTCTAAGAAACAGAGAACTGGGCAGGGAGGCTCCTCTGGAGACTGAGGAAAGGCTGAAGAGCAGAACCTTGGAAGCAGAGTCCATGGAGGAACACTGCTTGCTGGCTTGCTTCCTCAGGTTTGTTCTGCCATTCTCATACAGCTCAGACCCACCTACCAGGGCCACTGCCCACAGCAGACTGGGCCCTCCTACATCAACTAACAATTAAGAAAATGCCTCCTGGGCACACACAGCCCAGTCTGATGGGGGAAATTCCTCAGCAGAGGTTCCTTCCTCCCAGGTGAATCTAGTTTGTGCTGAGTTGACAAAAACTAACCAGTATGGAAGTAAAAGTAATTTGTTATGAGAAAAAAGTGTGATTAAAAAACAAAGAAAAAAAAAAGAGAAAAAAGTGTGGTAATATACATCAGAGTTCTAGCCTGGTAGCTAGCATGTGAGAAGTATTCAGTAAGAGGAAATTACTGCTCTTAATGAATTAGCTGAGCTGAATCCATCTGAGACATTGTATGGGAAATCCAGCTTGAATTGTGGGCTGGATTTCCAGCTAGCACCACATGGCCAAGAGTCTGGCTCTGCCCCAGGTAGAAGCAAGCAGCATGGCATGGCATGGCCTAGGTATGCGATGCTGGGTGGAGCAAGGTGTGTGTGGTTGGGGGGGCTCATGATTGGTCCTGGGAACTGATGTCATTTGGTTTATAAAAGCAAGTTGTGGCAACCAGTAAATCAAATTCCATATTAACATCATCACCGAGTTCCCAGCCAATATTTTTTTTATTAATTATTGCTCGCATACAGGCTAAGGTAGGCCTGAGTATCATTCAGGTGGCCAGTGGGCTGGAAAATGGTTCCCTTTGTGGACCACCAACCTGGGTAGCTGGTGTTGTGAGTGAAATTCCTGTCCCAGCTCTAGGCAGGTGGGAAGTCATGGCCAAGAGTGGAACGTGAGTCTCGTGGATCTAGGCTAAGAGCCTAAGTTGGAGTTACCACTTAGGTTGGGCTGCGGGAAGTAGCTGGCTGATCTCTGTGCCAAGGGGCCAGCTCCTCACAGTGTCCACAAAGTGGGCGGTGTGTCCCCATCCCCCTTAGCAGGGCCATGTGGGCCCTGTTCACCATAGAGAAAAGCTTCCTGAAACATTGTGCCATAGGCTGAATGCTGTGTCTCCTTCAAATTTATGTGTAGAAATCCCAATACCCAGTGTGATGATGAGGGTAAGATCTTTGGGAGGTCATTAGATCCCAGGGGGAAGTCATCCATGAGTACTGCCCTTATGTGAAAGACCTTAAGACCCTTCAAGCTCTCCACATGAGGGTGCAATGAGAGGAGCACCATCTATATATAAGAGGGTGGCTCTCTCCAGACACCGAATCTGCCCACACCGGGATTGTGGACTTCCAGCCTCCAGAACTGTGATAAACACATTTCTATTGTTTAAGCTATTCAGCTTATGAAATTTTGTTACTGCAGCCTAGATGACACCCTCTTAGGCTTAAAACAGTAAGACAGAAGCTTAGCTGTGCTGTTGGGATGTGAGATGGTCGGAGTCCACACAGGGCCTCCCTCCTGGCTCCTGGCCTGGCTGTGTCTGGCAGCTTCCTGTGAAGTCGTCTTCATTCTTCCTCTCTTCTGTCACTCCCATTCCCTAGAACTTAGCGTGTATACACAGTGACTCTTGTAGCAGCCACAGTTACCTTCTCAGCCAAGGAGGTCCTCGCTAACACAGCAGGTTAACAATGTGGGGATAAGTACTTGAGCTTGAATTTTTATCTACCATTTTCTAGCTATGAGGCACTAGGTAATTGATGCAAGTTATCTATTTTACAATTTTTCATCTGTTAAATGGAGTAACAATCCCTATAATATGGATTTGAGCCCAAATGAATTAATGCATGTGAGATTTAACACAGTGCCCAACACACGGTCAGTACCTACTAAATATTAGCTATTATGGTTGCTACAGTTTACTGGCTGGTATCCTGTGTCTGATCTTTCTTTGTCATAACTTATGATGTCACAGTCCCTGGATAATCTTCCAACACTGGCTTTTGCCTAGTAACCTGTCACCTTAGTTTGTGGGATGCTGTTTTTGCCTGTTGACTGTAGACACGATACCTGACTGCTTAGGTGTCATGCCTGCAGAGAATCACATTGGCCTCCCACTTTCCAGTTCACTCTAGTCATCCCCCTGCACACCATCCTGAGAAGCAAACCACTGACTCAAATGTGACATATTCTCAGGCTCCATATGAGTTCAAGTCCTTGGCTTTAATAACATTCCACCCCCTAGATTAATGTAAATCTCTTTTTCTCCATTTCCGATTCATTTGTGTGTGTGTGTGTGTGTGTGTGTGTGTGTGTGTGTGTGTGTGTTTGACTTCCATAATTAGGATCCTATTTTAAAATTCAAATAATCATGGCCATCATCTTTCTTTTGGTTAACTGGGCTAGAGGTCTGTCTATCTTGTCTATTCTTTCAAAGAACCAACTTTTCGATTGATTGATTTTTTTGTATTGTTTTCTTTGTTTCTATTTTATTGATTTTTCCTCTGATTTTTGTTATTTTTTTCCTGTCTGTTGCATTTAGGGTTCATCTGTTGTTGCCTCTCAAGTGCTTTTACCTGTACTGTTAGATCATTCACTTGTGCTCTTTCTGTTTTTCTAATGTAGGCACCCAGGGCTATAAACTTCCCTCTTAGGACTGCTTTTAAGTTATCCCATAGGTTTTGTTGTGTTGTATTGTCATTGTCATTCAGTTCCAGGAATGCTTTTATTTCTTATTTTATCTCTTCCTTGGTCCATTCATTATTCAGGAGTGTGTTGTTTAGTCTCCATGTGTTCTTGTAGGTAGTAGGGCTTATCCTGGTGTTGATGTTAAGCTTTATTGCACTGTGGTCTGATAGACTGCATGACATTATTTCAATCTTTTTCTATTTGTGGAGGTTTCTTCTGTGTCCCAGTATGTGGTCGATTTTGGAGAATGTTCCATGGGGTGCTGAGTAGAAAGTGTATTCTCTGGTATTAGGGTGGAATATTAGGTAGAGGTCTATGAGATCCATTTAGTGTATCATATCATTCAGTTCAGATGTCTCTCTGTTTATTCTTTGTCCTGTTGACCTGTCCAAAGGGCTCAGTGGGGTATTGAAGTCCCCAACTATGAGTGTACTGGGGTTAGTGTGTGACTTGTGGTCCTAAAGACTTGTCTTTATAAAGTTTGGTGCACCAGAGTTTAGTGCATGTATATTCTCAATTGTGAAATCTTCTTGGTGAATTTTTCCTTTGATAAAAATTTAATGGCCTTCTTTGTCTCTTCTGATTTCTTTTACTTTGAAGTCTATTTTGTCTAATCATGGCCATCATCATTGATAAAGTCTTCAAGTTTTCTGGAAGGGAAGACTTCAGAAGCTGATACCACCCATACATACTGTTCTTTCCTTGGGTAATTTCCTTGGGGGTCGGGTGTCTCAGGGGAAAAGGCATTAATGAATGGGGAAGGGAGGAAAAAGCATGAAGAAAGGAGAGCTAGGCATAGACTGCTCTATTCTACAGAGGGCTGGTCTGAGCTGGGCAAATCAAAGAGAGAAACTCTCAAAACTGTTATGAATAGAGGTACACACAGACAGAATGAGTCTAGGAGTGTCCTAATGAGAAATACAGGTCTGATTCTAAGGTAACATCTTACAAAGTCTACAACAGGTCTCATTCCTGGAGTTTGTCCTCAAGAAATGATGAGAGATGCAGCCAAGGATTTATGTATAGAAGCATTCAGGATAGTGTGGTACTGGAATCGTTTATGTATAGAAGCATTCAGGATAGTGTGGTACTGGAATCGTTTATTTATAGAAGCATTCAGGATAGTGTGGTACTGGAATCGTTTATGTATAGAAGCATTCAGGATAGCGTGGTACTGGAATCACTTATGTAATTTATGTATAGAAGCATTAAGGATAGTGTGATACTAGAATCATTTCAAATGCCCCCAAATAAGAAACTATTTCAGTGGAATATTAAGCACATTGTCTTGCATTCATCAGAGTTATGTTTTAAAGTATGTTTAATAACATAGGAAAATGCTAATGTCACAATGAAAACTAACAAAATTAGAATGTCATATTTAGTGGTAAGTTTAAAAGAGAAATTAGGGCTGGAGAGATGGCCTAGTGGTTAAGAGCTCTGACTGCTCTTGCAGAGGACCGGGGTTCGATCCCCAGCACCCACATGGTGGCTGAGAACCATCTTTAATTCCAGTTCCAGCGGAATCTGACACCCTCTTCTGACCTCCGCAGCATTGCACAACATGGGTGCATAAACCTACATGCAGACAGTACATTCATACACATAAAAAAAGATTAGGTGAGAATATGTGCCTGTAGGGTTATCTGAACTTTCCAGTGAAAGACTTCCATCCTTAAGAAATATGACAGAGCTGGCAAGGACACATAAAGGAAGCCTCAAAAAGGATGTAATATGTCACAGTTTTATATATTCTGTAAATGAAAAATAGAAAACATTTTATTAAGATATAATACTATTGCTATGTCTAAACTCCCACTGTTATATGTATTCAGTGAAAGAATACATCAGACTGTTAGTATGTGCCTCTCTGAAAAGATACATCAGACTGTTAGTATGTGCCTCTCTGAAAAGATACATCAGACTGTTAGTATGTGCCTCTCTGAAATGTGGAATTATATGTGATTTCTTGCTGCTTTTTTCATATTTTCTTCAATAAACAAGTATTGATTTTTCTTTAAAATTTTTTGATTTATTTTTATTTTATGTGTGAGAATGTTTCGCCTGCATGTAAGTGCACTCACCTGTGCAAAGCTTGCAGAGGCCAGAAGAGGGTGTTGGATTCCATGGAACTGGGTTGTTAGTCACCATGTGGGTGCCGGGAATTGAACCTGGGTCCTCGGCAAGAGCAGCTAGAGCTCTTAACCACTGAGCCATCTATCCAGGCCCCAAGTACTGTTTTTCTTCTAATTAGATTATTATTACTTTTTGATCTGTTGAGTTGAAGCCATATCACACAGGTTATCTCCACCTTTTGTTTCTGGCCTTTAATACAGACAGGAGTCATTTCCTTCCCTGGTGTCTCATTCTGAAATGCATTTTGTTCTGGCTGACTTTTGCTGTTCTCTGTGTTTCTGCCCAGCCATTCCTACTGTAGTCTGCCAGGCAGAACATCTCATGCAGCTGTTTCAGGGAGTGCATTGTTTCTACAATACTGGGAGACTTGGGGCTGGAGAGATGGCCTAGCGGTTAAGAGCACCGACCACTCTTACAGAGGACCCGGGTTCAATCCCCAGCACCTCCATGGCGGCCGAGAACCATCTGAAACTCCAATTCCAGGAGAACTCCAGTTCTAGGGGAATCCGACACCCTCTTCTGACCTCCGTGGCATTGCACAACACGGGTGCACAAACCTGCATGCAGACAGTACATTCATACACATACAGAAAAAAAAAAAAAACAATACTGGGAGACTTACAAGTGGCCGGGTAGCACATCCAGATAGAAAGTCCTCCTTTCAAGCCATACCTGCATCTCTATGGAGCCCTTTGTTTCTACATTCTGAGAAACTTGTTTTTTCCTTATCAAAACTGTTTGTTAACTAAAAACCTCTCTCTTTGTTAACTGACCCGCACCTGGTCTGGTGTAACTAGGGTGATTTGATGTAACAAATTGGCTTAACCCCTGTCATGATGTAATTGTGGTTTCCTGCTTCTTCTCGGGGTGGAGAGTTGCCCCCCCCCCCCAACTACTGGTTGTTAATAAAGGACTCCTAATTTGACCATCACTATGTGGCGTTCCTCTGTGCCTCTTGCTCAGTATTCAAAGCATGGATCCTCTTCTCATATTGCTGGCAGGGTTTGTAGAGCTGTTGTGATCTAGTAGGAGGCCTTGCTTTCCTGAACAGTGACATCTCATCCATGTCTGGGTGGTGCTAAACCACTGTTGTGTCATTTGAGATAGCCTACAGATGTGCATTCTATGTTCATCATGAGATTTAGGAAGAAGCCTCCTGCTGCTTCTCTGACTCGTACAGTCTTAGAGCCAGGTATCTGTCACAACAATATGCTAAAAGGCCTCATCTTTGATTAGGAACAATCATAGATCATCTCCCCAGTCAGCCAATCCCTGCCAAGAGATGCCCCCTTCCAGGACAAATAGTGGCTCCTTAAGTCGAGAGAGTCCAGAATCTGTCTTTGGGTTAAGTTGATATCCTCCTAATGAATATTTAGCAAAATTTCTAAGACGACTTCTTCTTCTTCTTCTTCTTCTTCTTCTTCTTCTTCTTCTTCTTCTTCTTCTTCTCTTCTTCTTCTTCCCTCCCCCTCCTCCTCCTCTTCCTCCTCTTCTTCCTTCATTGCCTTTTTTTGTTGTTGTTGTTGTTTTTGAGACAGGGTCTCCCTGTAGCCCCAGCTGTCCTGGAACTCACTCTGAAGACCAGGCTGGCCTTGAACTCACAAAGATTCACCTGCCTCTGCCTCCCAAGTGTGGGGATTAAAGGCATGCACCACCACACCCGGCCAACAATTTTTAATACCTTATTTATTATTTTTATTTCATATGTATGCATATATCGCTTGCATGTGTGTAAGTGCACCCATGTTGTACAATGCCCAAGGGGATCAGAAGAGGACATCCGGTCCCCTGGAACTGGAGTTACACACAGTCGTTAGCCACCATGAGGGTGCTGGTCCTCTGCACCCAGGTCCTCTGCAAGAGCACAGTGTTCTTAACTGCTGAGCCATCTCTCCAGCCCTCATTGCCTTTTTGAGACAGGGTATCCTTGTAGTTGCAGTTGACCTAAAATTCATCATATAGACCAGGGTAATCTTAATCTCACAGAGATCGGCCTGCCTCTGCCTCCCCGGGTGCTAGGATTAAAGGCATGCATCACCATGCCCAGTTCTTTAAAACAAAACAAAAACCAGGATAATAGTGTTCTGGATTACAGTCAAATTATTTGGTAGAGAGTCTCACTACCTCTCACAATGCCATCCAATCTTTTCTCAGGAACTCCTGTGTCTTTGGATATACAGCAAGCTCCTTATGTAGCCTCTACTGGTAATTTAACTCTCACTAACTTCCTGACAATTCCAGGAAAGCTAGAATTGCTTATATTTAAATGTGCTAAGGTATTTCACACCTCTGAGCCTTTACTTGTGTTTTTTTTTTCTTCTTCTTCTGTGTATTACTCCTCCTTAGGTCTTTTAATTACTCAAATTCTTGTTTTACTGTATTAGTTCGGATCTCAGCATGCCGGGAGGGCTTTCTTCTAACTTGGCCAGCTCTACACTCACCTTGTGTTTACCCTCCAGTGATTGACTTCCCTGTGGTCAGAGATGGTTCCATCTTCATCTTTGAACCATCCCCTGAAATAGGCTGGCATGAAGAATCTTTAAACCAGCCGGGTGTGGAGGCGCACGCCTTTAATCCTAGCACTTGGGAGGCAGAGGCAGGCGGATCTTTGTGAGTTCAAGGCCAGCCTGGTCTACAGAGTGAGTTCCAGGACAGCTGGGGCTACAGGGAGACCCTGTCTCGAAAAGACCAAAAAAAAAAAATCTTTATGAAGATTTTAAAAGACATCCCTTTCACGATGTCTTTTCCGACATATAAGTTGGAGGGAGGGCTCCTTCCAATTCCCAAATGAATTCTGGACTCTGCATCCTTAGTCTGTGGACCACTCTCCTTCCTTTGTCACGCAGCTTTTCCAGACACTGTTGGGCTTCCTAGGAAAGACTTCAATATTCCTAATGCTTGTTCCCATCATTGGCATGCTGTCAAATCCTGCAGTCTGACAAGTAGGGCCAGGTCTGGTCTGAGCCTGCTAGGTTCTGAATACAAGGGAACTCCCACCACAAGCCATGGGCCAGAGCGGTCTGGGGTTTTGGCTCCCTGAGCAGGCACTTCTGCCACAGTAGGGTATGGAAAGAGGAAGGTGAAGCAGAATAACAGAGGTATGTTCTTCTAGCCCGCTTTCCACAGCCGTTGGGGATGGCAGCCCTTCCCAATCAGGGCCTGCTCTTGGCCATAATCCAAGCAAGTTTTGGGCCTAGTGAGAGTGCAGCCCAGATGATGCCCCCAAACTCCCCAAATGAGCTGTAAGCATGGAGTCCCTGCTCTGTCTCCTCATACCCCGGCCCCCTCCCAGCCTCCCGCCCCATGGTCGCGTAGCAGCAAATTCTCCTCCCGCAGACTTGATTCTAATTGCATGAACATCTGTTTCCATAACGGCCAGCAAGCGCATTGTTGTCCTGTGTGTTATTCAGGCCACTACAAGCACCTCTTATCACAATGCCTTGCCAGAACATGACACAGAATCTGTCAAATTTCATTTCTTAGTCCCTCAAATCCCTATGTAAGTATTTATTCCTGCAGTAAGCTCTGAGCTCCAGTTGCTTGGCCCTCCTCCCTTGCCTGGGCTTTTCTTCCCTCTGTCTCAGCTCTCTCCCTGCTGATCCCCCCCGCATCTTTCTCTCTCTCTCTCTCTCTCTCTCTCTCTCTCTCTCTCTCTCTCTCTTTCTCCTTTTATTCTCCCCCTTTCTGTTTGCTAAACGTTTTGACAGAAGTGCCCGATGCTGGCAGCTATTGACTGAAAGGGGTAGCTGCCAGGCGCTCTTGATGGATGGGCTCATTTTCCAGCCTGCAGCTAGTCTCACTGAAGCATCCGTGTCATTTGTAATGTCAGCCAACAAAATGTAATCAAACATTTCAGCAGTTTAATCACTGAGGGCTGCTCAAGAGATGATTGTAGTGTCAATATAATGCTATTTCATTATCTGTTTGTATTTTATATTGACAGTGTCAGATAAACAGTGTGGAAAATTAAGATTAAAAATATGGTAATTTCATTTCAATCACCCAGCTACAGTTGCTGGCCCATTATGCGATTGATTACTTGTGAATTAAATTTTGGGCTGAATGTAAAGTTTAATCTTCTTTCTTCTCTGCAATTCAGTTCCCCAAAGGCCTCTTAGTAAGTAAGTACCCATTCCATTTGATCTTTAATGAAAACTAATGGCCCGAATGGATTGTGTAAATCAGCCAGCCTGTGTGTGGAGCTGACAGTGTTTTCTTCCACCTCTCAAAACCTGCTTTTAATTCTCTCTTCAAATAAGAAAGAGGGGGGAGAAGGGTTTTAATAGCTGTAATCCACACCTCAGTCAAAATTTCCGCTTGCAAACTTTATTATTCTTTCTGTGGGGATCGGGTGGTCAGATCTATCTTTCTCCTCTCTTCCCCTCCTCCTCCTCTTGTGACAGCCCTTGATGGTAATCCTAATAGTTTCCATGATTATTATTGTCAGTACAGTATGTAACTGCTATTGACATCACTTGGATAAACTAACCTTGTTAGTCTTGGTTCAGCACCATGGGTTGCTCCAGACCTAGTATCCTGACTGGCAGCTCTGGGTATACACACAGAGTCCTGGTGTGTCCTGACTGGCAGCTCTGGGTATACACACAGAGTCCTGGTGTGTCCTGACTGGCAGCTCTGGGTATACACACAGAGTCCTGGTGTGTCCTGACTGGCAGCTCTGGGTATACACACAGGCTTCTGGTGTATCCTGACTGGCAGCTCCGGGTGTACACACAGACTCCTGGTGTGTCCTGACTGGCAGCTCTGGGTATACACATGGACTCCTGGTGTGTCCTGACTGGAAGCTCTGGGTGTGCTCAAAGACTCCTGGTGTGTCCTGAAGGCAGCTCTGGGTGTACACACAGACTCCTGGTATATCCTGACTGGCAGCTCTGGGTGTACACACAGACTCCTGGTGTGTCCTGACTGACAGCTCTGGGTGTACTCACAGACTCCTGGTGTGTCCTGAAGGCAGCTCCGGGTGTACACACAGACTCCTGGTGTGTCCTGACTGGCAGCTCTGGGGTGCACTCACATACTCCTGGTGTGTACTGTCTGCCAGCTCTGGGTATACACACAGACTCCTGTGTGTACTGACTGGCAGCTCTGGGTGTACACACAGACTCCTGTGTGTACTGACTGGCAGCTTTGGGTGTACTCACAGACTCCTATGTGCACTGACTGGCAGCTCTGGGTGTACTGACTGACAGCTCTGGGTGTACTCACGGACTCCTGGTGTGTACTGACTGACAGCTCTGGGTATACACACAGACTCCTGTGTGTACTGACTGGCAGCTCTGGGTATACACACAGACTCCTGTGTGTACTGACTGGCAGCTCTGGGGTGTACACACAGACTTCTGGTGTGTACTGACTGGCAGCTCTGGGGTGTACACATAGATTCCTGGTGTGTACTGACTGGCAGCTCTGGGTGTACTCACAGACTTCTGGTGTGTGCTGCCTGACAGCTCTGGGTGTACACACAGACTCCTGGTGTGTAATGACTGGCAGCTCTGGGTGTACACACAGACACCTCGTGTGTGCTGACTGGCAACTCTGGGTGTACACACAGACTCCTGGTGTGTGCAGTCTGGCAGCTCTGGGTGTACTCATAGACTCCTTGTGTGTGCTGACTGACAGCTCTGGGTGTGCACACAGACTCCTGATGTGTGCTGACTGGCAGCTCTGGGTGTACAAACAGACTCTTGTGGTGTGGCTCATCCCTGAGTTTCTAAGTATGGAGAAAAGAAAGGCCTACAGGTGTGAAAGTTCCCTGCCTTACCAACACATCAGCCCTTTAGTTTCTGGATGTAGTTGATATCCCTTTCCTATATCCAAAGAGGTGACAATGCATTAGATAAGGATGTGGCATGATAGTGGGGTGAGATTTCCTGAAGAGAAACCATATATCATCAAAAGTAATGTCCCATTAATTCCAATCTGTTTCTTATACACATACAAAGTACTATGTAGCCTCCCTCTCCTTAAGACAATCTCTCAAAATGACCAGGTGCTCCTGTGAGATGCCCCATAGCAGAGCACAGGAAGCAGCCAGCTCATTGACATTTACTATGCATTATCTGTATGACAGAGCTGTGATTATCCGTGGATTCAAGTCACAGGATGTGAGGAGAAGGATACTTGGTGTAGAGCAGGCAGACCTCTTCCTCAGTCAGTGTAGATGGTAAAACTCTTTCATGAGGAGGGTGGAATGTGAAAGGAAACCTTTTTAGGACAGCCATTCAAACATCACATAACAGAGCAGAGATGCTTTCTGCACCATTTCACATGGGACTGATCTAAGTTGAAAAATGCCAGTTCTGGTCAAGGGTGGGAACAAAGAGACACAGAGCTATTTGATCTGAAAGAACCATCCAGAAAGGCTGTGGAGTTATGTGATATATGTATATAATATATATATGATAATGGAATAGAAATAATAACTTTTAAGATCTTGATTATCAAAAGAAAGGGAAGGAGAAGAAGGAAAATCAGGATGGTGGTTAAAGAGAGAAGCTGATAGACGCACGCTCATGCAAGCCAGCCAAGGTGCCGCTTGGATCCAGCCATGTTCATTATGCAAAGACGGTGGCAAGGAAGGCTAAAATCCAGCCTCCTGAAGTATACAGCATGGCATAGAATAAGCCCCTAATGCTGCTGAATGAGTGGATGAGCACATGGGTGAGTTTAGAATTTAACTCACAGGAATATTGCTTTGGTTTGTTTGGTGTTAGCAAAGGAATAGTAAAAAATATACGTCTTGTAAACACCATTTACAATGAAAGCAAACCCATGGTTCCTCCTTCCTTGAAGGAGGATGTTAAAAACCCGCCATCTTTTGAAGAAAGATGAGAGAGTTCCCGCGTTGGTGAGAAAATGTCTGCTTTCAAGGCCGTATTTCACAGAGAATGCAGGGCTTGGCTTTGAATTACCTCAAACCCAACGTGATGTGTGTCATTATTAAGAGCAGCGCACTGCAGTGTTTGGGATCTGCTCTTTCCAGGACACGCTTCAGCCGCTCAGCTGTCCACACGTGTCAAGAAGAGCTGCCAGTCTAATTTTCCCTTGTTTGCCTTTATCCTCCACCTCCTCCCCTAGAGGTAGTTAAAACTGAATGAACTAGACATGGTGGTGCATAATCTCAGCACTTGGGAGTCTGAGACAAGAGAATCATGGCAGGTTGGAAGTCAGCCTGTCTGCACAGTGAGTTCCTGGCTAGCCTGGGCTATGGAGCGAGACCTTGTCTCAAAAAAAAAAAAAAAAAAAAAAATCAACACACCAACAAGGTCTTTTACAAACTGCTTTAATTTGTAAGCCACTTTATTCTCCTCAGTGCTACGTAACATTTTGTCTAGAGGGATCTCGTTTTTATGATACATCATATTCCTTTCTCCACTTATAGGTCACTTGTGTGAATGTAAAATACCTCTTATGATTTTCCCAGGGATTGTAGAGCTCCATTACTGAGACCTGTTATGGAACCAACTATGAAAAAAACATCAGCTACAAAACAGAAAAAAGCACTACACTGTCTCTGTTCCACCGAGGCTTTAGGCATCTTGGTATCGGTTACTCGTGGGATATTACATACAGCAGCAACCCTCTGCCTTTAGAATCTAGCTTTCAGATATGCATGAGCATAAGCAGATACTGGGCTCTTGGTACAGTCTCCGTGGAGGAAAAGGAAAACAACGGGCATATACAACCACATTGAAATCACAGATCTGTCTCAGTCTCTTCTACTGCTTTATGAGTGTAAATGGGTGATGAGGGGCAAACTGTTTAAAATAAGGAAATAATGGAGTTGAGACTGTACATAACTAAAACTAGTGCACTGCTTGCTCAGTTGCTTGCTAAGGAGCAGTGGTTGACTGTACCCGGAGATTCCAGGGTCAGAACTTAAATCTACCAATGTCAGGTAGCCATCTTTAAACTAATGGAGTCAGAACTTTTGTGGATAATAAACAGCAGAAAGCAGGTTTTAAAAAGTTTCCTGGTGACTCTAATGAGCAGCCAAGGTCAGGCACTGGTTAGAAACAATAGCATAAGTAAACAATGCCTACTGAAAAGGAAAGGGCAAACGTTAGACTAGGCTCCCAGGGAGTCTCACACTTTTCTCCCTAATGGCATCTTCGCTTTACAATTGAAAAATGATGGGTGAGTGGTTTGATGGGAGGCTAGCACCTAAGGGTGCATCTAGCTCCAGGTGAGAAAGAAGCAACTGGGATGAATTTGGGTTAGGAGCATCTAAATTCTTATGAGTTGACAAGTAGAATGTAATTCTGTCTTGATAAAATTATTATTAGGTTTCTGTGAAGTTCAGTCAAATTGTGTCTTTGGTTTGAACTATTGGATATGTTCATCATGGTCAGCAACGGCTTCTCAACAACCGTGTTTTAAAGTCATGGCACTTTGAATCAAGACTTCATTGAGTGTATCTTGTGTACCAGAAAATGTTTCACTAGAGAGGAAAAGAATTTAACTAGAAGACAAACATGAAGTCAAAATTAAAGTGATTCCGACTTTCAGTTGGGCAAGCCATTTTCCAATGATTATGGATGAATAGATAAGGACGGTCACCTCGTGAGAATGGGAAGGCATTGATTTGACCATCATTACATATTCATGCAGCACTTTATCCTTGTCGCACAGCAAAGGACTTTGTAAATTTGATTGTCTCATTATATCTTCTAACATTCCCCTGAATAAGGAAAAATTATATATATATATATATATGTATGTAAGTATACATAGTTGATGTAATCCTATATCAATAACATATCAATAACATGCCCTCTTACCAAATTCAAAAAATAATTATCTTGAGGTTCTTTTTTTTTGTCTTTTTTGAGACAGGGTCTCCCTGTATCCCCAGCTGTCCTGGAACTCACTCTGTAGACCAGGCTGGCCTTGAACTCACAAAGATCGTCCTGCCTCTGCCTCCCGAGTGCTAGGATTAAAGGCGTGTGCCACCACGCCCAGCTGTTTTTTATTTTTCTAATTTTTATATCCAGCAGTATTTTATTTTTATGTAGCTTGAGTACTGACAGATTGCTTCTACAGTTTCTAGCCTGTTATTTAGCTTGATTTCTCTATCAAATGTACAGATCATCCAGGGCTGGAGCTTCCTCCTCTTTTCCTCCTCTTCCTCTTCCTCCTCCTCCTCCTCCTCTTCCTCCTCTTCTTCCTCTTCCTCCTCTTCCTCATCTTCTTCCTCTTCCTCCTCCTCCTCTTCCCCCTCTTCTTCCTCTTTCTCTTCTTCCTCCTCCTCTTCCTCCTCCTCTTCTTCCTCCTCTTTTTCCTCTTCCTCTTCCTCCTCTTCTTCCTCCTCTTCCTCCTCTTCTTTCTCTTCTTCCTCTTCCTCCTCCTCCTCTTCCTCCGCTGTCTAGCTGCTGATTTTGGCTTAGGAATCCATGTTGACTAAAACAACTTGGATTCTTTGTGACTTTCCATTGTCCATAGTGGTCTTTCCTATTTCCCTGGAGGACTAATTAATGACTTGTCTGGCCCTCCATCTCTACAGCCTTAAAATAGCTAATCCTGGCCCTGACTGTGGTCTGTCTGTAGCTGTATGAACCACTGAGTCCAGTTCCTGATTCCCAGTATCTGGATAATCGGATCTGTGTCACCCATCAAAGTGCCCTAGGGTGCCCTGAAGAAGGAGAAGATCCTACCCTCTACTTACTCTTCTGGAGGTGTCAGGATCCTAGAAGGTTCTTAAAGAGCAGGTGGAACAAAGAAGGTAGGAGGGAGACCTAGGAGAGGTGTCAGAAAGTTATTGCTCTGAAAACCCACCTTGATAGGAGTCCAACCCACTACATGAAAACTCACATTATTCCGCAGCCCCTCGTGGTGGAGATGGGGGCAAAGAATTAACATTTTGGACTGACCAGTGCCTTGTCTGACCACCTCTTGTCAGAGGAAAGGAACTAATGAAATAAGAAAAAAACAAGCGGGGGGGGGGGGGGAGAAACCGGAACAGAGAAAGGCCTTCTCTGAGCCTGTGCCTTTGTGCACTGCATTCAAACTGATTTGTACCCTTTGTAGTCTTAATTATTTGTGAGAGCGGGATAACAGGAGTACCCAGCTCACCCATTATTTCCTGCATAAAAAAAAGCACACAGAAGCCGCTGATCATTTTTGAATTAGCAAACATGATACTAAAAAAAAAAAGCATAAAAAAATTCATTAATACCATCAGGGATTAGGAGGCTGATTAAAGTGTAGCTGTTAGCGTATGCAAATGAGCGATAGGCATTTATCGGGGCCCGTGCAAGCTGTCTCGGAGCGCTAAAGCCCATGTATGTTTTTCAGCTGATTAAAATAGTTTTAAGTTCTGGAGAATTTTTTTTTTTTTGGAGGGAATTAAAAAAAAGAGATGTCTCCACTTTCCCTTTTGGCGAAATTTCTCTAAAGTACACTCCACCCACTCCACTTGACTACACTCTCTCCTGCAACCTCTTCTCTAGAGAATGAAGAGGAGGCTGTCTCCATCCACTCCCAGTCACAATGAACTAAGCTCACTAAGCTCTTGCCAGAGTTTTTTTCTCTGGGAGTTTCCTGGAACTCCTGTGGCAATCTGGGTGCCTTAGCAATGGCTCTGGGGTTACCACAACTCCAGATTCTCCCCAGGGGTGAGACCCCTGGCCCACCTCAGGCTGAAAGCAAATAAGTTTGTTGCTTAAGTACAGGAGATCCAGTTCTCTCTTAACCCAGAGCCTTACTTTAGAGCTCAAGGAAGGGCAGGGTTAGTTAGAGCATAATGCCTGAGGCCAGGAGACCCGGATGGACCAATACATACTTAACACAGGCACTCTGTGAGAGTCCAGTAGTCATGGTTGCACTTGGTCTTGAAACAAAAGCATCCTGGGAAAAAGGAAGGATAGAGGGACTTCCCCTCTTGGATTTTAATTCAAATGCCATTTCCAGGTCTTTCTATTAGCATATGAAAGTGTTATTTTTACTCCTGGGATCATTGACAATAATAATAATAATTACTATGTGCTGCAAAGCAATTGCTATGTGCTAAGTATTACATGCACTTCAAAATGTTTATTACCAGAAATATAGGAAGCAATGCTACACGTATCCTCAATACACAACAAAATTAGAAATCTGTCTCCCCTGTTCTGCGCTGCTAGCATGCTGGTTCCGGTCCCAGAGTCTCTGCTGGGATCCTGTAATCAGAGATTCCTCACTGCTTGTTGACTGCCTTCAACTCTTGCTCTTCCCCATGCCCAGATTATCATTCTCAGAAGCTCAGACAGAGGGATGGACGAGTTTATAACAGTGCTCACATATCTTCCCTGTGTTCAAAGCCGTCGGCAGCTTCCCTTTCTTTTTTTTTTTTTAAACTTTTTTTTTTAATTAATTTTATTTATTTCTGTATGTGTATGAATGTACTGTGTGCCTGCAAGTTTGTGCACCCGTGTCATGCAATGCCGCGGAGGTCAGAAGAGGGTGTCGGATTCCCCTGGAACTGGAGTTCTCCTGGAATTGGAGTTTCAGACAGCTCTCGGCCGCCATGTGGGTGCTGGGGATCGAACCCGGGTCCTCTGCAAGAGCGTCGGTGCTCTTTTAACCGCTAGGCCATCTCTCCAGCCCCGGCAGCTCCCCTTTCAAAGGGCAGTCTCTTGCTTCCTGTCCCTGACTCCATGCCAGCCATTTTGACTTCCTTAGGGTTCCTCCCAAGTCTCAGTCACGTTCGCATCTTGTTTTACCTCTTCTTTCTACCACAGCACTTATTTCTTCTACTATACTTTATGGAGTTTTTATTTACCGTGCCCATTGCCTGTTGTATTCAATGAAGCTATCAACTTATGTGCTGGATAGCTTTAGTGTCAACTTGACACACCTGGGTTGAGGGAGCCTCAGTTAGGGAATTGGTTCCATTGGATTGGCCTGGGGCCATGTCTGTGGAGTATTGTCTTGATTGTTGAGCGGTGTGGGAGGGCTCAGCCCACAATGAGTGGTGCCACCCTGGGCAGGTTGTTGTGTACCTTATAAGAAGGCAGGCTGGGCATGAGCCAGGGGAGCAAGCCAATGAACAGCATTCCTCCACGGCCTGTGCTTCAGCTCCTGCCTCCAGCTCCTGCCCTGAGTTCCTGCCTTGGGCTCCCTAAGTGATGAACTGTGACCCAGGAGATGTAAGCTGAATAAACCCTTTCCTCCCCAAGTTGGTGTCGGTCAGAGTGTTTTGACACAGCTATGGAAGACAAACTAGAACAACTTACCAAGAGCAGGGATCTGCCTGTTTTGTTCATAGTATCTCACAAGAACCTAGACAAGACACTGATTATGAGCTTGGTAATTTTTGTTGACTAGAGAGCACAAAAGCAATTGGTGACAATTCTTATAAGTGATTTAAAAATGTGTGGCAAAAATGGCATGAGCCTAGGAAGCATACCCATCCCGTCATCACCCAGTCTTTACTTGTTAGCCATAGTAGATAATAAACAGTCACTGAGTGGATAAATGAATGGAACTAAACTTGGTAGCTAATGTTTCCATGCAAAATATCCATTTCCAGGTTTTTTTGTTTTGTTTTATTTTTTGGTCTTTTTGAGACAGGGTCTCCCTGTAGCTCCAGCTGTCCTGAAATTCACTATGTAGACAAGGCTGGCCTTGAACTCGGCAGAGATCCACCTGCCTCTGCCTCCCAAGTGCCAGGATTAAAGGCGTGAACCACAACACCTGGCTTCCATTTCCAGTTTTGATCACCTGTTTAAAAATAAATCACCTTAGCTGTTTGTACAAGGCTGGTGCTTCTTAGGTTCCAATATTTATTTATTGTAGTAATTTTTTTTCCCACATGGACAAAACTTCCCATAGAATTGCTTTCTTTTTTCTACACTGAGCTGACAATCAGCACCATTGGAGCTCAAGGTTCTATGAGAAGCTAAATCAGGTAAGTTCAAATCCCATAACCTCCCTGGCAGCCCTTGAAGCTTCCAGCCCCAGGCTCCTGTCTGGGGATTGCCTCTGCCTTTCTTCTGCGTCCTGGCCCATTTTGCGGCTTCCATGTGAAAATGAAGGGAAAGATTTCCCTGGCTCACCTGCCCAGGTCATGGCCTCTGCTTGAGGGGCAAGGTGGCTGTCAGGGGGATTGAAAAGAAGTTCATTGAAATATCCAACAAAGGCATTAGTTTGTCATTATTTCAGTTGTCTAATGCTGGGTGTGATGGTTAGGAGTTTCAAAGAGAATGAAAAAAAGACCCAGAATGTTTTTAGCCTCTGATTATAAGGAATTTAAAGTGTAGTTAATGAGTTCCAGGCTCCAGAGACATTGCAGAGGCTGTGGAGAGAGGCCTAGGAGAGGAAGGAGCCTGTGGAAGATGTCCGCGAGGGCCTTTGAGGGAGGGGCAGATTAGAGTCTTCTGTGTTGAGGAAACCTTGTCTAGAGAGAAAGGAGGGGAGACACGGCACAGCGGGTGAGATGATTAGCTTGTCGCCCTGGAGGCCAGGGTGCGAGGACCACTGCAAGTCAGTGTTTTTAGAGAGAAGCTTTGACAATTGCGCAAATTGTCTCAGGATTTGATCTGCAGGTAACGGGGAGTTCCTGAGACATCTGCCTCAGTGTAGAAGTTAAGGGCCCCAAACCCTCAGTACCAAGGCAAAGATTCTCTAATAAAAGATTTTAAGATTCAAATTGACAAAGCACAGCCGGCCTTTGTGTAAATGTGGGTTTTTCTGGAGGATTTGAGTTAGGGAGGGACACATGAAAGACCAGCTTTGGAAGTCTCAGATGGAAGTGGATCTGGTTTGACTCTGAATCCTGCCTTTCCCTCAGGGGGCCTGGAAGTGGGAGGTTGTCCTGATGCAGAGGCAGCCAGCTATTCAGAAGCAGCTCTGCGCCTGCCTCCTGCGTTCCTTCATCCCTCTTCTAACTGCGTGCCACCTTTTTTTTTTTTTTTAGGTTGAGCCAAATAATTTATTTATTTATTTATTTATTTATTTTGCTGTCAAGTTGATTGATCTTTATTTTTTTTTAATTTAATTTTTTTTTATTGATGCTTTGTGCATTTCGTACATCATTTTCCAATTCAGATCAGGCATTTTTCCCTTTCCCTTCCTCCCCACCCCCACCCCATCCTAGATCATGTATTCTGCCATAACTGTCTTGCATCTTTCTCTGTTTTTTGTTTTTTGTTTTTTTCCTTTTTTAGCTATAAGTGATAATCCATGAGTACAAGCATCCTTCGTGCAAAACCAATCTACATGCTGTGTGCCACCTTTATGGGTTCTGTGTCTGCTGCTCTGGGGCTCAACTGATAACATCAGGTTTGAGTTGGAAGGAGACGAAATGTAAACATGGCAGAAGTAGCAAAAGATGTTGGCCGATTCCGCCTGGGATGGTTCTGGAAGATGGGGGCATTTAAACTAGGCTTAGCAGAATTATATGACTCAACAAAGTACCAGTGAAAAGACTGACTTGGATTCAGATCCTAGCCCTGACATTTACTTGTGTCACCAGGACAGGTTGGTAGACTTTTCTGAGACTCATTTTCCACTGGGCTAAAATAGGGATCATAATGGCCTTTTTCTCACAGGGGTGTCAGGAGGTTTGTGTGAGATATTTTGTACAATCCTAGGAGAGTGCTGCTGAGGATTGTTAGTGCTAATATTTCACAGCGTGGAGTCACAGAATAGTTCATTCATCAAATGAAAGACAGTTCTATGAATGAAGACAGCATCAGAAACTCCGGTTTCCTAGACAGAGGTATAGTTGCTTTCCTATTAGCATTGAAGATTTTCGTGAAAGCTAGAGTGATTTCTAATGGTAGGCTTCCCAGTTTTACTAAATTAATCAACCATGGGGCCATTGCATGCTTATTGAATGCCCATTACTTATAAACTAGGGAAATACAAGACAGCATTCTTGCTGTCAGTGAGTCTAGGATCTGGTAGTGATAAAGGCCCATTCAATCTTTTTGTTTGTTTTGCAGCTTGATAGTCAGCTATCCTCCTCTGGTTACCATAGTTGGGTTTTTTCCCCCCACTGGGAAACTATGCTGACCCACTCTCAATTCAAGTTGGTTTGTGTGGTGTGGGTACCAATCCCAATGCTGGTCTGGGTGGACCTGTTGTTTGGCTTTTCCTGGGTAGATGTGAACAAATACTTTGTTTGGCTCAGATAGGGCATCGATGAGAGTCCAAGGAAACCAACTGTACCCAACTCTTGGTGAACTAATGAGTTTATTGAGGTTACTTAAAAAGACATGGGTGAGGGGTCAGTTGCAGGAGCGTAGGTGTCTCAAAGGCAGCTTCAACATGGAAAAGCCTCATTTTGGCATGCGTGGTGACTGACAGAAGCTGTGTCTCTGGGGTTCCCAACAACTTGAAGGGGGCGCCACTGAGGGGTCTCCTCTTCCTCAGCAATCGTTTACTGTGTATGTAACCCAGTGAGGCTTGTGAATTTCGTGAGCTTTCTGAGCCTTAGGAGCACTCCTCCCCCCTTCCACAAGAGGCTATTTCAGCTCAGAAGTAGTACATGACAGAATCTATGGTCTAGCCTTAGTCAATTAGACCATTGTCTTCCTGACCACAGTCAGGAAGGGTTCAAGATCACAGTCAGAGTCAATAAGACTCAGTGATACTTGCTGGGCCTCCTGCTTTTTCCCACAAAGGGAGATATGGGAAGTTGTAGTGAGGAGATGGCAGAGGAGGAGCTGCAGATGGAAACCAGACTGCAACTCAGACAACACAAAAATCATTTAATTTTGCCTTAAGATACAGTATCACGAAAGGAAGAAATGGTGGTTTGGGCCAAGCTCTGCTCTAAGCTGGGTGCTCCTCTCTGTATGGCCTGGCCTCGGCTTCACCCAGCATATGTTGTAAGACATCATCCCTTTGTGTGGCTCTGCCAGTGCTCCTTGGCAGGCTTTGCAGGAAGAGCAAAAGACCTTGGGTAACACATGCTCTACTTCTTTGACTTTCCCTCAACAAGATGACTTCTGTTATATTCAGTACACGTGTCTAAATTCATTTATACTGCTCACTGGCTTATAAAACATAACATGTACAGGATAGCAGTGTATCACCCTGAGAAGCCTTATGAAGTACCATGGGTACCTTGCCCTCATCTTACCATCACCTGTAAACATTTGTATCTGTTCTATCCTCTTTTGCAAGCCAAAGTCATGATTGTAGCCTTGATTAATGAGTTGTCCTCTCTTGTTTGCATGCACAGATGCTGACTACCAGGCACAATTTGGAGAACACCAGAAACATAGTCTTCCATCATTATTTTTTTTTTTTTTGTATCGTATCTTATTAGTGCTACTGATTGGCTGTGTTGGGTTAAAAATGCTGACTCTCTCATTAATATTTTTGTTTCTTTTTTGAGACTATCTACATTATGCAGATTGTATGTCCTTTTAGCCAAAGTATAGTAGTTTGGGAATGCATTACTCTTCTGACAGAGTTCCCAGGGAGTAGTCAAGATGGCCCGTGCACCTGAGCTTAGTATCACACCAGAGACTCATCCTTGCAGGTGAATTGCTTTCTGTCTGTGGTAACCCATTTCTTTCTGTGGTTATTCATTTATCACAGGTCGAATCTGATTTTGCTCTTAAACATTTTAAAGAAATTATCAAGAATCTTTCAAGATAGACAGCCTCAGTTTCCTGTCCTGTGTTGATCATTTCATTCCTACGCTACAATGGTGCTCAAGACGCACAGTTCGCACAATGTAGATCATCTCTAAAAGGAGGAGACTGAGAGCATGAACTGGAGATGCAGTTGCCTGGCTGAGGAGCTAAGAAGCCAGCTCTGCCTGAGGTACTTACCAGCTGAGACAAACTGGAAGGAGATGACTTGTCCTTTGTGCCCAGTTCTGCAGCATAGATTGAGACCTAGCCATAAACCAGCCCTGGCTTCTGCTCCTGATGACATCATTATCATTTTTAAGCTTATCACTTATTCATTAAAGCAATCCCTGAGCTTATGGGGTTGTTGGCAGAACATAAATACAAATATAAAATAAATCATGGAATGAAGTCTTCTAGAGCTGCCCGGGACTTCAAGATCAACCGGTCCATTCCTCTGCTGCGTTGCTGGCTGGTATTCTTACCTGTCTCTGTGTCTTTATTTCTACAGTCTCCTTTAAGATGAACGGCCCCCAGGAGGAGGTCTATTCTTTCATATGGCATGAAAGATGTATTCGGTGGCTTGCCATAAGTTCACTGTAGTTCCGATTGGAGTGCCCTGTTTCTGGATGTCTACTTAGGGAGTTCGAATTCTCTAGTCTTCTCAGGCCCAGGCGAACTATAGTGAGCTCTCCCAGATTTTCTCCTATGCTGGGTTTGTTGGTTTTCTGACCACTGATACCACCTAGCTTGTCATCTTTGCCGAAAGATCCATACTAACCTTTAGTGGATATAGTCTTAGGTATAAGATAGGGAATAACTGTATTGAAGATTGAAATGAAAAACCTGTCCCAAATATACACATCCTTCCAAGTTATGTTTCTCAGAATGTCCAGCAGCTGGCTTGGGCTTCAGTTCTTGGCTGTAAAATGATGGGTTGGAGTAGGTGATCTCTATGACCCCTTTCCTGGATCTAACTGATAGATGAAGACTGAATTACTACATCTCTAGAATGAATGGAGGCAGAGATGGTTCTCTGTTATTCCCTGACAAATTGAAACATTTGAGTAGGATAAAAGAAAATAAAAGATGTTATAAATCTCTTCCCCAAAGCAATTTACCTGTGTAGATGATGAGCCTGATTTTCTCCCTTTTTAGAAATGTTACTTGTAGGCTTTAGATATACTTAATTGGTAAAATAAAGGCTCTTGATGAGCTGGATAATGTTACAAAAAGGTCCAGTTTAAGTGTATTAGGACCCGGGAGCTTGATTTGAGTTCCTGCTGTGATCTTATCTCTGACTCAATTTGTTTTTCTTTGACCCTGATTTTCCGCCATTAAATAGGGAACCTGTGCTACTTCATGGAAAGTTCATGAATCAGATGAGGGACTGGATGTGAGTTTTACCACATGTACAGTTCATAAAGCTTTGTCGTTCCCAGTTTGTGTGCGTGTGTGTGTGTGTGTGTGTGTGTGTGTGTGTGTGCGCGCGCGTATTTGAGATTGAGTGTCATGTATAGCCCAGGTGGCCTCAACCTTACTCTGAATAATCAGATTACAGGTGTGCACCACCTCCAAGGCTAGTTTAAGTTTCTTAAAAAATGTGTATATGGATTGTTCTGAACCAGATTACATTCTCTCCAGAGTAGTGGTCAGGACTGGTGTGTTCCTCTGGCTTTCACTGTAGTATGTAGTAAGTGCCAGTTAAATGTGGTGAGTGCTTGACTAGGTCAATGCATTTAGTCTTTCAACACCAGCTTGAAAACAACCAAGGATTTCTAATAAGGAACTTGAGCTTTATCTTTTATTTTTCTCTCCCAAATCATGATGAACAAATTTAACCTACTAATGCTTGAAAGCCTGAAGACAGTATAAAGAGGGTGGGTGAAGATGGCTGACCTCCAGACCCCTGAAACAGGAAATGTTAGCACCAAGCTAGCTCTTGTTTTTCCCTCAAATTCTAAGGTGCACCTTTCTTCTTATCTTTTGCGTCTATAAAATAAGTATCAAGTTTCTGATGAAGACTATGAGGTGAGTCTGCCGAAGATGCTTAGGACATTGTTTGAATTGTTCAAAACCCCCAAACCAGTCCCAGCTAAAATGTCTTGCTGATGTCCCTAAAATATTCCATCTTTGGACAGAACCATTAAGTATTTTTAAAAAGCCAATAATCAATAAGTCTTAATTTGTTCTGCTGACATTTGTGCAGGTTTCATCTAGATGAAATTAATTAGAAAGAAAATGGCTTCTCAGCGATTGGCGAGAGGAGAGGAGTCCAGTAGCAAGATAAGTTTGACCCTGTGTCATGGCGACATTTTAATGAGGTTAAGCCTCAGCACATTTAGATCTCTGGCTTGTTCAATGTGCACTGACATTTCTAATGGGGTACTAAAGGCTTCTCAAATAGGCTAATGGCTTTGAAGGCCTTTTGTGGGTCACTGACGTTCTCAGTGGATAGAGTATATCTACCTGGTAAGAACCTTGTGAAATAAACATCTGGGAGAAGGCATCGTGCGGAGCAGCCCTGGCAGGAACAGACTGCCTCTCCCACCACATGCTCAACTGAGATCCCGGGGTTCTGAAAACGGTTAATTAAAGTGAGGTCAGATCCAATTTGCTGGCACCAAAGGCCACCTCGCCTCTGTGAGGACTTCACTGCCCAGTGACATTCACAAGGAATAACCAAGTTGTGAGAAGATGGGGAAGGGATTTTCATCCCAGAGCCTTCAGGGGATAACATTTTAATTGTTTTAGTAACCTTTCTTACCGATGAGACTAATGTGGTTTGACAAGGAACATACTGGCAAGACTTGATCAAATACATTGAACTCCCTCCTGGTATATAATTAGGTAAAAGGGACGAGGGGAAGCAAGTCTGAGGAGTGGGTGCCTCAGTGACCACATCCCCAGGGAAGACCTGAGGGCCTTCAGTGTTGGGGCGCAGTGTCTCTGGAAGAGGCTGCTAGGCCAAAGGAAGGTCTGCCCTGCCTCAGTCCAGAGTCTGTGGAGGGGCTGTGGACATTAAATATGTAGAGCCCTGATCACGACGGACTTCTTTTTTGAACAACTGATTCCAAATTAGGGCTCCTTTCTCTTCCTGTTCTACCTTCTTTAATCCAGACTCAGGACTTTTCCCATTAAGGAAGGGCTTCCCAGCAGCCAAATGAACAACAAGCAACAAGAAGACTTAAAAACACAGAGCCTTTAATCCCAGCACTAGGGAGGCAGAGGCAGGCGGGTCTTTGTGAGTTCAAGGCCAGCCTGGTATACAAAGTAAGTTCCAGGACAGCTGGGGCTGCAGGGAGACCCTGTTTAGAAAAGATCCCCCCCCCCAAAAAAAAAAAAAAACCACAGAGCAAGGTGCGTGTGGTGACACACACTTGTGATCCCCGCACTTGGAAGGAAGCGGCAGGAACGTGACAAGTTGTAGGCCGTCTGGGGCCACCTGAAAGAGATCGCACAGCAAACAAACAAATCAAACCAAACCAACAGGCAACCAACCAGTCAGCCACAAAGCTCACTGCCAAACAGTGAGTCAGTCAAAATTATGTTTTTTCTCAAGGATGTACTTAAGACTGGGGATGGAGAGACGGTTCAGTGGTTAAGAGCACTGGCTGCTCTTGTAGAGACCCAGGTTCGGTTCCCCTCACCCACATGGCTGAAGACAATTGTCTGTAATTCCTGTTCCAGGGGATACGACACACTCTTCTGCCCTCTGTGGGCATTGCACACATGGTGCATTTACACACATGCAGGAAAAACATTTACCTACACATTTAGAGAGAAAGAGAGAGAGAGAGAGAGAGAGAGAGAGAGAGAGAGAGAGAGAGAACCCTAAGGCTTATGTAGACTCAAAGACAACACAGGAATGTCTGTGGGATTCAATAGGGAATATTCTGCTGTTTAGGGTGATACTATAATAAAGCAACATATTTTTTGTGTGTTAATATGCTAAAAGTTTTGCACTGAAAACAGAGTTTAATGAACACAGTGAAGGTCACACAGTTGGCAGGTGGATGAATCCAGTCTGTGTACGATTTTCCTTCCCCTTACATCTGCTGTGAGCAGCCCACATTGGCCTCCCTGCGAGGCAACATCCTGCTACAGTAAAATGTTAAGTGGATAAAGGATTGCTTTCTAGAGGGGATGGTAAATAAGACTGAGAAGTTAGAAAGTAAAAGAATCCCTAAGGATGAAGGGAAGCCAATACCAACAACAGTAACATGCAGCACTGTGGAGAAACAAGATGCTGTCTGTGAGACTATACGAGTGCGAGGGTGAACTGGGCTTCCCTCTGAGACCTCTCCTCTCCAGGGACAAATGGCATGCTAGGCAGGCACTGGGGTGACAGGGATCTGGATGCCACCCTTGGGAAGTGTGACTCATAGGTGGGGTAAGACACGAGGACCCTGACATGTATCACCAGAAGCAGCTGGAGCAGAGCTGTGCCCTGCAATCAGAGGTAAAGGAAAAGCCTGGTGATTCTGTTGACTCGTGTGCCCTCATCCCGGAATATTAGCTTAGCTCATCACGTGCCAGGAACTGACAAAAGTAAATGAGGTAGCAGATTGGCTATGAAGGAGCTTAAGATTCAAAAGATGTAAATTCAAAATGACGGAGGGAGGACACTCTTAGTGATGTCAGCACGGTGCGGAGGAAGTCCGCTCCATTTGCATGGCGCTGGAAGACACTCAGAACGTGGATTATGTAAGAGCGAGGAGAGACTGGGAAGAAGGGAGGACATTCAGGGAATTAAAAAGAAAGATAAGGTCTTCAAAGACATTTAGTTCTATGTAGGGAATTGAAAGCCTTAGGGAGAGAATTTCCTCCTATATTCTTCTATTAAATCATCAATGGAGAGGACATCATGGAAGATGTTAAAGAGAAGAGACAGATGGATAATGACCGGGTTGGAAGAAACGGCCTCAGAAGACAGATTTCTAGCCAATGCAAAACAAGGGCCTTTTCTCATTTCAGAAATATCTAGAGGATGTGATAGGTAAAATGGAACATTAAAAAAAATCCTACTGTGGAGGTGGGTGGCAACACCTTTAATCCCAGCACTTCAGAGTTCAAGGCCAGCCTGGTCTACATAGTGAGCTACAGGACAGCTGGGGCTACAGAGAGACCCTGTCTCAAAAAGGCAAAATAAAAAAAAAAATTCTACCACGGGAGCTAGAGAGATGGCTCGGTGGTTAAGAGCACTGGCTGCTCTCACAGCATCCGGGTTCAGCGCCCAGCATTTACTGGGTGGCTGGGATCCAACACCCTCTCTGGCCTCCAGAGGCACTGAGCACAGCTGGTGAACTTATATCCATGGAGGCAAAACATTCATACACTTAAAATAAAAATAAATAAATTTAGACCTCCGTGGTAAACTTGCACTGAGGAATGTTGTGGTGGTTTGGATGAGTGTCCCCCATAGGCTCTAGGTATTCAGACATTTGTCTCCAGTTGGTGGCGCTGTTTTTGGAGGTCTTGGGGTGTGTGGCCATGCTGCAGGAAGTGTGTCACTGGGGGCAGGCTTAGTGAGCTTAACAAGCCTCGTGCTCTACAGTTGCTTCCTCTCTGTTTCCTGTGTTCTTTGCGAGATGTGACCCTCAGTTTGCTGCTCCAGATTCAGCCGCCACGCCTCCCGCCACAATGGATTCTAATTCCCTGGAACCTCAAATAAACTCTTCCTTTTATAAGTTCCTTGGTCACGGTGCTTTATCACAGCAACAGAAAACTGACTAATACAAATGTCTAGGGACACTAGCTCGACACAATGGGCCTTGGCACAAATCACAGAGTGTGTGAATTTTAGTGGGGGAGGGCTGGGGAAGGGTGACAGCGGGGAAGGGGGTATAAACCCGATTAAGACTGAGATGTTCTGTATGAAATACATAAAATTCAATTAAAAAGTAAAAGAAAATTTAAAAAATTAAAATCCTACCCAGAGATAACCAGTATTATTTTTTAAATGTTTTATCCCAACTTCTTGTTTGGAAAATAATTCTAAGTTTCAAAAAAAATTGGAAGTCCACAAACCCCTGGAGACCTTTTGCTTAGTGTGGACCTAACCTGTCTTTGCTTAGACTGTTGGGAAATAATTGGCAGACATGACATTTTACCCCTGAGGATATCAACATGTATATTATAAATACAAACTCAGTCTTACAAAACTGCAAGAACTAAAATTAAAACAAAACAAAAAAAAGACCTCGGGGCTGGAGAGATGGCCTAGCGGTTAAGAGCACCGACTGCTCTTGCAGAGGACCCGGGTTCGATCCCCAGCACCCACATGGCGGCTGAAAACCGTCTGTAACTCCAATTCCAGGAGAACTCCAGTTCCAGGGGAATCCGACACCTTCTGACCTCCGCGGCATTGCACGACACGGGCGCACAGACCTGCATGCAGATAGTACACTCAAACACATACAGAAATAAATAAAATTAAAAAAAACTGCAACAGCACGGTTACAGCCAACAGGATGTTGATTTAAGAATGCCATCTAAGAGTGGCCTATATTCATATTCCCCACTAGCTCTCCGAGCATCCTTTGTAGACTTGTTATTTTGACTCAAGATCCAACTTTCCCGTATTGTAGTTTTGTCACAGGCCTCCCCCTCTCTCCTGCTCTTCCCTTCTTTCTTTCCTTAAGGTTTCACTATGTAGCCTAGGCTAGCCTTGAACTCATGACAATCCTTCTGCCTTAGTCTTCTGATATCCTTTAAACTAAACGGAAATAGTCCTTTTTTGTTGTTGTTTTTTGCAGTGTTCTCATTGTCTTTTTTGTGTGTGTGTTCAGGTAAGTCCTCTTTTTTTCAGGTCTTGTAGTCATTATTAGATCCAAGCTAAGCATTTTTTGGTGAAAATACAGCACAGGTGATTGTACATTCTGGAGGCTTATTTTTCTGCATGAAACCTGTGGGGTTTTTTCTAGTCAGAAAGTAAAAATAATCAGGGCTAGAGAAATGGTCCCACAGTTAAGAGCCCTGGCTGCTCTTGCAGAGGATGTGGGTTCTGTTCCTAGCACCCACATGGCAGCTCACAGCCATCTGTTAACTCCAGTTCCAGGGGATCTGATGCCCTCTTCTGGCCTTTGTGGGCATTGCATAACACACGATGTTCTTTTTATGCAGACAAAACACTCATATACATAAAATAAAAATAAATAAAAAATTAAAAAAGAAAATAGCATAATGCATGTTAGTGTTTAAAAAAATACTTTCAGAAATATTTTACCCTCAGCACAGTACTTGGTACCTGGGGTGCTACACATAATACACTGTCATCGGGTTCATAAATCATTTGTGAAGGGCTCTAGTGAGGAATGAGCCACTTGTTCTTCCCTTGACTTCTTCCGAAGGCCCAGTGGACTTGGCAATGACTTTGCTCAGCTGAGAAAAGAGCAGTGCCTTGCAGTGTGGGGTGGTTCAGAGCAGAAAGTCAGAGCCAGCTTCCTCAAGGATCACTTCCACCACGTTTCCTCTTCTTAACAACAGTGAGGACCCCAGGCTGCCTTTAAACTTGAAGGGTCGTTGTAGAGTGTGTGCCTCTCCACGGAGCATGGAGAGAATAGCTTGCATCTGCCTTTGTGGGGCTGTTGCATTATTCCACTGGCTTTTTTTTTCTCCCCTGGGCTTGCCTGGGTAATGTTCTTCCCTTACAAATTTCATCTCACCACACTGTGCATCGAAACGATGCAGTTATGGAGCGCACAGGGAAAAAAATTATAATGCCATTAAAAGTTATCATAAATTTCAGATCAGCATCACTTCTAATCCGATACACAATTTTACTGCCTCTATAAAGTGGGTGATTTGCAGTGGTCTGAGGCGTCTCCTGGAGCGTTTTACTTCTTTTTAAATTAAACACACCAACTTTGTGCTGAATTCAGAGTGTGGACATAAAAAAAGGGGGTAAAAAGGAGAGGGAAGGGACATCAGATGGGAATTGCAATTGAGTCTTTATATATGCCATCTTGGCACTGTGGTACTAAATATAGTGCCCGGTAAATAGATGTGCAGAAATATTCAGAATAAAAAACAAATGTTCCAATAGCAGAAGCGTGAGCCCTGAGAATGTTTCCATGGTGGGTGTGCTTAAAATAATAAAATACTGTTGTTTAAAACTACTCAATCCTAGAAAACCCTATGTTGTAAAAAAAAAACCAACCACAGTGCTGGTATATGTGTGATGATGTGCGTTGAACATATATATGTATATAAAAACTCCTAGGAAATTAAACAGAATATAAGGGGCTTGATTTTACTGGCTGGAAGGTTACACTGATTATTTCTTTGACGTATACTAACTCTTCCTGCAAGTTTAGACCATCAGAAAGTGTCATTTATTTACTATGTGACTACTGAGCATTCTGAAATATAACGCTCTTGGAAAGGTTGAGCCATTAGCTCACGTGCAGATGAGGGCATTCAGATACTCCCGAGTGCTAATACGAAAGAGAACTCCATTCACGGGTTTCTGGGTAAAAGAATTTTATTGAATTCTGATATTTCTTCTCCCCAACACCCTACGTGCACTTGGCTGTTTTTAGCTACTCAGAATGCTATTAAGTGCCTACAGCATGTTATGCTCTGTACCAAATACTGAACATACAAAGATAAAACAAAACAAACAACCATAAGTCTACTCACAAGGAGCTCATAATATGGAGGGGGGATGTCACAGGATATAAACTTGTGATTTCAGTGGCGTTTGCTCAAGGCTATGGATATCTGTGCCTGCTGGGAGCACACAGAGGAGAGGAATCTGCTGGGCTGCTGTGGCAGAACGGAGCACCACTGACAGCAAACTCCTTAAAACTGGGTCTAAGTTCTCCGGTCCAATATTTTCAGTAACAGTAATTGAATGTGAACAGTTAATATACTAAACAAAAATATATTTAATTCTGGCTGATGTATATTGCTCATTCCTCTAGAGCTTATCAGGGATACCCAGAGTAGGCAGAGATAAATTGACCATATTTTGAATTAGTGAAGTTTGTGATAACAAAGTGAACAAAACTCAGAAAATAAAACATTTGACCTTAGAAACTTGTTCTTTGTTTATTGTATTAATTACTTTTCTTATCCCAGTGTCAAAGCACCTGAAGAAAGCAATTGAAGGAAGGAAGGGTTTATTTTGGTTCAGAGTTTGAGGTACAGGCTACTCTGGTAGATAAGGCAAGGTAGTGTGTAGAAGCAGCTGGACACATCGTATCTGCAGTCAAGAACCAGAGGGATAAAGGCTGGTGCTCCAATGGCTTCTTCCTCTCCTTCAGTCTGTGACCCCAGCCCATGGGATGGTGCCTCCCACATTCAGGGTGGTCTTCCCTCCTTATTTAAATCTCTCTGGAAGTACCCTCAGAAATGCCCTGAGGTGTGTCTCCTAGGTGGTTTTAAATCCAGTGACGTTGTCAATGAGGACGGGGATCACACTGAGGGTATGTCCTTTAGTGCTTTATGAAATATAGGTATTATTTCAGCTTCTTGAATAAAAAAAAACAAGGCTGGGGAAATGGCTCAGAAGCTAAGAGCATCGGCTGCTCTTTCAGGGACCCAGGTTTGAATCTCAGCACCCACATGGCAGCTAACAACTGTCAGTAACTTCAGTTCCAGAGGATCTGATGCCTTCCTCTGAGCTCCTCAGGCATTGCATGACATGTGTGCACCCACCTACACGCAAGCAATACACTCATACAAATAGTAAACAATTAGAAACAGAGATTCGATGAGGGCAGGTGATTTTCTCCCAAAGTGTTTGTTGGACTGGATCAAATCCAGATTCATCTCTTTGCAAACCTTTCCCTTGTTCTCCACTAGCTCAGTTTTATCTGATGCACATGCATGAACTGTGGGGCAGATGAGTCATTTGCTGGAACTCAGGGAGGACAGGAGTCATGCCATGGCTGACTCCTAGCTGTTGCAGTAGACCAGAGGACCCAAGAACATGGTTGCCTATGGAGTGTGGCAGCAAGTGGATGGTAGCCTTTGGATTGACTGTGTGTGACAGAGCTGATGTGAAGGAGGCTTTGATCATGACACAGTGTTAGAGTTGGGTGAGGCATTAATACCTGTCAGGACATTATAATCTCTTCCAATCCTTACTCCATCTAACCCTACAAAATAGGGGCTATTATGATAATCTCGGTGCACAGATGAAATCAAGGCCCAGAGAGGTTAAGGAACGTGCTGGCGTCAGGATTGTAACACAGACAGACGGGTTCTAGTTTGCTGTCTGGAGATAGCAGAGCGTCATTTTGTCATTTCGTTTGGTTCTGGGGCTGGATGTCCTTAACATCACTGAAGTTAGGGCGCTGTTCTAAGAAATTTGACGGGGTGAGACACGACCCAACATAATGAGTAGCTTCTCTGCATGTATGAAGAATGAGTGGATGAAGCTGATTCTGGGTGTGTACTGTCCCCAGAGAGTGACATGTTGTGGATCTCAGAAAGGAAAATTGTACTCATGAGTCACACTTCGTATCTAGAAATCAGGTGATATTTGCATAGCAAGTTGGCAAAGCTGAAGTGTCTCATGTAAAATGCAGTCAGTTGTAAGCTCTAATTACCTGTTAAATCATTGAAACTTTAGTCAATTATCAAACATCCTTTAAGTGCATCAGATAGGTGTGAATTTAATATAATATGATCGTCAAGTCAGAGTCTCTTACCTGAAACATACAAATATTTAGCTTTTCTTTTTTTTAAAAAAAGTCAATATTTGGGGGCTGGAGAGATAGCCTAGCGGTTAAGAGCACCAACTGCTCTTGCAGAGGACCCGGGTTCGAGCCCCAGCACCCACATGGCGGCTAAGAACCATCTGTAACTCCAATTCCAGGAGAACTCCAGTTCCAGGGGAATCCGAGACCTTCTTCTGACCTCCATGGCATTGCACGACATGGGTGCACAAACCTACATGCAGATAGTACATTCATACACATAAAAAAATAAATAAAAATTTAAACAGTCAATATTTAATTAATTAGATTGCTTTGTTGAAGTCAAATTATAAATGTTAGCATTAGTAATACTTCAATGGTTTTTTCTGATATCAATTCGATTTTAACACTTGTTCTCATGTTGACTTAAATATGCTGATATTAAAAATGTATATATGCATTGATATGTTTTATAAAATGCTAATTACTTTTAAGACTTGAATGTCTTCCCCTGACCCAGCTCTGTGAACAGAGAGGAAGATCTCCAGAAACAAACTGCATGAAAACAAAACTTTAGGCAGGATATCTCCCCGAGGGTACTTGCTGCCGACGAGTCTTCTCTCTTTCAAAGTGGGAGGAAGAGGGTATCATTCCTGAAAGAGATAGATACCCTATTTTGCCAAACTGCTTCCCAGGGAAAACAGAAAAAACAGGTACCAGTGTGTCTCCAAACCCTAGAGGACACCCTACCCCTCCACTGACCAGGCAAGCTATAACTGCAACAAACATAAATACCAGAAGTGAGTTGAACCTGGAACAGATTTGTAGACAGAGATATATTCAGGTAAGAACTCTGGGTCCTTCAAGGGGAAAATGGCCAAGGTTCTCTGGTGGGAAAAGCAAGACAGAACCAAGGGTTCCCCTTCCTCCAGAGCCTGGGATGTTGAAAATTCCAGATCACCCAGAGAGAGAGAAAATGCTATAGGGGGAGGGGTGGGCGAGGTGCTCAGTGTGGCAAAGGCTGAGAACTGGGCAACTCTGAGATCAGCTGAAGCTAGCCCAGCAGGGGAGACCTTGTGTTCCAATGTATTCAATTGACTTAAATTCTAGTAACTGTCTTCCTGCCTGGAGAGTCAAAAGTACAACTTAGGGCATGGGGAAAATATACTAACCCAACAAAGGAAAAGTACAACTTAGGGGATGGGGAAAATATACTAACCCAACAAAGGAAAAGTACTGACTGATGATACAATACTTTGTACTGCATCTTGTTTTATTTTTTAAAGTTTTGACTTTTGCATTTTTAAGTTAATTTTTGAGTGCATTTCATACATTTCTCAATCAAATCTAGACTCATTCTCCCATCCATGCCCACCCCTTACATCCCTCCACTCCCCCAGCAGAGCTCATGGACTGTGTCATACATGTTAATTCTCGCTTGCATCTTTTTCTCAGTCTCATATAACCTTTTTGATGCACAAGTCTACTGTTTTGGTCAGTGTTTTGATTATGTTTTTTTCTCTCTTTTTTTCTTCCCTTTAATTTTATATTATTCCAAAATATACATATATACACTCCACACATAAATCAAAATTACAAATTCTGAAAATAAACTATAGGTTAATTCCTAAATACATTTAGAGATTCACATTTTAACAATAAAGTTGCATGCAGGTAAAAAGAATATGACTAGAATATGAATACATATCTTCCATTCATATATGGTAATTATAATGTCTGAATACAAGTGGTAGGACAATTCTAGAGCCCATTAAGAGATTCACACTGGAATAGCACAGTTGCTTTCAGATACAATGAAATATAATAATAAAGTTGCTCAGTTTGCCTGCCAACTGGGGATTTGGTGTTAGCATCCAAAAGTGAGGGAAAAAACCATTTGCATGTTCGTTTTATTTCGTTCTTGCGTTCTTTCGTGATGTGCTTTCTTCTTTTCTTGCGTTAGGGATTGTCGTAATCGTTCTCTTTCTTTTTCTTTCTTTCTTCTTCTTTTCTTCTTTCTTTCTTCTTTCTTTCTTTCTTTCTTTTCTTTCTTTTTTCTTACTTTCTTTCTTTCTTTCTTTCCTTTCTCTTTCTTTTTCTCTTTTCTTTCTTTCTTTCTTTCTTCTTCTTTCTTTCTTTCTTTCTTTCTTTTCTTTCTTCTTTCTTTCTTTCTTTCTGGGACTGTGTACTTCACTTAGCATAATGGCTTTGAGTTCCATCCATTTACCAGCAAAGTTCATGATGTATCTTTCTTTCCTGCTGCATTAGAACTCCTATTGTGTAGAGTTACCACATTTTTGTTATCCAGTCATTAGTTGAGGGGCATTCAGTTGGTTCCAGCTCTTTGCATTGTGAAGGAGCTGAAAATAAACATAGCTGTGCATGTATCTTTGTGGTAGGATGCTCTTGTGGGATATATACCCAGGAGTAGCATTGCGGGTCAGGTGGCTATTTTGAGTTTTTTTAAATTTTTTAATTTTATTTATTTCTGTATGTGTATGAATGTACTGTCTGCATGCAAGTTTGTGCACCCGTGTCGTGCAATGCGCGGAGGTCAGAAGAGTGGTGTCAGACTCCCTGGAACTGGAGGTCTCCTGGAATTGGAGTTTCAGACGCTCTCGCCGCCATGTGGGTGCTGGGAATGACCCCGGTCCTCTGTAAGAGCGGTCGGTGCTCTTAACCGCTAGGCATCTCTCCAGCCCATTTTGAGTTTTTTAAGGGTTCTCCACACGCTGTTCCACAGTGGTTTACCAGTATTACATTCCACCAGCAGTGGATGAGTGTTCTCCCTTTCCCCAACCTCTCCTCATTGGTGTCTTTTTTTCTTGATCTTGGCTGTCTTATTGAGTAATGATACCTTGTTGTTTTAATTTGATTTCCTTAATATAGTGTTGAATTAATTTTTTATTTTATTTTGTTGATGTATGCTATGCAGTTGTGCACCGTTTAATGCGCGGAGGTCGAAGTGGGCGTCGATTCTGGATGATCCTGGAATTAGCTTCAGAGGTCTGCGCATTGTTGCTGGGGTAACTCCTCTAGAGCCTCGCTATTAACGCTAGGCTCTTCCACCTTAACACTTTTAAGATGTTTCTAGCCATCTTTATTCCTTACTGGTGAAGTCTCTGTTCATCTTTTACTCAATCTTTTGAGTGATCATTTGTTTTCTTACTTCTTTTGATTTTTAAGTAGTTTATATTATTCGGATATTAATGCTCTGTCCAGATGTATCAGTGGTGAAGGTTTTCCTCCCACCCTGTGAGTTTTCTCTTCACTTCCTTGATTGTTTTCTTTAGCTGTACAAAAAGCTTTTGAGTTTGATGAGGCTCGCTCGTCAGATGTTGTCCTCTTTTTCCTGTGCAGCTGCTGTTTGATTTAGAAAAGTCTTTTCCACACCCATGTCTTGTAGTGTTGCTGCTGACTTTTTCTTCTATCTCCTTCAGGGTTTCAGGTTTCAGATTGAGATGTTTGATCCACTTGGAGTTTATTTTTGTACAGGGTGAGAGGTAGGGAGAGGCATTAACATTTTTAACACTTCAGAAAATACTCGAAGCAATTGCAAAGAACAAGGGAAGGAGCAACTATCCTTAAGCAACCCAAGAGAGAAATTACCAGTAAGCATAACAGAGTAAATAAATATCTAGACCAAGAATGCCAACGAAAAATAAGTTGAAGGAAACAACATGCATTTTAATTAATTGTTCAGATTTTACCTTTTATCTTGTTCGATAGGCTTTTTTAACGGTCCTTTCTTCTCCCCATTCTGTAGTATAACCTTTTCTCTGTTCTCATATATCTAGCTTGTTTACTCTCCCTCTCATTCCTATGTTATTCCCCATTTTCCTCCCCCCATTCCCTCCCTTGTTACTTCTTAATTATGAAAACACTTAGCTTTAATGCCCTCTACACTGCATTGATTTTTTTAAGGGTAATATACTTTATTACACTTAGAGAATGCATGAATATGTCTCAAAGCATTTTGCACTATTCCTATTATGTCTGTTGTTCCATTGGAAAGATTTTTATGTGGCTTCATTTTGTTTTGGAATTTCTGAAAAGCTTGGTGGGGTACTTTGCACTAACTGCATTGCAAACACCTGTGGGCTCTCTCCCCAACCACATGCAAAAATCCTTGCTCAGTGCCCCAATGATTGACAACTGTGCACATACATCAAGAAGAAATGAATGTTGGAGGGAATGTGGAGAGGAAGGAGGGGAAGTGTGTAGAGAGGAACAAGGCTGGCGTGGTGCTGCCGAGGACACTGGCTTCCTCTTGGCTGGATATGACCAGAATATTTCTTTACTAGATGCCAGAATGGAAACCATTCTGTTCTGTGGTGATCAGAAAGGAGAAGATGCAGTCACTTAAAGCTTAGGCCAAAAAATAAAATTCTAAAATCTGAAATAAAAATAAATGAAAAAAATTGCCGGTTTCTGAAAGCCAGAAACTAGTCTCACATCAATCCACTCAGGCCTGACTCTTACAGCATGCGAGTGGGTGCGTCTCTACAACCCTCGGAGGCCAACTCTACATGGACCAGCCACCTTGCAAGCTTCTTCATGAACCATTGTACCATGGTGGAGTAGTGCTTTTGTCAGCTGGGTTCTGGCCAAATGCCCTGCTCTGCTCTGCCTGTCCACACCTCTCTCAGCACTCATGGCTGAGCACAGTGTCACTTCTCTGCTGTGCCAGGCCAGAATGATCTCTGCCATTTAGGATCCACAGTGGTACAGGATTTAATCAGGAACTATTGGGCTGCCTGTGACTCTCATACACATAACGATTAACGGTAATATCCAGACGCAAAAAGCCAAGGACAGTAGGGTTCCATTTATGTGATGCTCAAACACAGGAAAAATTAGTTCGTGGGCATAGAGCTACTGTTACTAAGGAGGACTGGCATCTTAGAAGTAGAAGAGGGAGCCCGCTGTGCAGTTTGAAATGCTTTTAACATCAGAGGATAGGCTTCCACTTGGTGGTGGCTTCAGGAACCATCTCCTGGGTCACAGTTCATTACTCAGGAGCCCAAGGCCAGAAACTCAAGCAAGGAAACTGGAGCATTACTGAAGCACAGGCCATGGAGGAGTTTTGCTTGCTGGCTTGCTCCCTACACTGCATCATTTCTATGTCCCAACTTCTCTGGTTTTAGAATCTAATTGGGGATGTAACTAAAGTACCAAATGCTTTTTGGTGCATTTTAATGCTAGCTTGTTACTAGGTCATTGTTTTTGTTACTATGGCCTGATTCTTCTAAATCATAGTGGAGAATAATTCTAGGTGAAGACTATCCACAAAGAAGACCCAGACAAAATAAGTAAAAGACAAACAAAAACTGAACATCAACAATAACAAAACCCACTGGAAGAACCTATCCATCCAAGTATATGTATTAAAGATCCACAAAGAACACACACAAAATGAGAAACAAAAGCTGCTATTTGAAAAGCTCCCAGTGCTCAGTCGTTGAAACAGAAGACAACAAATCAGCTGAATGCCAGGAAAAGATCCGTTTTATTCATTCTTTGACCAAGGATGTCTGTCCATTTCTTGTGTCCTCTTTGGTTTCTTTCATTGGTGGTTTATAATTTTCTTTGTACAGAGCTTTTATTGGTGTCTTTTGTTTTCTTGATCTTGGCTAGTCTTATTGGAGTGAGATGATACCTTAGTGTGGTTTTAATTTGCATTTCCTTAATTATTAATGATGTTGAACACTTTTAAAGATGTTTCTCAGCCATCTTTACTTCCTTACTGGTGAAGTCTCTGTTCATCTTTTTACTCAATCTTTTGAGTAGATCATTTGTTTTCTTACTTCTTTGATTTTTAAGTAGTTTATATATTCTGGATATTAATGCTCTGTCAGATGTATCAGTGGTGAAGGTTTCCTCCCACCCTGTGAGTTTTCTCTTCACTTCCTTGATTGTTTCTTTAGCTGTACAAAAGCTTTTGAGTTTGATGAGGTCTCGCTCGTCAGATGTTGTCCTTATTTCCTGTGCAGCTGCTGTTTGATTTAGAAAGTCTTTTCCTACACCCATGTCTTGTAGGTTGCTGCTGACTTTTTCTTCTATCTCCTTCAGGGTTTCAGGTTTCAGATTGAGATGTTTGATCCACTTGGAGTTTATTTTTTGTACAGGGTGAGAGGTAGGGAGAGGCATTAACATTTTTAACACTTCAGAAAATACTCGAAGCAATGCAAAGAACAGAGGAAAGGAGCAACTACCCTTAAGCAACCCAAGAGAGAAATTACCAGAAGCATAACAGAGTAAATAAGTATCTAGACCAAGAATGCAAACGAAAAATAAGTTGAAAGGAAACAACATGCATTTTAATTAATTGTTCAGATTTTACCTTTTATCTTGTTCGATAGGCTTTTATAACGGTCCTTTCTTCTCCCCATTCTGTAGTATAACCTTTTCTCTGTTCTCATATATCTAGCTTGTTTACTCTCCCTCTCATTCCTATGTTATTCCCCATTTTCCTCCCCCCATTCCCTCCCTTGTTACTTCTTAATTATGAAAACACTTAGCTTTAATGCCCTCTACACTGCATTGATTTTTTTAAGGGTAATATACTTTATTACACTTAGAGAATGCATGAATATGTCTCAAAGCATTTTGCACTATTCCTATTATGTCTGTTGTTCCATTGGAAAGATTTTTATGTGGCTTCATTTTGTTTTGGAATTTCTGAAAAGCTTGGTGGGGTACTTTGCACTAACTGCATTGCAAACACCTGTGGGCTCTCTCCCCAACCACATGCAAAAATCCTTGCTCAGTGCCCCAATGATTGACAACTGTGCACATACATCAAGAAGAAATGAATGTTGGAGGGAATGTGGAGAGGAAGGAGGGGAAGTGCGTAAGAGGAACAAGGCTGGCAGTGGTGCTGCCGAGGACACTGGCTTCCTCTTGGCTGGATATGACCAGAATATTTCTTTACTAGATGCCAGAATGGAAACCATTCTGTTCTGTGGTGATCAGAAAAGGAGAAGATGCAGTCACTTAAAGCTTAGGCCAAAAAATAAATTCTAAAATCCTGAAAATAAAAATAAATGAAAAAATGCCGGTTTCTGAAAGCCAGAAACTAGTCTCACATCAATCCACTCAGGCCTGACTCTTACAGCATGCGAGTGGGTGCGTCTCTACAACCCTCGGAGGCCAACTCTACATGGACCAGCCACCTTGCAAGCTTCTTCATGAACCATTGACCATGGTGGAGTAGTGCTTTTGTCAGCTGGGTTCTGGCCAAATGCCCTGCTCTGCTCTGCCTGTCCACACCTCTCTCAGCACTCATGGCTGAGCACAGTGTCACTTCTCTGCTGTGCCAGGCCAGAATGATCTCTGCCATTTAGGATCCACAGTGGTACAGGATTTAATCAGGAACTATTGGGCTGCCTGTGACTCTCATACACATAACGATTAACGGTAATATCCAGACGCAAAAAGCCAAGGACAGTAGGGTTCCATTTATGTGATGCTCAAACACAGGAAAAATTAGTTCGTGGGCATAGAGCTACTGTTACTAAGGAGGACTGGCATCTTAGAAGTAGAAGAGGGAGCCCGTTGTGCAGTTTGAAATGCTTTTAACATCAGAGGATAGGCTTCCACTTGGTGGTGGCTTCAGGAACCATCTCCTGGGTCACAGTTCATTACTCAGGGAGCCCAAGGCAGAAACTCAGAGCAGGAACCTGGAGGCATTAGCTGAAGCACAGGCCATGGAGGAGTGCTGCTTGCTGGCTTGCTCCCTACACTGCATCATTTCTATGTCCCAACTTCTCTGGTTTTAGAATCTAATTGGGGATGTAACTAAAGTACCAAATGCTTTTTGGTGCATTTTAATGCTAGCTTGTTACTAGGTCATTGTTTTTGTTACTATGGCCTGATTCTTCTAAATCATAGTGGAGAATAATTCTAGGTGAAGACTATCCACAAAGAAGACCCAGACAAAATAAGTAAAAGACAAACAAAAACTGAACATCAACAATAACAAAACCCACTGGAAGACCTATCCATCCAAGTATATGTATTAAGATCCACAAAGAAACACACACAAAATGAGAAAACAAGCTGCTACTTTGAAAAGCTCCCAGTGCTCAGTCGTTGAAACAGAAGACAACAAATCAGCTGAATGCCAGGAAAAGATCCGTTTTATTCATTCTTTGACCAAGGATGTCTGTCCATTTCTTGTGTCCTCTTTGGTTTCTTTCATTGGTGGTTTATAATTTTCTTTGTACAGAGCTTTTACTTCCTGGGTTAAATTTATTCCTAGGTATTTGATTGTTTTGTATGTATTATAAATGTGATGGCTTTCTTCCTGTCTGTTTCAGAGAGTTTTCTTTTGGTCTTAGCAACACCGATTTCTGTATTTTGATTTTGTATTCCACAACTTTGGTAAACTCCTTAAGGAGCAATAATACATTTTGGGTGGCATCTTTGGGATTTTATACTTCTATATGATATGTATAGGTATTTGATATATATATATATATATATATATATATATATACATACACATATATATGTATACATGTATATATATATAATATATATACTGGAAGTGATAGAATTCAAACCAGGAAATGAATACATCCTAAATTAATGAACTTAGTAATAAAATGAATTCATTTCACTTTATAATGTTTAAAATATTTTTAAATAATTTGTGGCTACTTTGGTGAGATGATGAACCAGGCTGAGGGAATAGGAGCGGAATTTGTTTAAGGCATGTTAGTATCCAATCCAAATTAATGAAAAGTTTCAGTTAGCAACAGATATGACTATCACTTCACACTGGAGAAGAGAAACATTTTTATGTAAGAAATCTGATATAAAAAACTGGAAAAGGCAGGCAGTATTTAGCTGCCAGTAATAAGAGAGGTAATTTACAAGATTTCCTTAAAAGTAATTTTCATATGTGTACTTTAAACTTCACTAGCTGTCATAGACTTTTGGAGATAGGTGGCAGCAGGTTTCAGTTCGACACCGGAAGGAAAGTAGAAGGTTTCTGCATTTCAAAGGAGCTTCCTCAAGGTTGCAGTCTGCTTTCCCTGGCTCAGAATCTAAGTCCCGTGGAAAGACAGGAAGTTAGAGGTAAAAACCAGATATACTGCTAAATTTGTTTTTTTTTAAATTTCTTTTTTAATTAAAAAAAATTTTTTTAAGACAGGGTTTTCTAGTAGTCCCAGCTGGCCTGGAACTCACTATGCAGACCAGGCTGGTCTTGCTCTCACAGAGATCCACCTGCCTCTGCCTCATGAGTGCTGAGATTAAAGGTGTGCACCACCAGGCCTGGCTCCAGCTGTTTGTAAAAGTAAAACTTTCCCAAAATTTCTGAGGAATCCTAGCAGACTTTGCTCTCCTAAATTGTTTCACATGGTGACTCCTAACTGCAAAGAATGCTGGGGAAATGAACATTGAAATGTGTGGGGTCTGTTAAGTGAGGCACGGGAGGAGTGGGGTTCCATAGATGTGTTAAAACCATTGCATTCTGGGGCTGGAGAGATGGCCTAGCGGTTAGGAGCGCTGACCGCTCTTACAGAGGACCCGGGTTTGATCCCCAGCACCCACATGGTGGCCGAGAGCCGTCTGAAACTCCAATTCCAGGAGAACTCCAGTTCCAGGGGAATCCGAGACCCTCTTCTGACCTCCGCGGCATTGCACAACACGGGTGCACAAACCTGCATACAGACAGTACATTCATACATATACAGAAATAAATAAAAAAATTAAAAAAACCATTGCATTCCAAAAGGAATTAATCATATAATTAATGTATTTATCCTAAAAGTGTCATGGAAATTTTCAAACACATTCAAAAGCAGAAAAAAATAAAATAACCCTCTATGAATCAATTGCCCATTTTCAATAACTATTAATTCATAGCTAGTACTGTCTATTTCTGGATTTTATAAACCTTAGACACATTATTGTTTTATCTATCACATTTTTTCAGTAACCTAATTTTAAGATTTGTTAGAATCAAAATATAATGTCTTTTCTCTATTGAATTATCTATTTTCTTAATGACTATAGAAAAATCTTAAGTTGCTCTATTTAATAGCTTTTTCTTTTAGACAAATGCCCATCTGTTTTAGCATTTTGAGGTACCTTTGAAGTCAGTTTTAACAGCAGCCGGTAGCCCAAGGTTTGCTCATTTATGCTCTTTATAGAGTCTGCTGGATTGGGAGTCTTGCTCCTTAAAGTTCAGCTGGAGAAGACTGAGATGCTTGCTGGGAGGAAGTCATGCTGCACTGCAGTGCTCTGTGTGAGAAGAAACGCTGGACTACACACACACACACACACACACACACACACTCACACACACACACACACACACACACACAAGCTTCCACATTAGGGATAACGGGTTATGTAACAGGGTGGCTTAATGATCTTGTGACATCTCCAAGCAAAGTCTGAGATTTCACGATCCATAGCTAGTGAAATGTCCTTTTGAGATCTTGTTTGGGCTTGTAAGTTGGTTTGTTGAAGTTCAGTTAGGGAAGTCCTTGTTAAATAGAGCATAAGTCCTGACGCTCAGGCTGGCAAGTGCTCTGTCGGTGAACTACACCCAGAGGCTGAGGCCAGATCTTTGTCTTTGCGTGTATGTGTGTGTGTATGTGTGTGTGTGTGTGTGTGTACAGGTGTGGGTATGGGGGTGTGTGCACACATATTTGTGTGTGTGTGTGTTTGTATGCAAGTGTGGGTATGGGGGTGTGTGTGCACACATATTTGTGCATGTGTGTGTGTGTGTGTGTGTGTATGAAGACATCGGTGTCTTCCTCAACCACTCTTTAATAAATTCTTTCTTTGAGACAGAGTCTCTTACTGAACCCGGCTTAGACTGTCTGGCCAGTGAGCCCGGCTATCTTCTCCTGTCTGCCTCCCTGGCACTGGGGTTATGGGAGCACACAGTTGCAATGCCCAGCTTAGTTTTTTGTAGATGCTGGGGCCTGAATTTAGGTCCTCTGCTTGCACAGCTAGCACTTTACCAATTTTTTTGTGTTTGAAAACAGCTTTATAGAGAGCCAGTTGGTATACAGAAAATGATACATATTAGAAGATTACATTAAATAAAGTTCAAACACACACACACACACACACAAACACACACACATATATATGAATAAAACTATTACCATAATCCAAATAATGTATATATCTGCCACTTCTACATGTTTCTGTCTGCTTCTGTGTAACTTCTTTCACTACTCCAAACCTCACCTTGCCCTTATCTCCAGTCAACCTCCAGTATGTTTTCTGCTCCCAAAGATTAATTATATTATCTAGAATTTTATATAACTTGTTTATTTTAGTAAACATGATTATTTTCATTATTTTTTATTACTGAGTATCATGTTTAGCATAAGTATACATTAGTTTGTGCTTATTCATTCACATACCAATCAATATTTGGACTCTTTTTAGTTCTTAACTATTATAAGAAGCTACTAAGAACATTTCTATACATGTATTTGCACGGACATATTCATCCCTTCCTTTGTGCAGATTTGTATTTCCATCTGATATAATTCTCTTTCTGTATGGAGTCTCTTTTTTATTTTTTTTTAATTTTATTTATTTTTGTATGTGTATGAATGTACTGTCTGCATGTAGGTTTGTGCACCCGTGTTGTGCACAAACCTACATGCAGAGGTCAGAAAAGGGTTTTGGATTCCCCTGGAACTGGAGTTAAAGATGGTTCTCAGCCTCCATGTGGGTGCTGGGGATTGAACCCAGGTCCTCTGCAAGATCAGTAGGCGCTCTTAACTGCTAGGCCATTTCTCTAGCTCCAGAAGAGTCTCTTTTTAACATTATTAATTTTATTCAGTGAAGGTCTGGTTATGATCAGTCCTTTTGGGATTTTTTTTTTTTTTGTCTTTTCGAGACAGGGTCTCCCTGTAGCCCCAGCTATCCTGGAACTCACTCTGTAGACCAGGCTGGCCTTGAAATCACAAAGATTCGCCTGCCTTGCCTCCCAAGTGCTAGGACTAAAGGAGTGTGCCACAACGCCCTGCTGGAAAGATACTTTTACTGGGTGTAGGACTCTAGGTTGAATTTCTTCTAGTACTTTAAGACCGATCTATTGTCATGTTGCTCATATAGTGTCTGATGAGAAATCTGTCACCCTCATCCTTATTCCTCTGTGTACAATGTGTCATTTAAATTCTATTTTATAGTCTTCATCACTGATTTTCCAGCATTTTGATTATAAAAGACCTTAAGCAATTTTAATCATGTTCCTTGTGAACTTTTTGTAACTGTGGACTTATAGTTTCAAAGAATAGGAAAATTTTTATACACTGTAGTTTTTAACTTGAGACATTTGATTTGGGACCTATGAACAAAACTGCCATGTCTCTGAGGTTTTTGATGCATAGTATACAGTTATAATAAGCATTACAATGTATTTGGCTGCCATGTCTTTTATCTGTGACAAAATATGTTTCTGTAGGTTGAATTTGTCCTTGTTTTGCTTGTATAGACATGAATACATGTTGTTTTTCCTCTACATGTATAACTTTTATTTGATGACAGTTATATATTTTAATGTGTTTGATGTTAGGTACATTCTTGAATTTTGTTTCTGTACGCAAACAGATTGGTCCTTTGGTGTCTTGTTTTCTGAGACCCATTCAGTGGGACTACAGCGTTGGCCATGCTTTTTTCTTTTCTGTGTGTATTTCTGGACTTTAAAATTCTGAGGCATTTGATTGGCAATACCACACTGTCTTGATTTCCATAGCACATAAAATTGGCTATGATGAGTCTCTCAGATTCACTATTCTCTTAAAAGTTATAATTTTTTCTGATTTATTTGCCTTCTGACATACATTTTAGAATAACTATTAGAGCTTTGATGAGAATTGTGTTTGACATGTAGATCATTTTGAGAAAGGATCAGCATCCTGACCATTTGAATTCTCAGTACCTTATTATGATTTTGACCTATCTTTACATCTTTGGCTGCTTCTGCAGCACTGCACTGTCTCCTTGTCTTTCAGCTGTATGTGTTATGAATATTCAACCTTTTTATTGCCCCAAGTGGTCTGAAATTCTCATTTTTCTTTGCTGTTATGAATGGATAATTTATATTGATCTGTCTTCAGATTTAATTACCTTTTTTTTCCATTCCATTTTGAAGGCCATTCAGTGAACTTTTCATTTTAGTTAGATTGTTATTTTTTAAATTATTTTTATTTTGTGTGTATGAGTGTATTGCCTGCATACATGTAAGTGCACCCGTATTGTGCAAAGTCTGTGTAGGTCTGAAGAGTTCATTGGATTCCATGGAATGGAACTGGAGTTAGGGGCGGTTGTTAACTGCCATGTGAGTACTGGGAATAGAGCCTGGGTCCAATGCAAGAACGTTTAGTGCTCTTAACCACTGAGCCATCTCTTCAGCCCCTAGTTAGATTATTTTTAAGTTCAAAGTTTTTCATTTGTTTTTCTTTATAGCTTATGTTTCTCCTGTATTTTTTCCATTTGTGTTCATGATTTTTTTTCAGAAACACACATGTGTATTTTATTTTATGCACACATACATGTATCTGGCTGTTTTGAAGGCTTTTTCAGATAATTTCAACATGTATGCCATCTTGACATTGGTATCTGGTTGTCTTTTCTTATATGAGCTGAGATTTTTCCACTTTATTAAATTCAGAACAATTTTGCACTATATCCTGGAACTTAAAAACAACTTTTAAAATTAATGTATTTTTAATTTGTATGTTTAAGTGTTTTGCCCTTTACGCATGGAGGTGTGTGTGCAATGCCTGCAGAGGCCAGAAGAGGGCAGAAGATCCCCTGGAGCTGGGAGTTACCCAAAGTTGTGAGCTGCCAGCCATGTGGGTGCTGGGAATGGAACATGGGTCCTCTGCATTCTTTTTTTTTTTTTTGTCTTTTCCAGACAGGGTCTCCCTATAACCCCAGATGTCCTGGAACTCACTCTGTAGACCAGGCTGGCCTTGAACTCACAGAGATCCACCTGCCTCTGCCTCCCAAGTGCTAGGAACACACACTGCAGATCTTCTCGTGGGGGTTTCCCTGCACGTGGCTCCACCTTGAGCTTCTGGACAGCACTGAGGCCTGCTTGGGGGGTCCCAGTGGGATAAAAGGCAATTTCATACCTTGTTCAGTTATTCCAGGAATATGGCCTACCTGCTAGCATTTAGCTTCCAAGTACTTTCTCTATATATTTGTCTAGGTTACAGATCTTTACCTACTGGGAAAGAAAATTGGGAGATGTGTGCTTGCTTCACTCTACTCTAAAGGAGAAGTCGCAACGCTGATTTTACATTTGTTTTGGTAGTTTATAAAACGTCTATAATACTAATGTTTCTGTACCATCTCTGGCTTTCAAAGCAGTAGTTGTTTTTTTTTTTTTTCCTGTGTCATTTTTTTCCTACATTCTAAGAGAATATTTCCAGTTTGTCTAATACTTGAGTGATTCATTGTCTTTTTAATGCATACTTTTATTGAATTTTTATGCAATTCATACAAAACTTCTTAATTTCTTTATACCCCTTGTCCATCTGACTTCATGCATTCTATCATATATGTTAAGACCTATCAAGTCAAGTTAGCACACCCATACAAAGTTACGTCCCTCAGTGCAAGTCATCCACTGGGTCTAGTCAGCCTATCTAGAGTCACTCCCTTAGAGAAGATGAACTCTTTTTCACTCAGCAGTAATCAGCTGCCTACAGGTCTTCCGGTAAGGTTGGGGCCTGCTGTCTATTTCCTCAGTTCTATGCTGGGTTTTTCTCTGATTGAGTTTGCATGGGTCTTGCGCATGCCGTCACCATTGCTGTAGGTTCATATGAGTCTCTGTTTCCGTATGGTCATGTACCTCTTTCCCTGGCTCTTATAATATTTCTTCCCCCCTCTTTTGCAATGGTACCTTGGGTGGATGAATTTTAAATGAGAAGTCCTGTCCAGGGACCTACAAACTGCAGACTCTTAGTCTCTATACTTTAGCCATTTGTGGCCTTTTGTGTTTACTGCCTTCTGTTGCATAAGGAAATTTCTGTGATCAGAGTTGAGAGATGCATTAGTATTCTCTCTACTCCTTGTTACATCTATGCTCAGTGAGCCTTAGGTATAGAGGTTCCATTGTAGATGTGTCACTTAGGATTGGGCATCTCACAGACACTTATTCTCTGTGTGTGACCGGTTGTGGAACTCTGTAGTAGACTCCGTTTGTTGCAAAAGAAGCTTCTTTGATGAGTGGTGACTGGCATCCTTGTGTGTAAATATAAGGACCCATGTTTAGCACGTAGTAATTGCATTTGTCCAGGGATGTGACATGTGTAGTTTTCTGTGACCTCTCCAGCTATGTGTCTTTGACTATGTTTACAGTGCCACAAATGAGTCCCCTCCCATTGAGTGGACTTTAAGTCCAATTAGGGAGCTGTTGGTTACCCTGATGATTGTTGTGATTATTATTTTAAAGCTGGGGTTGGACCACTGATTGATAGTCTCCGTTCCTTATCAGCTTGCGTAGTTTCCTCCAAAGCTAGCCTTCAGGGAGGAGGCTTCCAGGTCAGTTCTAACTCCATTGCTCCAAGTTCTGTGTCTGAAGCATGTCCTGTCTTCAGCAATAGGGTCTCACCTTCAAGTTCTGGGAGGAAATCAAGGGCTGTGGCAATAGTTTGTAGAATTTTGAGAGTCTCTTAAACTATCATGACCAACAAGTCAAAGGGAGGTTTCTCCTGTCCTGCACTGTTTCTTGTTATGTAGCCTTCAGCTATACACATGGACTCATGTGTAGATATTGTATGTGTAATTTTCCACTGGACTTTTGAAGTAATACATTTCCCTCTGGTTTTCTATACCAGCTAAACATTATTTATCTTACCCTGTCTAATTCTCGCTCTTCCCTCCCCAGCTAAAGTACCCCCACAATCCCCATTTCCCCTTTGGTCGCCTGTCTCCTACTGTCCCTCTCTCTCGAACTCCTTCTTTACCTTTATGTCCGTGTTTTTCCACTTTCCTGGCTCCTACAGGTTGTATACTCACATAAGGATTTGATGCTAGGATCGGGAAATGAGGGAGAACATCTGTCGTTTGTTTTTCTGGGTCTATGTTGTTTCACTTAGTATAACAGTTTCTAGTTCCATCCATTTACCTGCAAATTTCATGATGTCATCTTTCTTTACTGCTGAGTAGAACTCCACATAAATACACGACATTTTCATTGTCCACTTGTCAGCTGAGGGACACGTAGGTTGCTTCTGTCTCTTAGGTACAGTGAAAAGAGCAGCGACAAACACCAATGTACAGGTGTCTCTGCAGTACGATGAATCCTTTGGATATGTGCCAAGGAGTGGTGTAACCGGATCATGTAGGACATTCATTCTTCATACTGCTTTCCATAGAGGTGCTGGGAACTGAACCCAGATCCCCTTCAAGCGCAGCCCGCACTCTTACCTGGTGAGACATCTCTCAAGCCCCAAGAATACCATTTTTTTATAGTCTTCAGGATGGTGCCTGATGTGGGTTAGTCTCTCTTAGAAGGGAATATTGTTTTAAAATCTAACATCTAGCAAAACAGTTATAGGTACTTTCACAATGGCCTCTGTCACCCACTCTTCAGATACCTTTCTTTTCTTTCTTTCTTTTTTTTTTTTTTTTGAGACAGGGTCTTTCTTTAGTCCCAGCTGGCCTGGAGTTTGCTTTGTAGACCAGGCTGGCCTTGAACTCATAGAGATCCACTTGCCTTTGCCCCCCAAGTGCTGTTAAAGATGTGCACCACTGCACCCAGCCCCAAATTCCTTTCTTTTTTTATTCTTTTTATTTCCGTATGTGTATGAATGTGTTGTCTGCATGCAAGTCTGTGCACCCGTATCGTGCAATGCCGCGGAGGTCAGAAGAGGGTCTTGGATTCCCCTGGAACTGGAGTTCTCCTGGAATTGGAGTTTCAGATGGTTCTCGGCCGCCAGGTGGGTGCTGAGGATCGAACCCGGGTCCTCTGCAAGAGCGGTCGGCTCTCTTAACCGCTAGGCCATCTCTCCAGCCCCCAAATTCCTTTCTTAAATCCGCACTTGAGAGCCTACTGATCTAGGTCTGTTCTGCTCAGTTCCCGTTGGACAATAGTCTTTTATGATTTTATGGGGAAATGTTGGCAGATTTAGAAAACAAGAATGTACAGACCCCAGTTAAAATGATTTTAGATGTAGAGAACATGGTTCCATTCAAATGGTTTATTCTTGCAGCTAGAGAGATGGCTCAGTGGTTAAGAGCACTGCCCGTTCTTGAAGAAGATCTGGGTTTGAATCATGGCACCTCATATGGCAGCCAATAACCATCTATAACTCCAGTTTCAGGGAGTCTGACACCCTCTTCTGTCCTCTGTGGGCACTGAATGACATGATGAACTTAGATGCAGGCAGTACACTCATACATACAAAGTACAAAAAAATAAGAAAAATGTTTATTTATTTGTAATTCAAATTTAACTGGATGATATATTATGTTTGGAAACCATACTCCAGGGTGCCTGGGGCACAATTTGATGGGGTTATTCCTCACTGCCATTTACCTCCTTAAAAAAGGTGTCAGAGAGAGTTCAAGAAAAGTCAAAATCCTCATGATGTCTCAATATTCATTCAACTCTTCTTGTAGGCTTCTTTCCTGTAAGAAAGCAGCATCTCCCGAGACTCTGAAAAGACTCAGGTAGTCCAGTTTACCCTGACAAGGAGATGAGTGACATACCAACCATACTTATATTTCTGTGGTCTTGATACTTTAAAAAATATTTTATTTTATGTGTATGAGTGTGTTACCTGCACATGTATAAATGTGGCCTGTCTTGTAATGACTGTGGAAGTCAGGAGAAGGTGTCAGATCCACCCCCCCCGGAACTGGAGTTACAGATGGTTGTTAACCACCATGTGCTGCTGGGATCTGAACCCTGGTCCTCTGCAAGAGCAGTCAGTGCTCTTAAACACTGAGCCATCTCTTCAGCTCTGTTTCTTGATACTTTTATAAAGAAAATCGTACTTGAGAATTGTATATGAAAAAATCAGAGTAAAATTCCTAGAGGACCTTTTGGAACTCATGGTCTCTGGTATACAGGGTGGACAGTGAAGTCAAAGAAAAATCAGGATGACATGTAAGTAGTGGAGACAGCAAGGTGGTAGAGAAGTGTGTTTATTATCTTATTTGTGTGATTTTTGATAGTGTGTATGTGTATGGGAGTTGAGAGATGTGGGTGTGTACAGTATCCTCGGCGGCCAGGGGTGTTGGATTCCCTGTAGCTGCAGTTATAGGCAGTTGTGAGCCGCCCAGCATGGATGTTCCTCTGCAAGAGCAGTAGGCACTAATAACTCCTGAGCCATCTTTACATCTTAGACAAACTTTCAGAGCAGTTTCTGGACAGTGGTGTGGGATGGGGACAAACTTAGCCCAAACAAAAACAATGAGCAAAGTAACATACAAATAAGTTCTATTCCTTTTAGAAGCTAGCTACAGGAAGAACTGGCTGTGCATGCTGGCCAGAGCCGAGTGTGGCTGACTCATCTAGGTCTAGGGAATTCTGAAGTGGATATTATGGAATGGAACTGATGATGTGTTTGAGCTAGCCATTTAAGGCTCTGTCAGCACCTCTGACACACAAAGGGTTAATATCCTTAATCTATAAGAAACGCCTACCAATCAATAAGAAAAAGATAAGCCCAGCAATTGAAAAATGGGCAAAGGACACAAATAAATGACAAAGGGAGAAATACAAGTGGATAATAAATGTATGAAAAATGCTGAACCTCATCAGTATTCTGTGATAAGCAAATAAAAACAAGATACAATTTTCTGCCTACTCAATTGGGAAATACTTCAAAGTGGTTTAAATGGAAATATCCGGTATTGGTGAGAATGCAGAAGACAAGGAATCTGCCATACTGCTTGTGGGAGGCCAAATTGATTCTATATTTCTGAAGATAAGTTTAGAAATGTATGCCCAAAACTTTAAAATGGTTTTAAACTTTTGATAAGGTAATAATGCCTCTGGGAATTTATCTTTAGGAAATAATTAGAGACGCACACGAGGATGCATACACAAAGATGCATTCTTTTCAGCATTATCTGTACCCAGACAAGAACAAGGGAACCACGGGAGTGTTCTGCGAAGCAGAGGGGGAGCTGGGTAGGGAATGCAGTGGGTGGAATGTCAAGGAACTGCTGGAACTTATTCTGTCAGAGAATATTTCATCATGTAGCAAAATGCTAAAAGTTCATTGTAAAGTTAGGGATGTGGGTTGGGAACATCAGAAACCAGTATACTTGTTATAAATTTAATGTTATGTGAAAAATAATTAACAGCATAGAAATATTCTGGAAGGAAATACAATACTATGCTAACTCCGAATAACTCTGTAGAATGATTTTGAGTGTTTTAAGCTTCTATGAATATGCTACTATATTATTGTCTATTAACTTTTTATGTTTCAAAGAACAAACATCAGGGCTGGAGAGATGGCCTAGCGGTTAGGAGCACTGAATGCTCTTGCAGAGGACTCGGGTTCTATCCCCAGCACCCACATGGCGGCTGAGAACCGTCTGTAACTCCAATTCCAGGAGAACTCCAGTTCCAGGGGAATCCGACACCCTCTTCTGACCTCCGAGGCAGTGCACGACACCAGTGCACAAACCTACAAGCAGACAGTACACTCATACGAAAAAAACATAGATAAAATTAAAAAAATAAAAAAAAGAACAAACATCTTTGTAATGAGAAAGGGAGAAAATTTAATCAGAAGATACATATACTATGAAATATTTCAGTGAAAATAAATTACTTGATAACTTGTGTTGCTAAAATAACTACTTAGGTTAGCATTTGATATTTCAACTAGTGGCTCAGTTAGTTGCATTGTGTATATGCAGTTCACTGTGAACTTGTCTTTAGGAGAGTTGAGGCTTCTGGTTAGAACCAGTGAAGAAAGCACTTTAACTTGTCTTTTCTATGATTCTTGCTCAGCCCCCAAGTTCAGTAGAAACCCATGGTTGTGAATGTATTGTTCAAGCTGCTGCCTCTTCTGCACTGGCTTTGGGTAAGTCCGTTCCCTGTACTTCTGAGCATTTTATGTTGGGGATCTTGAATTCTGTGGCCTACCTCTGTTAGTCATATGGGCAGGTGCCCATCTTGATTGGATGGTGAGTTCATGAGTCAGTGATCTTGGGAAATGATTTTCCCCAGCATTGTCCCCTCTCCCTCCCTCTTTTCTCCTTTCCTTCCTTCCTTGACAGGGTCTTGCTAAGTAGCCTAGTAGCTCAGGCTAACCTTGGGCTCGTGGTTCTCCGGCCTCAGCCTTCTGAGTGCTGAGGTTACAGGTGTGTGCCACCACACACACCTAGGCTGGGGAAACTATTTTGCTTTTGTTGTATAGCTTTAGGCAGGGTCTCACTGTGCAGGCCATTATTGATTTAGAATTCTCCATATAGCTCAAGGAGGCTTCGAACCCAGGGCAGTTCTCTTGCCTTAGCCTGGGACTGTGTATATGCCCCACACACCTAGGCTGGGGAAATGGTTTTGTTTAGGTGGTGGTGTGTAGGAAGCTTTCTTTTGTGCCGAACAAGGACCACGCAGCCCTGCTAAGGGGAGGAGGACACAGCACCTTCCAGCAGCTGCTGTAGGGAACTGGCCTCTCAGCACAGAGACCAGCCAGCTACTTCCCATAGCCTGGCCTGGGTGGTACTTCCAACTCAGGTCCTTAGCCTGGAACCACGAGACACGCGTTCCACTCTTGGCCTGACTTCCCACCTGCCCAGAGACTGCTGAACCCTGGACAGGAATTTTCAGGCTGATGGCTGTTGGCCTATCTTCAGCCTATGTCCACTTGCAACACCAGCTATCCAGATTGGTGGTCCGCACGGGGACCTCTTTTAACCCACTGGCCACCCAAACTAAATGGAGGCCTGCCTTGGCCTATATGCACGCAATAATTAAAAAGATGACGGTTGGGAATTCAGTAATGATGTTAACGGGAATTCGATTTATTCCTTGCTACAGCCTGCTTTTATAAACCAAATGACATCAGTTCCCAAAGCCAATCACAGGCCCCCCAATTCCGTGCCACTGCACACCGTCGCCCCACCCAGCATCACACACCTAGGCCACGTTATTTGCTCCTCCTTGGGGTGGGGTCAGACTCTTAGCCACGCAGTGCCCTGAGGGGTGCTGGCTGAGAACTAGCCCCCAATTCAAACTGGATCTTCCCACAGTGGTGTCTCAGCAGACAATAAAGCAACAATCTCGAAACAAATGTGGCACGAGACTTGGTGTAAATAGATACTAGATGTTGGAATCATTCAGATTTAGAGTTAGATACAGGCTTTATTGCTCATTGCTGGTGTGGTATTGGCCAAATCACTTAACCGATCTGTAAGATGGCGGATGGCATGTTATCTATCTATTATTATGACTATTTAAAGAGCTAATGGCACAGAGGATATATAATATATATAATTCCTATCCAATTAACTGGTTTGATGGGTATCTTCGCTGTGCAGCCCCAGCTAGCCTGGAATGTCTACCCATTCTCCCGCCTGTACTTTCTGAGTGCTGGGATTGCAGAGATATGTTGCCACACTTGGGTATTTTTCTTTTGAACTACATCCAGCTACAGAGATGTTAAATACAAGGCAAGGCACCTCCTAGTATCCTTTCTTCTGTTCTCCAGCAGAATTTCTGTTTCCATAATTTTGGAGCTTCCAGGCCTGATGTAGGTGACTGATCTGCTATCCTGCCCACACCTGCTTCACAGTGGTTTTGTCTTCAACATGGCTCCACAGCTGGGTGGTGGTGGCGGTGGTGGTGGTTGCGGGGTTGGGTGAAGCCTGCCCTTCACCCTGTGTTTCTCCTCCTTTTTAAAGCATCAGATACTGGTAGTTGATGCTTATGCCTTTGACTGGCTTTGTGTTTGATACATCTGGGGGATGTGGGCAGACCCTGACACGCTATCTAGAAAGGATGACCAGGTTCCCTTTTACAGGCAGCGCACCAGCTGTTTGTAAAGCGTGTCTTGACCAAAGTTTGAAGATCTTCACCCTATATTTTAGTCGCAGAGAAAATGGCATTCTGAGGGTTGAGTCCTGCAGGGCCGCTGCAGTCTTTCTTTGAGGCATTTTCTTTCTTTGTTTGAATCTCAAGGTTAAAGGAGTCAGGATTCAAGGATAACTATGAAAGAGCAACTGGTAAATGTGTTCACAGTGAAAGAAAAAGAAAGGCAAATGAATGTTAAAACCTTTTTTGAAGCAAAACAGAAACAGAGCTTTTGATCCTTTATCAAGGGCCAACAAAAACATCCTCGTGGTCTACTCATGCCGAGTGTCCCCACAGCCCTTGCCACGCACACGTGTGTGACACATGCGTGTGCACCCACGGTGACACACATGCTCGATGCACATACACTTCCCCTTCTGTAAAAGCTGTTTACCTCCTACAGATTTCTTTTTAGTCCTGTCTTTTCTTTCTTCTTCTTCTTTTTCTTCTCCTCTCTCTCTTTTTTTAATATTTCAAAGCTGGCAGTTCAGGAAATGGCTGGAACTGCCACATCTCTGTTCTTGCTGGAGAAATCAATGCTAATCCTATTACTGGCAGTTATCACCTACCCCAGAACTCAGCTGAAAGAAAAAAAAAAGCACACTGAGATGTCAAAGTAAGGGAAAAAGGGCTAGGGAGGGGCAGCGCCCTCCTTCACTTTCAAATGCTGATTGTCTTTTCTCTCTCTTCTAAGAGAGAGAAAAAGGTCTCTCCTGTTAACAGAGAGACCAAGCCACAAACACCTGTGCTCACAAGATGTTCCTGGTCTGATTTGAAAGTCAGAGGATGGGCTCTAATTTAGATTTATCTGTCTCCAGCCCGAGCTGACAAAGCACTGATAACACATGTTTATCACCACAGCTTCCAGTTTATTACAGACAATGACAACGACACACATGGGTTCCTGGTCACCGTGGGCACTGTGGTAGCTGCTCTCTGTAAATCATCTGTAATCCAGTCGTTCGTCCACTGTGGGTATGATACACATCCCCATTTTAAGGATCTGGCGACTATAGGGTTTCTCATCTGTGCTGAGTCTGGTAGGCAAGGGGTGGTCGAGTCTGGCATTACATTCAGACCCTCTGAGTGCAGCCTGGTGCGTAAATCCTACCCCTACCCTCTTTTCTACAATCCATGCTGAAAAGTGGGAACTTGCTGTTTCTGAGCTTTCCAGAAGGTTTTCCCCTTCTAATAATCAGGGCCACTCTCACACATGCACCCTCATTTGTGACCCTGGGATCCAGCTGCACCATCAGATAGACACAGAGTGCTTGGGAATCATTGCAAAATAACAGGAGAGAGCGAATTCTCAGGGGTTAACAGGTGCTGGAGGCCCTAAGTTAACCTATGCATCCTCGGGTCCAAGGCTCAAACTTGAGAAACGAAGTTAGACACAAGCTAGACATAAGTTAGACTCTAGCACATGTAACTCATTAGAATTGCAAAGCCAAACCTGTCATTCATGAGGCCTTTTTTTTTTCTTGTGATTTGTATATTTAAAGAGCACTGGTCTATGATTCTCTCTAACCAGTTGAAGAAAACATCTCTAATAGTAAGATTTCATCCTTTCTCTTGTGCCCTGCACTCAGCCTGGTATTTGACATACACTGGAACTCTAAGGAAATGAACAGTTGGGGGCTTGGAGAAATGGCTCAGCAGTTAAGAACACCAGCTGCTTTTGTGGATGACCCGGGTTCAATTCCCAGCATCCACATGGCGGCTAACAACCATCTGACACTTCAGTTCCAGGGGGAATCTGTCGCCTTCTTCTGACTCCATGGGCATTGCTTGGCACAGGTGCACTTACACACATGCAGGTAATATACTTATACACACAAAATAAAAACAAATAATTTAAAAAATAAATGAAATGAGCAAATGACCATGGACCTTACCGATTCACGAAGGACAGCCATGTGACCTACTCCTGTCAGAAACTGATGCAGTTGTTCCAAGAACGATGGCTGAGGCACAGTCTGCTCTGTCCCCAAGAGAACCTGCAGACTCTTTGCTGTCTGTCTGCACCTCCTGCCCCTGAGATATTTGTTGCTTCAGCAGCCGATTAATCAGTCTATTGATATGTATTGAGTTGCCAGGAAGTGTACTGAGCTCGTGACTGCAGCAGAGGCAGGGATTCTCCACAACAGAGAAGATGGCATTTATTCTCTAGGGAAGAGGATGCCCAAGGAAATTGTGTTTTGGACTGTGAAAAGTCTGATGCCAACAGGAAGTATTGTTCTGGCCTGAATTTCTATTCCCAAAGGACTGTTTTTCCTCCAAGATAAAAAGGAATGATTGTAATAAAAGTTGCCAGGAACTATATGAAACACTGTCCATAAATTACTCAGCTTAGTCCTCATACAGCCTATTGCCATTTTGCACACTGATACCCAAACCTAAGAAAGGAGTGTGTGACAGAGCTGGGATCTGAACTCAGCTTTTCTGGCCTTGGAACTCATGCCCTTAAGCAAGACCCAGTTTCAGCCACAACTTTTATAATGCAGTCTGCATTATTCTTGGCTTCTCCTAAAGAGGATTCGTGGATAATCAGGCCCAAAATAGAGGGCATCCATTCAGGAAACTTTTTTCTTCCACTAGTTTCTGAGAATATAGAGTTTTCTTCTTTGTTGTATAGAACCCAAGTTAAAAACATAAAGCAAAAGATTCCTTTAAAGAATTCAGAAGCTGGAAAGAAAGCTTACTAAGAGGCTCAATGAGAAGGCAATTTGAGAGAGACATTAGATCATAGAGGTTGGCTACCTGATGTTGAGGTTGAGTGTGGAAGGTAGTTAAGACAGTAATATGATTAGGGCACTGATGGATGGAGTCCTCGACAGCAAAGCCTAAAAAAAATTCTCCATTAAATTGCACATTCTTCTTGGGTGTGTTCTGAGGTACCTAGCAACACTGACAATGTTTATTTACTATAAAGAATGAACCAATGAGGCCAACATTCCTAATTATTTATTATGAAATTACTGTCTCTGACTTAGTTTAATATCTAGCAGGAATGTACTACTAGTAAGGCTTGGGCTCTGTTGGTGTTACTGAAATATTTCAATCTTTGGGTGTTCTACAACAGCTTTAGGGTGACATTTTAAATATTTGATCTCATTTATTTTCTATTAGAAAGCTATCTAAAGAGTTTGAGTGCTACAAGACAAAAGGTCGCCCCACAGGACCTTCCAGTTGAGCTTCATGTGGACAAATGGACTGATTTCAGAGGCCATCTCACTTTAATGTGACTAGGATCAGCGACAGGAGAACAAGAGGCAGAGCCCACCAGGCCAGTCACCGTCATACAATCTGGAATGGCTGCATTGCCCAGGTTCCTTAATTTTTCAAAACCAAATAAGAAGTTTATCGTGCTGGTGCTAACTGCATATGCTAGCCTCCATAGGGAAGATCTAATTCTCAGGACAGAGAGGTAGGAAATGCTGTTAAGTGTGACAAGCCCAAGGGCCATGCTGATGACTGCGATGCATTTGATTTAATCCTGGATGGCGAGGACTTAGGCAGCTCAGCTTTAGCGTGGGGCCGAGCTCTCTCCCAACAGCTTATGAATTGCTAATATAGTTAGCAACATTAGATGATCTCATCTCAGGCAGAGTACAGGGAAGATCGCGGGTGTTACAGCTTTATCATCCCAACAGTCATGTCAGCTGGGGCTTGAGGACTTTCCAAAATGACTGGTGTGGATCATTCCTTTAAGCCACCAGCACAACCACCACAACACTAAAACAGCAATGCTTCTTAATGGCCAGGTACTAAGTTTATTTCATATTTTACTCAAAACAATTTCTAAGTAGTTATGGAGCCTTTGCTGCCTTACTATTTCTACCCTCAGTCTATATTTTATACCAACACCAGAGTGAAAAGAACCAGAAAATAACGGGCAGCCCTATGCATCATTCCTTTGATGCCTCTGTGCCTCCCTATTGCCCACATGATAAAAGCCAGAATTCCTTGAATGGAATTAATGAGCCTCTATTCTATACCTTGCCCCAAGTTTTCTTTTTTCAGCCAACAATAAACTGTTGACCATAATTTCTTACAAGCAATGATTAGAAATCTTTATAAATTCCATGGTAGAAGAGTGACGTGAACAGATGTTAGGTCATCATGGTTTTAGACAGAGTCCTCTGAACTCCTCGGAATAGAAATAGACAGGAGAGGAGGAGCAAGGTAGAAACAAGCAGTTAAAGAGAAACTGGTGAAATCTGTCACGTTTCTAAACCTGGGAAACGTATAGTTATAGCTGCTTCCTAAGATCTAAGACATTTGTTTAATTTTTCTTGCTATATAGCGTGGACATACTGATCTCCGTCCTCCCTGTACAAAGGGTGTTTCCTGTACAAGAAAGCAAGATCCCTCCTGGGGCGAGCCTTTCCTCAGTATTGTGTCAACTTTCCTACTATGTTAAATGAGAAGCTACAGTGTTTGCCTTTTGTGACCTTCACCTTTAAATTCAGAAGAACCCAAGAAGCACAGACCCAGGAGACAGCACAGGCATGTCCCACCTTAAGACTGCTGAGTCTGCATGGATTGCCTGATGTCTTTGGGTGATGCCACTGTAGCTGCCCAGCTAAGCCAAAACTTTGACCCAGAGACATGAGCCAACTGAAAGCTTTACTTATCTGTCAGTGTGAGAGAATGCCCGACAGCAACTTAAGGAGGAAAGACTTCTTTGTGACCCATAGTTTCAGAAGCGCCAATCGACCACTATTTGGTACCAGTGTATTTCAGGAGGATATCAAGGTGGCAGAGGACAGTTCTTCCCCTCATGGCCAAGCAGAGTGCAAAGAGACAGGAAATGGCCAGTGACAATATGCTGACAGACACCTGGAAGCACAACTTGATATAGATCCATTTCCATGGGGTGGGTGGAGAAGTATCTCTCCACAAGACTTGGGGTATATTGTTTCTTGCATACTATTCCAGAAGAAAGCTAATTACTCATGATCCTTACTATAGCAATCATACACTCTCTACCTGTGGTGAGGCCATTTCCTGCAAATGTGACCTGACCATCACCCTATAGAATTGGAGCAGCTATGGTGACCAGGCCTGTAGACATGGCAATAAAATGAACAGAAGAAGACAGCTGATGACTAGGTCTAAGATAATGATAATGAGGCTGTCCACATTCTCTCGAGGGAGGAGGGGGTAGAGGGGATGGAGATCCCCAGTCTCTCCTGCCCCAAATTCATGTGGTCTTAGGGGGTGTAAAGTAGAATACTGACTGGGCATTGAGATTGTTCAGTGGTGCAGCTTTTTGTGAGTCCATGCTGGTGAGTGGGACTTCTTGAAGGTGTATCTGACTTTAGTCACCCATGCCCCTGTCAGTGACTCCAGTAAAGGCATTGCTTCAACAAGCTGGACTTGTATAGAGTCATTTCTTTGGTATGTTGGTACCCTTTTACATGGGAGAAAGGGGGTTTCTTTGTGGGTCTAGAAAAAGTCATGTGATCTAAGGCTCTTAACAATCCCTCCAGGTCTCTCCTCAACTTCTTCAGCTTCCCAAGTATAGAGAATGATTGCTAATTCCGTTATGACTCTTCTGTATCCACCATTCCTTACACAGAAAAGACCCACTGAATTACAATCTATGCTGGACGACTGTGGTTATAATGACTTTATTAACATATGGGAAGTGAAAATAAATATTGTCTGTGGCCAGGCCTGAAATTCTGAAAAGTCCTTCCAATACAAAATTCCTAAACTTCTAAAATCAAATGTAATAAACAGCCTTTTTAAAAAAAAATTCTATCACTTTATTTTTTCTTTTTTAAGGGATTCTACAATATAAGAGCACAGTTGTTTTCAGATCACACTAACATTGCTCAGTTTGCCATACAATTAGGTAATTGGCGCTAGCATCCACAGATGAGGGATACCATTTGTTGTTTGTTTTTCTGGGACTGTGTTACTTCACTCAGCATGATATCTTCTAGCTCCAGCCATTGTAGCAAAGTTCATGATGTCATCTTTCTTTACAGCTGCATAGAACTCCATCGTGTAGATGTACCACATTTTTTCTATCCACTCGTCAGTTGAGGGGCACTTGGGTTGTTTCCAGCTCCTTGCTATTGTGAAGAGAGCTGAAATAAACATGGTTGTGCATGTATCTCTGCGGTAAGATGAGTCTTGTGGGTACATACCCAGGAGTGGTATGGCTAGGTCAGGTGGCAACTTCATTCCAAGTCTTCCAAGGGTTCTCCACACTGCTTTCCATAGTGGCTGTACGAGTTTACATTCCCACCAGCAGTGGATGAGTGTTATAAACAGCCTTTTAAATGAATATTTGAAATTAAAATAGGTAAAAGGAAACTACATTGACCAAAATTAAAAGAAAAATAGAAACCAGGGAGAAGATTGTCAGTACACGGAGGCAACTGTTCAGATCTCTTCAATCAAAAATTAACAGCTGAAATCTGTTAATTCCAGGTGGGAAAAAGTCTCTCCTAATCAACCATTCATAACTGCCAATAAAATCTGGGCATGGTAGCCCAGCAATCCCAGTATTTAGAAGATAGAGGCAGGGAGATCAGGAGTTCAAAGTCATTCTTGGTCACAGAGCGAGTGTGAGGCCAGTCTGGGGTACGTGAGACCCTGACTCCAAACAATAGCAACGATAACTATCAGTCAATAGAACAAACCAACTTACCACAAGTAAGTAGTTGCTATTTTATGGTGTCAAGTCTTGGGATGGTTTTGGGGTTCAAGTTTATGTTTCCTTCGTGGTCTGGGAAATTCCAAGGTAATAAAGTGGTTTTGGATGGGCATGTTGCTCTTTATGGAGGATTATGACTATGAAATGATCATTCAGATATACAAATAAAAACGTTCTTATTCCATTCAGGTTAACTATTTTCTGAAGTCATGATTCAGCTTACAGTTACTCCTCTTCAGGGCTTTGCTTCTTTATCAGGTAAGGAGGGTGATTTTTAGTTGTACCTATCCATGGTTCTATTATTCTGTGAAGTTATTAGTTCATGAATAAATGATCTAGCACTCTAAGGTCTGGGGAATAGAAAATTAAGATCTTATTTTGGTCACTGTGTTTCTGATTAGCAAGGCCATTAACATTGGCTCACTTTTCATTCCCTGAGGCTCAACTAACCTGAGCTAGTTGGTGAGGAAGGGTTCTACTCTTTTTTTGAAGTATCTGTGTCTGAGCTGTGCAGGTCTGCCTGGAACAGTCCTTATAGACAGCTATGCAGGTTTCTTGGGCTTTAGGGACCAGGGATACCTGGGATGACTTGAGAAGCCACATCCCTACATCCTTTTCTCCAAGTGAACTCTATGTGGATGCTAGATGAACATAGTTTCAGACAGGAAAGTGTTACAGGAGGCAGAGTGTTATAGGAGGGACTTTGTTCTTGATGTTGAAGTGTAATGACCAGAACGGTGGGTGTCTTTAACCTTAAAGTCACAAGTCCTGAATGGGAGAGGAAGCTTCTTTCTCCTGGGATTCCACTCCTGAATTCTCATCTGTGCCCTCATCCCTGGTCTTGTTGGTTTCTTGAGTGTTAGGAGTGGCCTTGGGCCCAGAACATCGTCATAAATTGATTTGTTGCAGACAAGTTTCTGTGCCTGTTTGGCAGTTAGGGAATGGAGACGTATACCTTACAACTAAGAAGATGAGGTATCACTCCAATTGACAATGATTGGTCAAGGCCCCTTTCCTTACAGAGCCTAATATCACAATGCGACAGTAGGGGAGGAAGATTACTTAGTGCCCAGGAAACCGCAAGGCAATTATCTTACAAATGAAGGAAAGCTGGGCACCCTGTTGAAGACACAAATATGACTTCTTTGAATCTCCCTCATCACTTGGCCGTTATCAGCACTACTCAAATAAGGTTCTGAGATTCCTGTCCACAGTAATAGAGAACACACCAGTGCAAACATGGTGGTGTGCAGTATCCTGGATTTCTAGAGCCTCACATCCATGGGTGGAATAAAGGGGATCTAGTTAGGCTGATGGTAGCTTCAAAAGGTCTGACCCAGCGAGACTTTGAAGAGACTTCAGAGAAATGAAAGCATCTTCGGAAATTTGAGAATTGAGCCCAAGATTTTCCATGTTCACATATAACGGTGTGCATGCCAACACTTCAGGCTTTGGAGGGGAAATGTTTGAATTTTGTCACCATTTATAGCAGAAACACTCTGGGAGGGGGATTTTCTGACTCTGAGTTTCAGCTTCCTCATTTATTGTTTACATAGCCCTAACTACCACAAGGATTCAAAGTAAAGTTTATTGAGCCCCAACAGTCGGACACTACAATGTGCGGGGGGGGGGTATTTACATATTTAACATATTTAACACACAAACCCAGGAAGAAATGAATAATCAAATATGATCCCTTTGAATGCATTCCAGATGTTTCTCTACACTACTCTGAACTGCTCAAATCAGCAGCCCTGTCTTTGTGGAGCTGTTTATCTTCTGAAAATCAGAGAAAGTACCTTCAAAATGTTGACATGGGAAAGGTTAGAGATAGCAAGTGAGGAATTTCAAAGATAACCCTGTCCTCTGCCAGACCGTTTTCCCCTGGCTCAGAATAATTTATACCCCTTGTTCAGCTAAAGTATGTGGCATCATTGAGATACTGCAAATACAGGAGCAGCTTTATTACAGCCTAATTGGAGAATGACAAGGGATAAATCAGAAGATGCTTATAATGGGAAATGTGGATGTGGGCTTCACCTATATAAGAACCATGCATGGAGAAGCATTGTACTGTGAGAAAAGAACAGCAAGAGTTGTCATTCACAAGGTTCATTTATAAATAATATGGAGGACTCGTAGGGTATTTGCAACTCAATCAGTTGCTCATTAACTTATTGTTAGGGCAAATGGAGATTTGTAATAATTGTAAGTTGGTAAAACAACCTTTGTTTGCCTTCAGAATTCTGTTAATTGTCAGTGGAGTCTTGGCCAGCTCTTCTTTCTTTCTTGATCTCTGAAGCAAGCTATCTATCTATCTATCTATCTATCTATCTATCTATCTATCTATCTATCTATATCTATCTATCTATCTGTCATCTATCTATCTATCTTTATCATCTATCTAAAACAAATAAGTTTAATATTTAAAGCTATTAATGGAACTTGATAAACATGCAAAATAACAACATAAAATCAAGAGACTGTGGTTAAGTTAAATATTGCACAAAGAAACAATCACAATGAAACAAACAACAAAAATCCTAAACTTTAAATGGTATATGTTTAAGTAGCTCCAAATTTGAAACCTGAAATAGAAAATTAAGATTGTCACCCAGCATTCATTGAGTACTGTAGTAGGCATGTTGAACTTTGAATAATTGAATTGCACATTTAAAAAATAATCTGTCTTTTGTGACAGAAATCGGGCAGTTCCTGGCATCGTTTGACAGCGATGTGCTGCCTTCTGCCTTTCCCCGTCAGTAAGGTGTGAAGCAATGCAATTAAAATCTCATGGTGATTGGTTTTGACTGGTGATATTTTCTGTCTTATGTAGAACACATATTTATTCACATGCAGAGCTTCATTATATAAGATATATGATTTGTATTATGGGTAATTTTGTATTATTAGTGCCAATGAAGGTATTCTTTAAGGACTGGTCTCTGATTTAATACCATTCTGTCAATTCTTCCTTCTTAATTTTTCCATTCCTTAAAGGCAATGCCCAACCCTTGCTAAGGGTGCCTGGCCAGTGGGCTTTCTTCTTCCTATGCCTTCTCTAAGGCCTGCTGTGGTTTGCTGCAGAGTATTCAACCCTGGCAGTACTTGTCTCCATGCAGTGGGATAATTTCTGTGACAATGAAGCATCGTCCTGTACCTCAGCTCTGTTTGTACACTTATGTTTTGTTCATTTCTTTTCCAGTTACTGCATGGTAACCTAAATATGAAGACTTTTGTATCCAGTCCTTCCTTTGCAAAGTTGGTTCAAAACCACCCCAGATAAAAACTTTCATCCCGGGGTTGGAGAGATGGCCTAGTGGTTAAGAGTGCAAACTGCTCTTGCAGAGGACCGGGTTTGATCCCCAGCACCCACATGGCAGCTGAGAACCGTCTTTAACTCCAGTGTCAGGGGAATCCAATGCCCTCTTCTGACCTCTGTGGCATTGCACGACACAGGTGCACATACCTACAAGCAGACAGTACATTCATACACATACAAAAAACCCCCCTTTCATCCCAAAAGAATAAAGCAAAATTGGATACAAAGCAAAAATGTACAGAAATACAAATATGTAAGATTTCAACATTCACTCACCTTTATTGTTAGAATCTTCATGTGTCCTTACATCTTCCTTTTACAAAATGCCTTTTTCTATATGTCAGGATTTGAAGAGATAGCTTCTTAATTTTATAACAATTCAGCAATATTTTTTGACACGAATCATGCACCTCTGTTTATTGCCATAATTACAAAATCATTTCTGATGACTTTATTATGTATTTGCTCATAGGATATGTAACGGGTGGTAGAAAAAACAAGCCATAGATTATTTTCACCTTATGCAGAAATATACTGACTGGAACTTAGTGCCAGTAAACAGTGGGAACAGAGCATCTGGGGGTGGGAGCTATGAATCATGGTTCATTGTTTTAATGCAATATAAGGCAACCATATATTTTTATCTTTAAGCATTTTTTCTTCTCTGCTTCACTAAATAATACATTCTCAAAAATTTTAAATTTGAATGGGTAGTACACTTATGTGGCTTGCACACACACACACACGCACGTGCGCGCGCGTGCACACACACACACACACACACACCCCTCCCTTGCACTGTTCTCTTCCATTTACCTGCTTCTGTATATTATAGAAGATATATAATTATTCTTAGTTTCTTGTGTTTTCTCCCATATTTTTCTAAGGAAAAAATAGTACAGAGTCTACTTTTCTCTGGAGACAGATCTCATTGTATAGCACTGGCTGGCCCTAGAGCTCACTGTGTAGACCAGGCTAGACTCCAACTTGTAGAGATCCACCTACTTCTTCTGCCTTCAGAGGCTGGGATCAAAGATGTGGGTCACCAGGCTGGACTACCTTTCAGTTTTTAAAACAAGGGAAAGCTGGGCATGGTGACACACTCTTTTAACCACAGTACTTGGGAGACAGAGGCAGTTGGAGACTAATCTGGTCTACACAGTCAGTCCCAGGCCAACTAGGGCTATGCAGTGAGACTCTGTCTCCCAAAAAAGTAGATGTATAAAATATACATATAGAAATCTTTCCCAATTGCCTTATCATTTTGCAGAATGCTTCCTCATTGGTTTTGAGAACTGTATCTTTCTTTTAAAAAACTGTGTGTGGGGGGCTGGAGAGATAGCCTAGCAGTTAAGAGCACAGACTGCTCTTGCAGAGGACCCGGGTTCGATCCCCAGTACCCACATGGGGGCTAAGAACCGTCTTTAACTCCAGTTCCAGGGGAATCCGAGACCCTCGTCTGACCTCCGAGGCATTGCACGACACGGGTGCACAGACCTACATGCAGACAGTACACTCATACACATACGAAAATAAATAATAAAATTAAAAAAAAAACTGTGTGTGTGTGTGTTTGCTGTATGTGTGTGTGTGTGCGTGCGTGCGTGTGTGCGTGTGTGTGTGTGTGTGTGTGTGTGTGTGTTTGCTATATGTGTGCGTGTGCCTATGTGCATTTGGGCTTGTGGGTGTACCGCCCCCTGCAGTCGGGAGTGGAGACCTGATGTTGACATTGTGATGTTTTCCTTAATTGTTTTCTACCTTAGTTTTTGAGACAGGGTCTCACACTGAACTTAGAGCTTGCTGATTGGGTAGTGTGGGTGCTCAGTGAGTCTCAGGATCTGACCTACTCCCCAGCACAGGAGTTACAGATGTACTACTGCCACACTTGCCTGTTTGAGGCAGATACTGGGGATCCAAACTCAGATCCCCAGGCTTGTGCAGCAAGCACTTGGCCCACTGGCTGTCTCCCGAGCCCCACATAGTGTTCTGTTAAATGATGTATTTAGCCACTTACCATAGTATATGATATTTTGCTGCTACAGAAGATGTTTCTGGAAACAACGTAGTAAAATTTCATAGTTGTGTACAAGTATCTCCATAGGGTAGGTCTCTGGAAGTGGAATTGCTCAGTTAAAGTGTCTATTGTAAGTATTGTAAGTTTGGTAGACATTGAGGAAATGCCTTCAGTCGGTGTTATTACAGTTTGTATTTTCAGTGTTCTTCGGATGAGAGTGTTCACAATTTTTGCAATGCATTGTATTGTGTTACCGTTCATGTTTAGCCAGTCTGATAATAAAACATGGTACCTCTGTGCTCTGTGTAGTTTTCATTTGTTTATTCCTTATTATGAGTAAAGCCTTTCTCATGACCAAATCATTTGTCTGTCCTTTCTGAGATCTGTCTGTTCTTATAGTTTGCTGTGAGGGTCAGAAGAGGGCGTTGGATTCCCCTGGAACTGGAGCTAAAGAAGGTTCTTAGCCGCCATGTGGGTGCTGGGGATCAAACGGGGGTCTTCTGCAAGAGCAGTCGGCGCTCTTAACCACTGAGACATCCCTCCAGCCCAGTTTGACCTTTGTATTTCCTGTTTTCATACCTTTTATTTGTTCTTCTGTCTAATTGCTGTAGCTAAGACTTCAGGCACTATATTAAATATGAGAGAGGATCATGGGAATCCTTGTCTCATTCTTGATTTAGAGGAAATACTCTCAGATTATATCCATTTAAGATAATGTTGAGTACCATTTTGTTTTGTATATGGACTTTGAAGTATGCTACATCTACTCCTAACATCCCCAGGACCTTTATCGTGAAGGTGCCTTGAACTTTGTGGAATGCTGTTTTGTCATCAGTAGAAATGATTATATTGATTCTGTGTGCTTATATGATTTATGTATGTTGAACCAACCTTGCCTTTCTGGAATAATGCCCATTGGTCATAATGTATGATATTATTAATGTGTTCCTGAATTTGGTTTGCAAGTTCCACATGGGACATAGGATCTTCTCCATATAGTTAACCAGATAGGACACAAATCAAGTCTCAGAAAATAAAAAATGAGATAATTCCTTGTGACCTGTCAGATCACAATGTAATAGAAAGAGAAACTAACAACACAAGAAGCTACAGCAACAACTAAAATACTTAGAGACTAAACAATATTTTTTTTTGAATGAACAATGGGTCATCCATGAAATCAGAGAGGGAAATTTAAAAATTCCCAGAGACAAGTTATAATGAGAACACATCTGTCAGAACCTCTGAGACACAGTCAGAGGACGTAAGACAAATCCTAAGAGGAAAGTTTATAGCAATAATTACATTTTAAAAATCTGAGAAATTTTTGGCAATTGACGGCAGCTGGGAGGGGAAAGACAATGTCTTGTCCCCAGTGGTGGGATTCTTGGGGACACAAATCAGATTTGGTAGGCTATATATAGTGGGGGGACAGAAAGGGGAGGTGCATAGGGGAGGTGATCTAAACCATCTATATATAATACACACATATATATATATATGTATATATGTGTGTGTGTGTATATATATTGCATTTTCCTGGAACTAGCCTCTGTCGACCAGGGCTGGCCTGAACTCATAGAGATCTGCCGCTTCTGCCTCCCAAGTGCTAGGATTAAAGGAAAAAAAAAAAACCCAAAATGCATCCAATCCCAATCCTAGTATATAGTAAGAAATAATAAAGATTATGGAAGCAGTTAATAAAATAGAGACTAAAAGAACAATTCACAAAACCAACCAGAGATGGTTCTTTGAAAAAGTTACAATTGACAAACTCTTATCTAATTTGACAAAAAGAAACACAAACTAACAAAATTAGAGATCAAATAGATATCATACTAGATTCCAATGAAACATAGAACATTATATCTACCAAAATTAAAGCCAGAAGATATAAGTAACTTAAACAGACTCATTACAAGCAATGAGAAGCAATAAGATAGAAACTATAATCAGAAGTCTCACCTCCAAGAAAAGCCCAGGACTGGACTGATTCACTGCTGAATTCTACAAAACTTACAAGATCTCACACCAGTTCTTTTTTTTTTTTGGTCTTTTCCAGACAGGGTTTCCCTGTAGCTCCCAGCTGTCCTGGAACTCACTCTGTAGACCAGGCTGGCCTTGAACTCACAAAGATCCACCTGCCTCTGCTTCCCGAGTGCTAGGATTAAAGGCGTGTGCCGCCACGCTCAGTGCTCACACTAGTTCTTTTTAGCATGTTCCACAAAATAGAATGTGAAGGGACACTATCATATTTATCTTATGAAGTCAGTATTATTCTGATACCGAAACCAGGTAAAGACACACAAACAATTGAAAACTTATATTCCAATTTGTTTGATGAACATAGATGCAGAAATTCTCAGTAAAACATATCTGCTGGGCATGGTGGGTGTAGGAGGCAGAGGTAGGTGGATCTCTGTGTGTTCTGGGTTCAAGGCCAGTCTGGTCTACAGAGCGAGCTCCAGGACACCTGGTACTAAAAGTGAGACCCTGTCACAAAAATACCAAAAAACAGGGTAAAACTAAAAAGAAAAAAACAAAAAACAAACAAACAAAAAAACCCATATCTGTATTTGGCCAGGCATGGTGGAGCATGCCTTTAATCCTAGCACTTGGGAGGCAGAAGCAGGCGGATTTTTGAGTTCAAGGCCAGCCTGGTCTACAGAGCTAGTTCCAGGACAGCTGGGGCTACAGTGAGACCCTGTCTCAAAAACACCAAAAAAACCCCCCCAAACCCTTATCTGTATTAATGATCATTTTCTTATTGATTTCCAGATGTTTTTTTTCTGTATGAATATCTTAATTTTTTATGTGTTGCAAGAATTTTGTAATATATTTTCTAATTGATCCTTGGTCTTTTGGCTATGTGGAAATTCATTTTTATGCTTATGGAACAATTTTTTTCTTATCACATTTAAAGTTTCTAGATTTTGAATCTTAAAAAGTCATCCTAATTCCAAAGTAGTAAATTCTTTTTTATTTTCTTCTAGTATGCTTAAATTTTTAGTATTATACTTAAGTTTTTTATATATTTGTAATTTATTTGGGAATGTAGTGTGAGACCTAGATATAACTTAATTTTTCTTTAGATAGCTATTCATTTTGCCTAATAGTATTTATTGACTATGTCTTTTCCATCAGTGAGGAGTCACATTTATCATTATGTATTAAATTTCTATTTGTACTTGAGAGCATTCTTGGAATCTCTTTTATGTTCTATTGGTTTATTGTTTATGTATTACCCAGTACATATTTTTAGTTATTGAGCATGATTATGCATTTTAATATCTGTTAAGGATAGTGCACAACCAATTATGTGGGCTCTTTCTCTGGAGGAGTTTTAGAATTAACAATAAGCTGTTCTGCTTATTGAAATGTCATTAAATTTGTAAATCAACTTAAAAAGACTATATTTGTGAAGGTGAACATTCGTATCTAAGAGTATATTGACATTTTATTTTGTCCAAATACTTTTTGTCTTTCATAGAACTTTTAAGTTTTCTGGATATAGGTTTTACACATTTCTATTTCATTGTATTGTTTTTATGAATAAAGTATTGCCTTTCATTATTTCTTTTTTTTGAAGTTTTGTGCATGTCATACAAAATTTCTTAATCAAATTTATACCCCTTCCCTGCCCCCCACCTTCATTATTTTTTATAACCAGCAGCTGTGTCTTGTGAAGCACATTGATTACTATATTTTATATTCTACTGTCTTAAAGTGTTCTCCTGTTGCAGTCATTTTAAAATCAAGTCGTCTATAATCCCAAATAGTGATATGTATGACTTCTTTCTTCTAAGATTCATAATTCTTTCCTATAACATATTTATCACCATGCAATATAAGTTGCACATTTGCACCTCTAGTGTAATTGTAAATCATGGTCTAATAGAGGTCTTCACTGACTTTGTTTCTCAATACAGAGGAAAAGACTTCAGTGTAGTAGTTTTCAACTTTGCACAGTAGGAAAATCTAGGAATGTCACTCTGCACTACTTACTTAGTATACATGAGGGCAGGACTTAAGACTCAGCACAGTTAAAAGCCTCATAGGGGATTTCTTTTTTTTTCTTTTTCTTTTTTAATTTAATTAATTAATTTATTTATGTGTATGAATGTACTGTCTGCATGCTCGTAGGGGATTTCATATGCAGCAGCTAAGATTGCATGCTTTAGTGGTTTTTTTTTTTTTACCTGTAGCAGTAGTTTTTAAGGTGAAGTAGATATATTTTATATGTTAAGAAATTATCAGCCGGGCGTGGTGGTACACACTTTTAATCCTAGCACTTGGGAGGCAGAGGCAGGTGGATCTTTGTGAGTTCAAGGCCAGCCTGGTCTACAGAGCGAGTTCTGGGCCAGCTGGGGCTAGAGGGAGACCCTGTCTCGAAAAAGACCAAAAAAAAAAAAAAATTATCTATGTATTGCAATTTAATCATTTTTAACAAAAATAGTTTTTTGTTTTTTTTTCTTTTTGAGACAGGGTCTCCCTGTAGCCCCAGCTGTCCTGGAGCTCACTCTGTAGACCAGGCTGGCCTTGAACTCACAAAGATCCGCCTGCCTCTGCCTTCCAAGTGCTAGGATTAAAGGCGTGCGCCACCACGCCCCGGCTTAACAAAAATAGTTTTAAAATGTTGTTGCTATGATTATATGGTTTTCCCCATAGAACACTTGAGATACTCAATTACATTGTAATACCATTACCTCCATAATGTAATGAGTAATATTAATTGGCTCCTAATATGGAGTTCTACTTACAATTTGTAAATAAAATTCATTTGGTATCAAACTGTCTTTTAATGTCTTGTTTAAGTTTCTACAAACGTTTTCTGGATTGATATTCATAAATTAACATTAATTATTTTGCGTGTGGGAAGTCATCAACAGGTTTGGTTTCCATTCTGCACTGACAGTATAAATGGCTGTTGCTCCCTTTCCTGTGCTTCAGGAGAGCAGAGCAGGTGTTTCGAGGTTTCTTCTAGTTTGGCTGAATCCCCTGAAAAAGCTCATGCACTGCTGCTCTCCTGTGAAGTGGACAGGGAGCTGGTCCATGAGCATCACCTTGACTTTTTTAAAAAAAAATTTATTTATTTTTGTATGTGTATGAATGTACTGTCTGCATGTAGGTTGGTGCACCCGTGTCGTGCAATGCCGCGGAGGTCAGAAGAGGGCGTTGGATTCCCCTGGAACTGGAGTCAAAGATGGTTCGTAGCCTCCATGTGGGTGCTGGGGATCAAACCTGGGTCCTCTGCAAGAGCAATCGGTGCTCTTAACTACTGAGCCATCTCTCCAGCCCCATCTTTTATTACTTATTCTGTAGAGGGCACCTAGTTCTGATTTTCTCTTCTGTGCACATTTAGGCAAATTATATTTTCTTAAGGGTTAGCTATATAATCCAGGCAGGTTTTCTAAGTGATTTACAGAGATGAGGATTTTAAAGATTCTTTTGATATCTCTCTCTCTCTCTCTCTCTCTCTCTCTCTCTCTCTCTCTCGATTAGGTCTGTTGATGTTTTTGTTCTCTCATACTGTCTTTATACAAAGTGTAAGCTATTCACTGTGTGTTCTGTCTGCTACTGTCCATTTGCTGAGTTTTCCTAGGATATAGTAATAGTGATTCAGGCTTGTTTATATTCTCAAATGAGCAGTATTATACATTGCCATTTTTACCTATGTGATCACCTAGTGTTCATAATTCAGAACAGATGGTGTTATTGTAAGATGTGCTGGCCTAATGGATAAGACGTCAGGTGGTGGGTAGCCAGGGCTGCGGGGATGGAGCTTCTCGCAGGATCTCAAAGCTGCATTAAAGGATCCCAGGATCTCAGAACACCTGGGAGTGCACCTGTTGATAAGCTCGACTCTTTCTTGATATTAAAAGTATAGAAGTGACATGTTTCCTTTTCTTTCCACTCTTTGCTCTTCCTATCTAGTTTTTTTTTGTGTGTGTTGTGTGTTTTCCTTTCTTTATGATTATATTCCTATGACTGACTTGTCAACTCTAAATAATATCCTTGACTCCAGTCATTACAGAACCAGCAATCATGATATTATACCAAATCTCCTTTCTTTCCTGCTCTCCCCCCCCCAATTTGGTGAGTGGTTGGAAGCTTACCTAGATCTCATCTACTTTATTGGAACACCATGTTGTCATTTCTGTCCTCAATTTTTGTTTGGCTACAGTTCTTACTTCTTGTATCTCTTTTCATTAACTCTCATTATCATCTGCTCTTTCAATGGTCTTCTTATATCTGTTATTATGGTTCTACTTCAGATGCTATGCATTTAGTTTATCAATCTTGAACTCTCATTATCAATACGTCTTAGCCCATTATTCGTGCTTGTTCGCAGATCGGTACTTGCCAACTCATTCAAGCAATCATCTGTTCAGCTTCCAAGACTAATTTGGTTTGAAATTTTTTTTTTTTACCATGTGCGCTATGCCTAGGTTACTCCAAAGCAGTATAGAAATGAGTCATCGGGGCTGGATGAGGTGGCCTAGTGGTTACGCCTAGCAACTGCTCTTTGCAGAGGCCCGGGTTTGAATCCCCAGCACCCACATCGGCGGCTGGACCATCTTTAAAACTCCCAGTTCCAGGGGATCTCAACGCCTCTTCTGACCCTCCGCGCATTAGCACGATCACGGTGTGCACAGTCTACATGCAGAAAGTACATTCTACACATAAAATAAATATAATAAATACACAAATGTAATTAAAAAAAAGAAATGAACATCATCTGGGGCCTTGTTAGAAATACAGAACTTCAAGCCCCACCCTAAATTTAGTGAGTGAGACTGTTTAAACAAATCCCGCAACTGAGTGTACACTTTTAAGGTACTCAGAACCTTGCCTTGCCGTGTTTTCTTCTGTCTAATCCTCACGGCCCATGGCGGTTTTTGTTTTGCTTCGTCTTCTGGTTCCTGCTCGCTTGCCTTTCTCGTGCTTCTTTTAACTCAGCGTGTCTCCCTGCTTGCATTTCTTTTTGTTCAGGGGGACTGATGAAACTTTGACCACAGGATACAATGAAGATGGCTGCAGATTCCCTCTCATCATGAGAGGTGGGGTTCCCGGCTCCTTGCGTTCAGTCTGGGAGACTGTGTGTCTTGCACTGAAGAATGAATAGGCTGTGGAAGAAACAGAGCTGTGCTAGTTCTTCAGCCAGGGCCCAGAACTCAGCAGCTCCCAGGTCCTTTTGGACGTCTGAGCCATTGTGGAGGGAAGCTGACTTTCCCAAGACCACCCTTGGGTTGACAGGTTACACGGAGAGGCTCTGAGAGTCTGTAAGATGGGAAGGCAGCTCAGGTGAGCACAGACTTCCAGGCACATGGACAGGGTGCTGAACACTGAGTGATACCTTCTTGGATCTCCAGAGTGCCAGCTGAGAACGAGAAAGGAATCTCAGTTGGAGATTTTTGGAGAACTACCTAGCTGAGTTCTGCTGGATTTCCTGGCCTGGAATATGAAATGCACTGACTCTGGTTGTTTTAAGGTAGTTTGTCACATAGCAGTGAGTAGCTGAAATAGTTTTCTTCAGCTCTAGGGTACATTTTTTTTTTCCCTCAGGAGGGGTCTTTGTTGCCAAGGTTTTATTTTCTGTAGTTATTCTAATGTCTTTCTCTAAATGTCATACAAGTTCTGTTTTTTAGTTTTCAACACTGGTAGGTTGGGTTTTCCTGGACCAGCTAAATCCTGAGAATCAAGCATGTACAGAGTGGGAGGGGCTAAAAATCTCTTCCTAGGGTTTAAAGCCTCTGGAAAGCTGAATTTTTGGTACTGCCACAGAGACAAGCAGCTTCCTGGAAATATGTCTAGTCTTTTGTTGTAAAGACTTCATCTTGAGTTTATATGAAAAAAAAAAAAAGGAAAAATGCTTGCTTCCATGGTCTTTCCATACTAGAAGTGGAATCTTTTTCTCTTAATGGAAATGGCTCTGGTGTCTTGCTTCAGCTTTCTTCTCATTCTGTTTAGAAGCAGCTCTTATGCATTTTAATGGGACACTGGAGGAGTTGAAGGAAGGGTTAGAGGAGGATTGTTGGTAATCGTGTCACAGTCCCATTAGGCTTTGACCAAATGGTGGATTTCCAAACTTTCCTATAAAGACGCCATAATCAATAAACATGCAATCAAACAGTCATAGTAAATAAAGCATCCAGAGAATAAAGGCGAATGAATGAACTCCTATTTGAGAACTTCCCAAAGGGAAGCGGTTCCAGTGATTCAGCAAGGCTTTTCTGGTCCTAACGGCTCCTGGGCTTCTCCTTCCTGTCCTCTGTATTTTCATATTCTCACTTTGGATTTCCTTTTATTACCCGGATCCATACTCCTTTGAAACTTTTTCCTTCTCTAAATTTTCTATGTAATACAATTTCTGGGCAGTGATATTTATTTATTTATTTATTTATTTATTTATTTATTTATTTATATTTAAAGACCATTCTTGCCTTGCTCTTTCTTCCCAGTCTTTCCGTCTGTCCTCCTCTCCCCTCCGTTTCTCTTCTCCTCATCTTCGCTCTAGCAGATTTTTTTTGGTCTTTTTTCTTAGGTTGTATCCTCCTAGGGATAGAAAGTCAAATTGCCATTTGGAATAACTCCTTTCTGAGTGATTATGCCAAGAACATTTATTATTTAGTTTATCTACTTTAATCTCATAATTCTGTAGAATATTTACGTAGTTAAATCAGGAAAAGCAGTTCTATTTATTGAAGCCTAGCTTCTCCTTTTGTTTTCCACCTAATTCTCACTTTTTCCATACTTAACCCTTTAAAAATTATTTTCCTTTGCTTTTTAAAATTTATTTTTATTTTTGTGAATTTCACATATTTTGATTATATTTAGTTCCCCTCCTATATCTGCAACTTCTCCTTTTCTAACCTCACACCAAATTTCTGTACTCTGACACACACACCATACACATACACANACACACACACACACACACACACACACGTGCACTCAGGCACCTATAGAGTCAGGTTTGTGTCCCCAAATGCCTTTTGGTGTGGATTCATCTACTGGAGCCAGTCAGCCTACTAAGAGTCTCACCCTTAAGTGAGACTGAATCCCCCCTTCCCAGCAGCCATGCTTGTCAGTAGTTCCTCACATACTATTGGGGTTTCTTATTACTTTCTCATGAAATTTATTTTATTTTTTTCTGTTTTTTTAATAATACTTTTGTTGATGAATTGTGTATTTTATTCATCATCTTTCAGTCCAATTTAGACACATTCCCCTCTCCCTGCCCCCATCCCACCCCAGTTCATGCCTTCTGCCATACATGTCTTGCATCTTTCTCTCAGTCTTTCCAAAGTTTTCCCTGCAGAGGCTTGTTGCTTTGGGCAGAGTTTAACTATATCAGTCAGTTCTTTGACCTAGTCTTTATGTTGTTGTTTTTCCCTCCCCTTGTATTGCACCAACAGATGCCTATATAACCATCACATATGTATCAAAATTATGACCTCTGAGAGTAAACTGTATGTTAATTCCAAAATATGTTTAGGAATTCACATCTTCTCCCTTTAATTTTATATTACTCTAAAATATGAATACATGCCTTCCACCCATATACAGTAATTACAGAGTCTGAAAATAAGTGGTAGGTCGATTATAACAACACATTTGCTTTCAGATAAAAAAATAACAATAATATTCAGCTTGCCTTTCAGAACACAAAGCCACAGAATTGTACATATTAATAGCAAGCATTTATTTCTCTTCTTTTTTTTAATTTTTTAAATTTTTTTATTTTTATTTATTTCTGTATGTGTATGAATGTACTGTCTGCATGCAGGTTTGTGCACCCGTGTCATGCAATGCCACGGAGGTCAGAAGAGGACGTCGGATTCCCCTGGAACTGGAGTTCTCCTGGAATTGGAGTTTCAGACGGTTCTCAACCGCCATGTGGGTGCTAGGGATCGAACCCGGGTCGTCTGCAAGAGCGGTCGGCGCTCTTAACCGCTAGGCCATCTCTCCAGCCCTTATTTCTCTTCTTACACAGCTAAAAGCCACTGCACTTTTTCTCTCTTGAAGACTTTCCCACTGAAATAGATTTAGTGTCTTCATTGCTTTTTAATACTATGTGCATTTAGTGCATATTACTAGCAAGTTCTCCTCTGGGGCCTGCAACCTGTCTAGCCATAGGTTCTTGACTCTAGTAACGGTGCCAGGCATGAAGTAATGTGTCGCTCAGCGACCTCTTAAGTGCTGGGATCACAAATACGTGTGATGGAGCCCAGCCAATTCTTTTAGTGAGGATCCAGGAATGATATAAACTCTTTCTTTTTGGAAAAAATACATTTTTATTTTTAAGTGACAGTTGGGTAAATAGTCCTAAATTTATGATTATTTTCTATAAGCATGGGCAAGTGAACAATTTGCTCTTGAACTATATATACTATCTTTACATAGGTAATCTGCCTTTCCTTCTTGATTGCTACAAAACATTATTTTTCAAGGTTTATTTTTATTATTTTAATTGTATGTAATTATGTACATCTGGAGTGTATATGTGCATGTGAGAAAAGGTCCTAGGGAAGCCAGAGGCATCAGACCCCTCTGGAGCTCAGGTTACAGACAGGACAGTTGTGAGCCACCTGATGTGGGTGCTAGGAACTGAGCTAGAGTTCTGGAAGGCCAGTACATACTCAACCACTGAATCATCTTACAAGTTTTCTATAGTTTCACCCTCATGTTTCTAGTATGGACAGATTTTAATTTTCTTTGTATTAGGTGATTGTGATATATTAATCTCAAGAGTTTTACTGTTCATCATTTATGAAAAAAAACCTTAACTATTTTCTTCTATGTATTTTCTTTTTTCCAATATATTTCCTTTCTTTTTTATTTCTAGTGTATCTATAAGACATATTTATCCTTTCTCTTTCTATTTCCCATGTCCCTTAATTTCACATATTAATATTTTCTTGGGGCTGGAGAGATGGCTTAGTGGTTGAGAGTACTGGTTGCTCTTGCAGAGAACCTGGGTTTGATTCCTAGCACCCACATAACAGCTAACAACCATCCATATCTCCAGTACCAGGGGATCTGATACTCTCCTCTGACCTCTGTGGGGACTATACCACATGGATGCACTTACATATGTGGAAGCATAACATTGATGCAAATAAAATTAAAATTTATTTTAGTCCTTCTTTAGGCTGTTTGTCAGTTTACTCAAATTTCGGTTTCTGATTATTTTTAAAATGGAATTTATATTATTAGATCATATTATCCTGCAAAGAAATCGTGTGAGATAGTGTTCACTGGGAATTGTACTTGTCCTAAGACGGCCACTAAAGGATCAAACCTAAAGATAAGGAAGTACTCACATCCAAAAGAGAACTCCTAGCAAGTTGAGCTTGTTAAAGTCCCTGCTACCTATAGACATTTCCCGAAGTTTTACTGTATAATCAAAATGTGAAAGGGAGAGCCAGGCATATATGCCTTTAATCCCAGCACTGGGTGGGCAGAGGCAGGTAGATTTCTATGAGATAGAAGCCAGCCTGGTCTACATAGTGAATTCAGGCCAGCTGGAGCTATAGAGAGAATCCTGTCTCATAAACAAACAAATAAAAATAATGTGAAGGGGAAAGAAATCAGGGACCATGATTCATCAGTGCAGTGGAGGATGCTGCCCTGCCCCAGCTGGGGAAGCATCAGTTGTCACTGGAATCCTGTTTCCCATTTGGGCAGTAGACATGTGGACCAAGCCTGTACAATGAGCAAAATGAGAAGAGAAATGAGTAAGATGTTTGGCAGGGCAGCATGGGAGTTTCAGGGAGAAATCATGAGCCCCGTCTACTCCTTAGTGGCTGGAATTCACTTGGGTTGAGTAGATACCATGAAAAGTAACATTGGTTGGATATTTTGCCAGATTCTACCTCTAAGAAATGGGCACTGCGTAAAGAGATGCCAAGAGGCCATGGACACAAACCTTTGAGCTGGAAGCCCCAGCATTGTGTAGAAATGTCATGACCAGCTCTCCCATGAGTAGAAAGCCCAAAGAGTGTTCTGAAGAACTTACGGTGTCCACCAGGGACACTGACAAAAAAACACCTTTGTGTTTTTGCTCTTCTCTAGAATCTTTTGTTTCTTTCATTGGTGGAGTTGATGCTACTGTGTTAAAATATTATTTTCTCACTTTTTCCTATAGGCAATTTTATTCATTTTTTTTCTTTCCAGTCTTTGGTACTTTAAAAGTTCATTTTGTTTGCTCTAGTCATCTCAGCCCTAGCCTTTAAAAAACTTTTTCTTTTTTGTCTTTTTGAGACAGGGTCTCCCTGTAGCCGCAGCTGTCCTGGAACTTGATCTGTAGACCAGGCTGGCCTTGAGTTCACAAAGATCCACCTGCCTCTGCCTCCCAAGTGCTGGGATTAAAGGTGTGCGCCTTTCAACTTCATTAGGCTGTAGTTTGACATCTAGCCACCTGGTGTTTAGTCCAATCTTTCCTGTTCTATGTGAGTCTGCCCAGGTCCATCCACCATAGTGCCCCAGCTTGTCGCTGTATCCTGGTGGCCTGTCACCATGCTGCACTGGCTCAGTCCCCTCTTGCAGCTCTGGTGCTGTCTATCCACCCATGTGCTTTTTTGCTTCAATGAAAGGACTTCACATACAATCAGGTAAGAAAGATTGATTTTCCCACAGTGATTTAGTCTCTGATAATTGTACTATTGTTGAGTATGCAAAACATGTTGAGCATGTTTAGTACAGGAAGAGTTTGATCCTTAGGGGGATGTGAGGAGGATGGCAGAACCATCTGGACATCAAAATGATGTTCTAGTGCCATCAGGGGTCTCTGGGCAGAATATGTGATTTTAAAAGTAAGAAATATTGTGTATTCAAGGAAAATCCTACTAGTGAGAATTAAGTTCATAGCTTAAGCCCAAGCACTGACAAGATGGCCCTGATTCCTTGTGCTTATTTCTATAGACAGAGTTTGTTAGGCAGAAAAACTGATATATTTTCCTCTCTTAGGGCCTCATCACACCTAAACCTGCAGACACAATCACCAGCCAGTACATGATGTAGGATCTGTAGTTGGGTGTCTCTGACTCAGCGTGTGAGGCTTGGTTTGAGATCCTGACATTGGTGTTTAATTCTTGTGTAACAATGAACAAGTTGCTCACCCTTCGCCAGCTTTAGTTTCCTTACAGTAATACCTATCACACAGAGTTATAGTGAGATAAAATGACCATTGGGGTATGGAAGCATCCGGCAGTAGGGCTAGCAGTATTAGTCTGCAGGCTGGCTTCTGTTTGCACTAGCCCAAACCTCCATTGGAATGAACTTGGGTGTGTGTTTATATCATTTTTTCTTTTTTTGTTGTTTAATTTCATTAACCAGGAAGTCATGTAGTTAAATGTTGGGAAAAGCACACAGGCTAAACTTCACATATTGAAAATAGAAATTTAAATGGAGATGTCATGAATGTAGCCTTCTGAGTCAACAGGAACTCATGAGAGAAGGTTGAGCCTTTCATGTTTTTTTATTTTTTATTTTATTTATTTTTTATGTGTATGAATGTACTGTCTGCATGTAGGTCTGTGCACCCATGTCATGCAATGCCACGGAGGTCAGAAAAGGGCATCAGATTCCCCTGAAACTGGAGTCAAAGACAGTTCTCAGCCACCATGTGGGTGCTGGGGATCGAACCTGGGTCCTCTGCAAGAGCAGTTGGTGCTCTTAACCACTAGTCCATCTCTCCAGCCCAAGCCTTTCATGTTTTAACAGAGTTTCCAGGTCATAACCTTCAATTTACTGTGTTATCTTGGGTTGATCCCATTTGATAGCAGTACTAAGAACTGATGATTTCTTTTTCATCAGAGAAGTTGAAACAGAAGCTGAAGGAATAAATTTCTAGAGTAGAGACTTTAGGGTTGAGGACCATTAGCCAATGGCTGGAGGAGTATCTAAAAAGTCGAAGGATAGGCATGTGAAACTAAGTGACTTTCCCTCTGAATGAGCTTGGGAGGGCAGTGTTGGGGTGGGAGAATATCTTCAGAGTCTGACTGGCCTGGAGTTGATTCCAGTAAATGGCAGGTGCCCTGGGAATTGTGACTAGTATTATTATTCCCAGTTTATCTTCTGTATTTCAGCCACATCAATCCTTAATCTTCCCTTGGATGTTCTGTGTCGAGAAGTCTTTAAGCGATTAGTTTTGGGTTCTTGGCTTTTTTCGTATTCCAGATTTTGAATTCTGTCCATGTATCTAGCTACTTGTTCTAATTGCAGTAATCTCTGTACAGGGCCAGTTCACAGATCCAAGGTCACAAAGCTTACAAAGAGGATTGGCAGGACGTTTGGGGTTGGGCTTCAGTGTACTTCTCCGATCAGTTTTCTTCTTGACTTGTTCTAGAATTGGTCTCTTGGAAGACCACATCTTAGTCACAGGACTTGATGCAGTATCCATCTTCCCCTGGTTTGCCTCTCGAGTCACCTGGGAGAAATTACAGAAAGGAAGAAAGGCCTTCGGTGCCAGCTTGCTTCAGAGCACTTACATGCGCGTGCTTGCTTGTCTTGTGTTGACCAGGGTTTTGCTGCTGAAGAGCTATTGGCTCTGTTAAAATTCTTGCCAGTCTTTGCATGTTTCATTTTAGCATCCTCCTTGGTCCCTAAAGTCTCCTTTTATCCTTCATCCTAGCACATTTTGTTCTTAGCATGCCCATGGCCATATATCAAGACATCCTTCCTTTTGGATGAGACATCATTACAAGCCCAATATTAAGTTTAAAGGTGATGACGATAGCAGTAGGAAACATTTACTGAGCATTCACCATGCCTCAGATGCTGCTCAGTACTTCTTATGAATGAGTGCATTTGTTCTCACAGCTCTCCTATGAAATTGCCCAATCCTCATCTCTAATTCACAGCTGGGGAAGCTGGTGTAGGGGAGGGTCAGCTCCTGATCTGGTGACACAGCAGCAGTGTGTGGCCAGCTATGAGCTTAACTATGGGTGCAGCTGGACCCTCAGCAGCCAACGTACAGTTTTTCTCTGTGAATTTGTCTGGCCTGTGGACACTGACAACCAGGAAGAGCACAATGCAAGAAAGAGTTTACAGAATTTACAAATGCTGGGATAATGTTATTTGTGCGAATCCCTTCAGTGCAAGTCTCCCAGTCAGCCTATATGATAGTACTTTTGTATTTGGGGAAAATACAAATTATGAAACCATTTGAAAAAAGATAAGATTGGGGCTGGAGAGATCGCCTAGTGGTTAAGAGCATGGACTGCTCTTGCAGAGGACCCGGGTTCGATCCCCAGAACCCACATGGCGGCTGAGAACCATCTTTAACTCCAGTTCCAGGGGAAATCTGACACACCCTCTTCTGACCTCTGCGGCATTGCACAACATGGGTGCACAGACCTACATGCAGACAGTACATTTATACACATAAATAAATAAATAAATAAAAATTTAAAAAAGAACGCTTAAAAAAAGATAAGATCACCTTTCCCCATTAAAACATTACTGAGAAAGGCATTTTTAGAGCTAGCTTTCCAAACAAAGGAAGTTGAAATAAAGAAGTCACTTTCATTTGAAAATCAGGCAGAAATCAACAAACTGGTGTTTATAAAATACAAAAAAAAAAAACCCCAATATTTCCCTGGGAGAGCATCCTTACTAATTCATAAAGTGAAAAAAATGAGTAAAATTCCTTTCAAAAGAAAGTAGTTTTAACAAGAGTCAATTTAGGAACTACCCATTAAGCAAAAGTTAGAAGCCTACAAATATTTTCTGGTTTATTCTAAAACTGACGTGTGTGGACACAGCCTACATGGGACTAGGAGACCATGTTTTGAAACATGCCGCTGCCAATCCCACAATCAAATGAAAGGAACAACAAACAAAGGAAACCTTTCCAAAGGCTGTCTTCATTAACATTCCGAGATTACTGGCCTCATCTCCCTGCTGAAACAGCCACAGTTACTGGCTGTCCAAAAGCATAATCAGGTACTACAGGGAGCTTTGGCCCCAGCAAACTGCAGGGGCGATATTTGAATGCTGCTGAGACTATAGGTGCCTGTTTCAAGTTGTCATAGAATATGCTATAACATGTCATAAATAAGGAAGGCGTATTTATAAATCTGACATTAAAAATGTGTTCCTAAAATATCTTGTGTGTTCCCCGGCCATGTCAACATAGAAATAATGTTTGGTATTTGTTTATTTTACTGGACCACCCCATGAACCTGGGGGAAACATGTTAGAAAAAAATTATAGCTACGCCAACTATTCTGGGAGATACACGAGCCCTCCATGTTTATCAGGTTGAGGGCACTGTATTTTGATGTCAATAAGCAATTTTTCCAGCCCGGTCTCCTGCCCGACCCTTTTAATCCATCAATATATTATTAGAGATAAAGTTGGTGGATGCCTGCTGCAGTTAGAAGATAAATGACATCTCTGAAGTCAGGCATTAAAGACTAGATTAAGGCCTTGTGACACCGTTTTCAGTGCTCATCTGTGCACTTCTGTTCAACCTATCACACTGAGTGACAAGAAAGAAAAATAATGAACTGGGCCAGGGGAAGAAGAAGAAAAAAAGGCAGAAAAAGAGAGAGATTTTTTCCCCCCTAACACACAAACTACATCAGTTCACACTCGGGATTAGACTGCATTTAAAGAAAGGAAGAAAGAAAAGAAAATGGGGAACTGGGAAGGACAGGGAAGGGGCTGGTCTGTAAAGATGAAAATAGGTAAGCAAAAAGGACGTTAAAGCCAAGGATTCCATTTCTGCCTGATGGGTGTTGCTTCGGGTATTCCCACCAGCCTCCCGTCCTCTTCCATCCAGATGGTTCCCAGTTGGCTTTCAGTTGCTCTAGGAATGTGCTCCATCTCTGAGGTAGGCTCGAGGGCATAAATCTTGTTAGCGACAGCACTCAGTTCTCAATCTCAGTGAAACATGTCCCTCCATCCTTGCCCAAGGATTTCCTTCATGCCGTCATTGGTGGTGGAAGATGTTCAAAGCTTTTATAACTGTCTTCCGATAGTGATTTGAATAGGACTCCTCAAATGACAAATGTAAATGTATTTTTTTTTCAGTTCTGTAGAAAACAGCAACCACAAATGAATTCCATGGTAGAACTGAAAACAAGGAGTGATGCTGGTCAGAGAGAGGGCATGAACCAGTAGACAGCACCCAGCCTTGTGGGTATGCCGGTCTACCGTAAGTACTATCATGTCTCAAGTCTGATTCCCAGTGATTTACTTAGAAGTTAAACCCTCTTCCTTATTCAGGTATTTTGAGAATATAAGGGACATTTTTCCAGTAGACATCTTTGTTCCTAACCTCTCAAATAGTCCCTATGTTAGTCCAAGCCAAGGAGAGATTTCTGTGAACTGTGATATTATTGGTATCTTTCATGGTAAACATATTGGGTCTTCCATTGATATTTGATAACTGAGAATTTCTGAGCACCCTGGTCCTAGCTTTTTCGGAACTTTCCGTAGCTTCTGCTGAATGCAGAGCGTCTTCTGTCATGACGTGTACCCCTCATGCACGGCTCAGCAGCTGGCTATGACAAGCTTCTCCTGCTGTGCCTGTTGTGGTCGGGGAATTGACAGAGTCTTCTGAGATATTTTTCTTCTTCTGCTCTCACATATCGCTTGTTCTTTCCTTCATTGCTTCTTTCTGTGGACCTCAGTCAAGGCCCTATTGTCTTCAAATCCATTATTCTATGCAGATTGATTTCATTATAACATTTTTCAGTTTAAAATCTCTTCTCCTCTGTGAGTACCAGCCTGGTCTACATAGTGAGTTCCAGGCCAGCTGGGCTACAGGGAGACCCTGTCTCAAAAAGACCAAAAAAAAAAAAAAAACCCAACAAAAAACCAAAAAAATCTCTTCCCATGTATAAAATGTTCAAATTCTTCATTATGTCATAAGACCCTGTATACTGTGGTCTTCTAGTCTCTTTGTAATTCCTGCTTCAGCATGTAATTTGCATTCTTTGGACATGCTTGTCATTCACTCATGTCTGGCCCTTTACTTTCAGTCTTCCTTCAATCGGATCCCGCCTCGGCCTCTCAGTTCCTCTGTGGCTCTCAATGTCTCCATTTTACTTCCAAAACATGGCTTCTGGTGTGGCTGTCTTTGATGTGTCATCAAGGTGTTCAATGGCATAGAAGTCTGCAAGTCCTCAAGGCCACAAGAAGGGAGGACAGGTCTGCCTGAGTGAGGACAAAAAGATCATCCTGGGAGAGGCCAAGGAGATGCTGGTAGGTGGTGGGGGGCAGACTGTGGACAACGACAACCCCTGCCCACCTTTGTGCTGGTCCCAGACAGACTGCCACTGTGCTCTGTAGAATGCCACCTACAAGACCAAGGAGAGCTGGCAGAAGGACCTGGTGCTCATATTCTGGGCCTCTGAGGATGCACCCCTTAAGAACAACATGATCTACGCCAGCCCTAGGGATACCATCAAGAAGCTGACATGGGTCAAGCATGAATTACAAGGTCCAGGAACTCTGCACCCTGGCAGCAAAACTAGGCAGCAGTGCTGTCATCTCCCTGGAGTACAGGCCTTTGTGAGGGAAGGGGGCTGGGGGCTGAGGGATTCCAACAGCGGAGGGAAATTCCTTCACCTCAGTTGCTAAACGCCCCCTCCCACTCTCTGAATGGTATTTTTTTAACACTCTATTTCCTGTCTGTCCTTCCCTGTCCCATGCTACAAACTAGTTGCACGAGTGACCCTGTGCTTGTCGGTTTGGCTGTGTGTAGATGGCATGTGGTGGAAATGACCCGTCCCTGCATCAGCTGGGTGCTGGGACGGGTCCCTTATCCCTTGGTTTGGCCTATTATGGAAGGAGGACAAATAAGGAACTTTAGATTCAAAAAAAAAAGAAAGAAAAAGAAAGAAAGACAAGAAAAAAGATAAACTAAAAAAATGATAAAACAACAAGTTTCTTCCTGGGCACATCCACCTGTGTGGCCACTCAGTCACCAGTTTTCTTTGCCATTTTCTTTAGCTAGATGTGATATTGCACCTCATGCTGGTAAAACACACTTGGTTATAGGTGTCAAAATCCAAATTGGCTCAAAAAGTCAACTAATTAGAAGGCTTTGGTAATCATGGAAAAGGTAAGAGCTTCTGTGTTACATGGAATCCAAACACTGTTCTATCCTTAGAACTCTGTTGGCCTCTGAAAATTTGTAAATGTTGAATTCATTCTTTCCAGCTATCTGACTCTGTTTGGGTTGCTGTAATATAGTACAATAGATAGGGCAGCTCATTAATAATTGAAATTAATTGTTCAGAGTACAGTGCTGGAGTTTAGATGTCCTAGATCAAGTTCCCAGAAATGTTGAGGGAAAGGTTTCACTGTTTGGTTCTAGATGGCACCTCCTTACTGGGTCCTCTCACATAGAAGGAGCCAAACAGTTTTCTGGGAATGTTTTCAGAGGGCACAAATCTCATTCACGAAGGCTCAATCTCCATCCTCACCATGTCATCTCCTCTAAGGATTCACCTCACGTATGGATTTGGGGGAAGCACTTAACACTCTAACGATAGTGAATGACAAGTCTTCCATATTAGGGGGCTGGAGAGATGGTATGCTGGATAGCTTTAGTGTCAACTTGACACACCTGGGTTGAGGGAGCCTCAGTTGGGGAATTGGTTCCATTGGATTGGCCTGTGGCCACATCTGTGGAGTATTGTTTTGATGGTCGAGCAGTGTGGGAGGGCCCAGCCCACAATGAGTGGTGCCACCCTGGGCAGATTGTTGTGTACCGTATAAGAAGGCAGGCTGGGCATGAGCCAGGGGAGCAAGCCAGTGTACAGCATTCCTCCATGGCCTGTGCTTCAGCTCCTGCCTCCAGGTTCCTGCCCTGAGTGCCTGCCTTGGGCTCCCTAAGTGATGAACTGTGACCCAGGAGATGTAAGCTGAATAAACCCTTTCCTCTCCAAGTTGGTGTCGGTCAGAGCGTTTTGTCGCAGCAATGGAAAACAAACTAGAACAGATGGCTTAGTGGTGAAAGTACTGGCTGTTACTGCAGAAGACCAGAGTTCAAATCCTAGCATGTACATGGTGGCTAACTCCATTTCCAGGGGATCAGATGCCCTCTTCTGTCCTCCTCAGGCACTGCACTAAACAACATGGGTGCACTTACATGCATGCGGGCATAACATTAATACACATAAAATAAAAATAAGGGCTGGAGAGATAGCCTAGCGGTTAAGAGCACTGACTGCTCTTGCAGAGGACCCGGGTTCGATCCCCAGCATCCACATGGTGGCTAAGAACCGTCTGTAACTCCAATTCCAGGAGAACTCCAGTTCCAGGGGAATCCGAGACCCTCTTCTGAACTCTGCGGCATTGCACGACATGGATGCACAGACCTACATGCAGGCAGTACACTTATACACATACAAAAATAAATTAAAAAAAATAAAAATAAAAAAGAGAATCTTCCATGTCAAAGATGGCTATGGGGGATGGGTAAACACATTGCTGACAGCTCTAGTTTCATATTTTCCCCAACCAGAGCCAAATTGATAGTGCACACTCTAACCCCAAAGCAGAAAAAATATCTCGAGGAAGACTTTTGATTACTACAGTGCTTCTCAGACGTCTGTTCCTAGGCCAATGAAGTGATGCTTGTAATGGAGACAGTGCTGTGATTGGCCCGGCTTGGGCACATACCCTCTAACTTGTCCAGGAAGTTTGTGGCAGATTACAGAAGTGCTAAGATCTTTCATTCCTCCTGTGATGTTTTGGCCCCTCTATCAAGAGGTAGGTAGAGTCTGTTTTCTTACCCCTGAGTCCTGGCTGCTGTTGGGCTTTGTTTTGGCATGAATACAATGTAGCAGTAATGCTGCTGTTCCTGTTCTGAGTTTAGGCTTCAAAAATCTCAAATTCTTTCTCTGTCAGACACTTGTCACCATAATCTGAGCAAGACCAGGTTGGCTCCAGTGGACAAGGAGGGATGTACTTTTGGTCAGTCTTTCTTACCACCTCCATTGACAGTCGTCAGGCAATGAAACACAGGAAGCAGAGTTGAACAGTGATCCATCAGTGTCATGAGTGTGTCCAGATAAGACCAGAAAAGCCACCCAGGAAGACCAGACTAAGATGGCAACCCATGACTGTGTAAACAGTTGCTGCTTTAAGACACTACGTTTGGGCATTTGGTTATATACAATAATCTAAATGGCACATCTGTATAACTGCTCCCCTTGGAACCATATAATTTAGAGAAAAAGTCCTAGAAACAGGAAGTTACTAGGAAAATCATGGATGGCAGTAGCAACCATGGAGATAGCATGTATACAAACTGTATGAGAGTCCCCCAAGGAGAACCATCCCATATAAGATCAAATACCCATATTGCTATTGCTGTCCCATCAACAGGAAAAATCCTCGAGCTTTTTAGGCTTGATTGGACCTCACGTATGGGGTTGTCAGTTAGCTTCTGGGAATGGTCAGGTATAATGAGTATTTGCTCTCTGTACCCGGGCTGCAGCAGGTGCTTTACACACAGCATCGCATTCTTTGTTCTCTGCAGTTAGGCATGGACCCCCCGAGAGCAGAGCCTGATCTGGTTTATCTTCACCAGTGCTTAGCAGAGGCTCTCACAAGATCAGATACTCAGCGAATGTTACTTAAATGAAGGCCTACATGGGATCTTATTCTTCGATAATTCTAATTTGTATATGTATTAGACTTAAGGATTTTATCACAAACTTACCTACTAAGGATATTCCTTTAAAAAAATCTTCACATGCTGCATAAAAATGCAAATCTCATGCCGTACCTCAGGAATAGTTTTGATAAAATTCAGGACTAAGCAGGGCAGCTTCACAGAAAGGAAATACTTCTAGCAATGCACACAGCACAGCGTGTCTATCTGTTTTTTTTTTACCCCCAGAGATTCCAGCACATGGTTGGTTGCTGGCTCCATTGCTTTTGGAACCAAGGTGAGATTGTGTATTACGGTGTTGCAGAGTGACTTGCTCATCTCAGGGTGACCAGGAAGCAAGGGAGGGAGAAGAAAGTCGAAGCAGGACATGCTCTTCAAAGGCATGCATGCCGTCTGTGAGCTGTTCCCTCCTCTTAGGCCCATCTCCTAATAGCCCATTCAGATATAAAGCCATCAATAGGTTAATCTGTTGATAAAATCAGTACCCTTATGATCTGGTCACCTCTCAATAGCATCACCAGCTGTGGGTGAAGATTTCAACTGATGAGACTTTGGGAGATAGCTTATATCCAAACTATATGCAAGTTCCCCAAGGGTAACCATCCCATATAAGCTCAAATACCTATACTGCTATAGCTGTCCCATCAACAGGAAAAGTCCTTGAGCTCTTTAGGCTTGATTGGACCTCACATATGTATGGGGTTGTCAGTTAGCTTCTGGGAATAGTCACATATAATGAGTATTCACTCTCTGTACCTGGCCTGGAGTAGTGGCCCTGTGGTATACAGGAATATACCTGAACTGATGTTGTAGTTTCTATATTCCTAGGAAGGGCATTATGATCCTGTGGAAAACGAGGAACTACAAGGAGCTAGGGCATGGAGAGAGGAGACTAGAGTAATGCTTTTGGTGATTCCTGAGCTACAAGTATAGTCCTGTCCCAGGATTAGTATCTAGGACCACTATTCTCTGATGTAGTAGACCCAAAAGAACTTATCGAGCTAGACATGGTGGGACACACCTTCAATCTCAGCACTTGGTAGGCTAGAAGGAAGAGGAACACTATGATTTCGAGGCCACCCTGGGCTACATAGTGAATTTGGGGCTGTCCTGGGCTATAGAGTGAGACTTTGTTTCAAAAAACCAAAATGACTACAGCATCAATGACAAAACAACAAAAAGAAAGCAAGAATAATGTATTGAATATTAAAAAACTTAAGGTGGACAATGAGAGTCTTGCTGTGGCTCATTATATGGAGAAAATAAATGCTAAAAATGATAACTTAGTGATGTTTCTGAGTACATCAAACAAACCTCAGATCTGTGAATTGCCTTCCATAGTCCATAGTCCATCATGGCCCTCTGAGAATGGATGGCATGAATTCCATTTTTCCAGCCAAACACATGTGACTTGATCCAGTGTGTCTAAACCAAAATAGAATGTTTGCCTACTGTCTCCCACCAGATGAAACTTGAGAAGCAGTCTTGAATCCTGTAAGTATCCAAATGGTACTCCTCTAAAAGATAAACCTAAATGAATCCATCCATTATGCCATTCAAATTTCTTCAGGATTACCAGCTAGAGTTTCAACTGTTTTATCTCATGTGTTCATGTTTCAGATGCTTGATGGAGTGGTGCATTGGAGAGACTGAGTTAGGGTAGACTCAGGATCTTTAGGGATCATTGTACATTTCCTAGGCAGAGGTAATCTCAACAATGGGGGCCCAAATTCTGGTAATTAGAGGCAGCCTCTGTGAGTCAATAAAGGCCAGGAGAGACCCTTCAGGAACCAACTTCATCAGTCCTTTCATAGGCAAGGACCTTTCCAGAGGCAAGAAAACCTCTTCTGTACAATGGGTACAATGTTAACAGCTTTGCAATATGTTGTGAATATCAGAGAACATAATAAGTTTTCATATTCCAAATAACAGACTATTTACAAATATCACTTTGCTTTGACCTTTTGTTCCCCAGACAGAATCCAATTCAACTGATAGGCATTGATTGAGTCTCCACTAGAATAATAGTATCTGGAATTTGGAGTATATGGAGTCCTTCTCTTACTGCCATATTGTAATTAAAAATCAGATGTTTTGCTGTTGGCTTTGTCAGTTCAGAAGCAAGACTAGATCTCTGCAGGAAGACAGGGCTAGAAGGAGCCATTCCATTTCCTAGGAACAAGCAGAGGCATCCAGGCCCCAAGCCCTGTCAAGAAGAGATCTTCCCTTTGCCTTTCTCCAGTGTCTCTTGTGGGTCCCTACCACCAGTTATTGATCTGAGTTTTTTCATCTGTGTGACAGAGGAGAGGTCAGTCAGGTTGAACACTCAGGCAGGAATACTAATTTGCATCATGACTTAAGTTGGCAGCTGAATTTCTCAGTTCAGAGGTGCTAATGTGCTCATACTGCTCGCTCTCCACATGTGGTTCCGGGTCACTGTGAACCACATTACCCCTCCCCTCAGTTTCCCTGGCTGACAGTGTCTCCTTATCCTTCCAGCCCCTTCGTCAGCATCATCTCTGTCTCCTTTTGAAGATTCTTTTTCAACTCTTTCTTTTTCAAAAGATTACTTTGTCACAATTATTCAGAAAAAGGTTTCAGGCCTGTAGGAAATATTAATAGACTATTATGAGGTCCTACAACTAATTTTTCCACACATATCATCTGTCTTTGCATGGTTATTAAACTTCAACAATATTTCATGCAATGCTTCCCTGCTAAATTAATTTGGTTTCTTCATCGGTTCCCTCCTCTCTGTCCACAAGCTTTAAAATTAAATTGAATCTTCATAATTATAGCTTTTTGTTGTTCTCCTTCATATATTTTTTTTTCTTCTTTTCAATTTTTCTATCAAAGGAGCAATAAAGACATAAAGAAGCAAAATTAGAATTCTAAAAGACCCAAATGGGCCTGGAATTTGATAGGTTTGAGGTTTTAAGTAAGAGAGAGGAGGAAGACATTCAGATCAGGAATATAGATAAAGCAGCTCTGATTTATCCCAGGGCATTGAAAACAAAAAGAAATGCTCTCTCAATGGCAGAACTTTATGGTTGTTATAGTTTTCTGTTTGTACCAAGTGATACTCTCATACTTTAAGGTAAATATTCTGTCTCTCTCTATGCACATACACGCATGTATTTCTACTTGTTGCTAAATTCTCTCACATGTAGTTACCATATATCTCCTAAAATCTTTTCCTCAAGCACTAGGGAATCCTCAGTGTTATGCTATATAACTTGAAACCAAGGGATGAAAAACTAAAATCATTCAGTGCTGCGGATTGGCTCAGTCAGTCACCAGTGGAAGGGCTATTAGGAATTAGAACCAGTTAAAGGGTTGTTCTGGGGGCCTGAGAGTCAGGGGTAAAAAGTAAAGCCCACCGGACAAAGCAGAACCTCAAATTCAAACAAGGGGCCCCTCAGCTCTGTTAATCCCATCCTGATGTTGCTCCTACCCTAGGCGCATTGTTTTATTGGCTCTAGAGAGCCAATAAAAGAGAGAGGAAATTGCCACCCTGATGGGCCATCTAGGTCTATCTGATTGAACCCTGTTCCCTGGGTGTCAGATAATATTGCAAATATTAGTTCCATACCTGGCTTTTCCTTAGTCCCAAGCAGAGCAGAGCCAACCATTCTCCATCCTATCAGTCCACACCCAGAGTTGGGAAAAGATGCAGAATGGGGCTTGGTGTTCCTTTCTTTCTCTATTATCTGAGTCCCCAGATCTGCTTTCTTCAACTGGGCTTCTTAGGGGAGATAGGCAATCAATCAGCAGTATTGGTGCTGGCTTAGCTATTAAGGAGGTACTACAAACTTATAGAAGTGAATACATTAAACAGATGCAGTGTTTTTGATACGTCCATTATACCTCAGTAAAACTGTTAAAAAATGAGGAGGTCCTGTATTTCTGATGGTCACTGCTCCTTTGGGAGCCCTGTGGCAAGGATAGACAGCCAGGGCAGGATTTCAGTGTCGCTAGGCCTCTTGGATAATGACAAAATAGAGCTGGCTTCTTACCTCCACTCCATGAAACAAAGACCACACATCAATATGGGGTGAGGTTATAGAGCTGGACAGAGATGAAGAGGTCAATGGGAGAAGAGGCAAATGCACGACAGGGGAAGGATCCTGGGCCATTGTTTTGAACACCAGTGGATGTTTGTATTTTACCCTGATGGACTGTAAGTTTTGTTTATGGAATGAATCAGGTTAAAATCAAGAAATACGGGGCTGGAGAGATGGCCTAGCGGTTAAGAGCGCCGACCACTCTTACAGAGGACCCGGGTTCGATCCCCAGCACCCACATGGCGGCCGAGAACCGCTGAAACTCCAATTCCAGGAGAACTCCAGTTCCAGGGGAATCCGATACCCTCTTCTGACCTCCGCGGCGTTGCACGACACGGGTGCACAAACTTGCATGCAGACAGTACATTCATACACATACGGAAATAAATAAAATTAATTTAAAAAAAATCAAGAAATACTTCTCCATGAACAAAGCATTAATATTTAATTAAAATATGTAATAAATAAATATTAATTATAATAATTAAAATTAATTGAATATAAATACCAATTAATAAATAATATTTAATTAAGAATAATTAATTAAATGCCAGAAAAACATGGAATTCACTTAAGACATTAAAATGAAATGAAGGTTTTTAAGAAGTTTTATACACTTATGCAGCAAGAATTGCTTTTCTGATCACAGTTAAAGAACTTAGGGATGTCATAGCCTGTTATTCTCACACTAAGAAGAAACGCCCAGCAGTACTGGCTGGCATTTAGGTGCCATGTCACTCCAAGTCTAAATCATATCTTTTAATGCTGCCTTGCACAATATAACTTATTTCCACTAGCTCCTTTCATTGCATTTAAATCACAACATTGACTTTCCTTCCTAAACCTATACAATTCATAATTTTTACTAATTCACCCCTATTGATACTAATACACTAATTAAGGAAAACTACAATATTATACTCACCAAATAGTGAGACATTGTAAGTTTTTTTTTTTTAAGTTTAGTTCTGAACATTTCCAACATTAGGATTTTCTTTTGCAATGCTTACTTTGAGAGAACCCAGGAAACCTTCAAATTGTCCAATTAGATTATTTGGGATGCCTGTAGATTAGACTTGGATATAATTTTCCTCATTTATAAGTAGACAAACCAATTCTTACAGCATTTTTTGTTCCTAAGGTGATGGCCACTCTGCAGATAGATAGTGAGTTATCTAAATGCTGTTTTAACAACTTCATTAGCCTAATGAGGGCCATGATTCAGCCATAAAGCAGTGTGTCTGCCCGACTGATCCTCAGAGTCCTGGGGCCCATCTGGTTACGCTCTACCTTGGGAAGCCAAGCATATAAGTGGACTGAACAGTGGAGAGTTCAATATAATCATGGTGTTGAAGGGGCACATCGATTATCAATGAATTTGTTAACCCTTCCTCAAGGATATGTAAAGTAATAATCATTTTGATGTGGTAGACCTGAATAGGGTGTGTCTTCTGGCTTCTAGTGTAGCAAGACTAAGTAACAATGCAACGGCCACCACTTGTTGAGTCTTTTGACTATAGTATTTAATTTATCAAAGATATGAAGAAGTAAGATAGTATATATTATATGGGTTCATTGGTCATTCAGTGGACATTCCCCAACTGCACCTCTTCCCAGCACTGTGTAGCATTAGAGACATATGAGTAAATACGACACAACCATTGTTCTGTAGCAAAATGTTCTGTGACTCATAAAACGAAAAGCAAGGTTAAGCACTTGTGCAACCCTGATGGAGACTTCAGGAAGGGAGGGTTGCTTGCTCAGAAATACTGATGTAGCATCAGTTCTTAGTTTCACAGGAGTTATAAATGGCTAGCAAGAAGGCCACGGGCCTTGTGAGGTGAAGCATTGTCTTGTATGAGTGTTGGATGTGCACATGGCAAGAGCAACCTGTGATCACACATGGATTCTTCAGGCTGGCTCAGCAGAAGGAACATTTTGTGCTTTCAATCCGAAAGGTCTCCTGCAAGTTCCTGTTTTGAATGCTTCACCCCCAGCTGGTACTGCTAGTTCGGGAAGTTCTGTAAACTTTGTGCAGTAGAACCTAGTAGAGAATGTGGGTCCTGGGAGGGGGCTGAGGTCTGTTGTCCCTGGCTGCTTCTGGTCTTATTCCCTGTTTTCTGGTCCACTGTGATGTGAAAAGTCTTTGCTCGGTGCTCCACTGCCATGAACAGAATTGCCCTACCATGAGGGACTGAAACGCCCTGGAACCATAAGTCAAAATAATGGTTTCCTGCCTTTAGTTGATTCTATAAGGTACTGTGGTCATAACAACACAAAAGGAACAAGTACGGGATGGTGTGAGGACAGAGAAAGCTTACAAATCCCCACACTGGGGCAAGTAGCTCACATTCTCTTTGCCTTCACTGTCTTCCTGACCAGTTTAGACTTGTTGCTTCTCCTCCTCCCCTCCCTTTTCCCGACACTCTCCTCTGCCCCCAACTCAAATTCTGTGAAGCTCACCTTCAGTCATCCTAAGAACAGCCAGTACTTAACCCCATAGTATAAAGAGAGGAGTTGAATACAGATAGGTTTACTCTTCATTTTAAACTAAATCGAAGTTTGCAGTCTGACTGCAACTTTCAGTCTTCCCTCCCAGTGCCAAGAATGTTCTCCCCCATATTTCTTGGCACCTTGTATTCTAAAGACTCAAGATCCTTTATAGTATCTGTCTGTTTGCATCTGCTTTATGAGCTTTGTGAGGCCTCCTCTTTGCTGTTGCTACAGAAATTCCCTGAAATGGCACCCACCATGCTCTTTCCCGTCTTAATATTCTCACCTGTTTGGTACCTATGACACATTAACACTTGTGGCTAATGGGCACAGCGGCCAGGAGCCAGATGTCCTGGTTTACAGATGACTGTGTTGTTTATGAACACCCTGAACAAGGTACTTTCCAGTCAGGGCAGTTTTGCCTAGTGGTTAAGAGATTTAGATCCCCCTGTTGGCTGTGTGAGCCTGAGAACGCTTACCTGAGGATTTTCCTCTTCAGAGTAGACAGCCCTCACTCAGGCATGGGTTAATAGGAAGATTGAATGATTAATCATGTAAAGCTTGCTTGAGTTCCAATAACAGTATTCACCCACAGAAAGCCCATGCAAGGGGGCCTCCTCTGGTCTAGCCTACTCTTACCAAGCATTCATTGTTTTTGTTCATAAATCTGTTTTAGGACAGTTGTGCTTAATAATGTCACCATGAAATTGAATTCAATGTTACATAAACTGATGAGAAGTGTGAAAAGAGGAATTGTTGTTTCTTTGGACATTAAATTGCTTTAGATTTGCTGAAGGTGAGTCACTGAAAAATAGCCGTTGTATTTGTGAGTAAAATCACTCAAAAAGACTGGGGAAAATCATGGACATCTCAAAGGTTTCCAATTAGATGACTTCAAAAGTGATTTTAAGTTTTGTCATACTTAGTAGAAGCTGGAACAGGAAATGCTGGCATCTCTGTCAGTGTAGTTGCTCCATGAAAAGGAAGGCAGGGGCTGGGGGATGTTTCAGATAGTAAAGCATGTGCCTCATAAGCATGAGGATTTGAGTTTGATCCCCAGAACCCATGTGGAAAGGCCTGGAATGGGGGTGTATGTTCATAATTCTAGTGCTGGGGAGACAGAGATAGGGAGATCTCTGGGAGTGTATGTTCATAACTCTAGTGCTGGGGAGGCAGAGATAGGGAGATCTCTGGGGCTTGCTGCCCATCCTTGGTGACCTCTAGGCCAATAAGAGACCCTGTCTCAGAGAGCAGAGTAGATGGCTCCTCTAGCCTCCATAGGTGTGTGAATCTATACACATGTGCACACTCTCATATATACATACACATACACTCCCATAAAGAAGCCAGAACCACTTTAGTGTATGGACTTTAGAATAAAAGATCTTGGCCCAACATGAAAACTACAGGGAATCACTTGTGCATTTGTGTTCTCTAATTAAAATAAAATTTGCAAGATATGGTTCTGTAACTTCTTTTGTAAAATCTCACAATTTTAATGAGCTCCTCAGTAACTACTGTCTCCTATCTGTAATGTGGTAGGTAAAAGAACTGTATTAGTTTGCTTTTTGTTGCTGTGATAAAGCATGGACCAAAAGTAACTTGGGGAGGAAAAAGTTTATTTGGCTTACAGGTTATAATCCATCTCCTTGGGAGGCCAAGGCAGGCAGTCAAGGCAGGAACCTGGAGGTAGGAATTGAAGAAGAGACCATGGAGGAACACTGCTTGCTTCCAGGCTCATGTTCAGACACCTTTCTTATGCAGCCCAGGCTCAGCTGGCTAGGGATGGCACCACCTGCAGTGGGCTGGGTCCTCCTCCATCAATTAATGAAGAAAATGCCCCACAGACATGTCCACAGGCCAGTCCGATGAAGGAAATTCCTCAGTTGGGATTCCCTCTTCTCAGGTGTGTCAACTTGACACTGGAAGCTAGCTAATACGAGAACAGACTTCACTGCTTGAATTTATGGATGCATAAAGCCTGGGCCTCTAGGATGGGTGCAGAAAACACTGTTGGCTCTTCATTTTCCCATGGTTCTCAGCTCTCCATGTCCAGTCTGCCTACTGAGAATGCCTCATACTCTCCATCAGAGAGCTGTTCTTTGTGGCTACAAGAATCATTCTGCTTAGGCCCAGGTCATGTCAGGGTTGAATGTAGAAAAGTTAATGCTTCAGAGATCACCCTTCAGTGGTAGATGAGTGCTCTGTAAAAAAAAAAAAAAGATTTGTGGTGCATGCCTTTAATCTCATCTTGCGGAGTTCCAGGCCAGCTGGGGGGCTACAGGCGGGACCCTGCCTAAGAAGACCAAAAAAAAAAATGCGAAAATTACCTTATTTACTTGATGATGATTGAGATTTCGTATTTACAGGTGCACAAACCTACATGCAGACAGACAGTACATTCCAATACAAACATACAAAAAAAAAAAAAAAAACACAAGAAGCCGAGATGAAAGTTTCAAACAGCGCGTTATTTATTTTTTATGTTCTTGGCAACGATAAGAGCACATAGGTATGCTGTTTTGTCAAAAGGGATATAGGCAGATCACATTTCCAAGACGAATAGCATTGCCATACTGTTCTTTTAGAGAATCTTGGTTTACGATTCCATGCACCCATATTGGATTGTTGTACAGTCCTGTAACTCCAACTCAGGATTGGTCAGCATGCCCAAGGGGTATCGACTCTATATGCCTATCCATACACAGAAACATGTAATAAGTAACATAATTAAAAATATAGTCTCAAGGAGTAGGGGCTTGGCTTGGCAGTTTAAGAGCCACTTGCTTATGGCAGACGACTGAGGTTTGGTTTCTAGTCCACGCCACTTACGGTTGCTCATAACAACTATCTTAAACTTCAGTTTATAGGGGGTCCATGCTTCTTTTGGCCACATCGGGCCAGCAACAGATGGTACATCTACACACAAAGGGGCAAAATTTTCACACACACATGGAAATAAAACTAAATACTAAATAAATCCTTATGGAAAAAAATTAGTTGGTTAAATTCTTGTGGGCTTGAGAGATGGCCTAGCGCTTACGAGCGCCGACCGCTCTTGGCAGAGGACCCGGGTCGATCCCAGCACCCCCACAATGTCGTGCCGGAGAGCGTCTGAAACTCCAATTCCAGGAGAACTCAGTTCCAGGGGAGTCCGACGCCTCTTCTGACCTACGCGGCAATGCACGACAGGGTCACAGGGGACTTGCATTCAGACCCAATACATTCATACACAATATGGAAATAAATAAAATTATAAAAAATAATAANTAAAGTGTGCTTGTAAGGTAATTACAAAACAGTATAATTAAGTAGCTATAAGGTCTAATTTAATATAAACTTTCCTTTAAAAATCTTGGGTTCAACTAAAATGTTACTCTGTTGACAATAGGATTTTGAATTGTGATGGTAGCCCAATAACAAAATTGTCAAAACAAAATGGAGATGAAAAGTGGATTTATACTTTATAACTTTCTGCATTCACTTGTCTGATTCTGAAGCTTGACAAAGAAAAGTTAAAATTAGATCCTAGTTCAGGATTGGACTAGAATAATATATTTAATCTATTTAGAAGGTAATTACCCACTTTCAGAATAACAATATATCAGATACACAATGCCTCAGTGAAAACAAATAGCTATATTATTCCAAGCTCAATAGAACAAAAATGCTCTTATTTATACACTTATGCTCCTTTTCCCAGACATCACAGCCTTTAACATCTCATAAATCCTAGCTGATTACATGTCAAAATCAAAGGTTAGTGATAAGTATAATACATTTTCCTTTTCCATCTAATGAGTCAGTATCATACATGGAGGAACTGGAGGAATATAGCAGAAATGAAAATACTTTAGTGACTTTAGGTTCATCATGGGAAGAACTTCTCAAACTGCAACTCAGCTCCTTGGTGGACAAAGCTACCTCTGTGACTAGGCCACAGCCACACTGTGTTGGGATCTGGGTTGTTTCTGGAAGACAATACTTCTGTGCCCATCGGCTAGGTCGCAGCCACACTGTGTTGGGATCTGGGTTGTTTCTGGAAGTTTTCAAGCCTTTCACAACCTAGAGGTAGGGAACCCTTCTTTTGGATCTGCTGTGCCTGTAATTCTTTGAGATGTTTCTGGTGTATTATCCTTCAGCTACTGGAAAGCAGTTCCCACCTTGACTAGTTGTTTGAATTGAAGACACTGGAGTGCCTTAAAAAAAAAAAAAAAAAAACAAAAAACAACTTGACTTTTCTCTCTCCATCACGGAGGTATTGCTGGGACATGTTCCACAGTTTCTCACCATTCCCAGTGGTAACTTACTTGATAAAAGATCCCTCTGCTGGGACTCCAATGCCTTCCATGACTCATTCACCTTCCAAATAAACCACTGTTTCTTGAACTCTTGCCTCAGGGTCACCCTCTGGCAGCAGAGTCTGTATTAAGGCATCCCCTTTATTCGTTTATGCTACTCCAACAAAATACAGGAGATGCGGCAATTTATGAAGGACAGAAATTTCTTTCCTTAGACTTCTGGAGGATAGGAAGTCCAAGATGAATGTGGGGAACAGGTTGGACATCTGATCTCATTCTCTGTTTCCAGAACAGCAGCTTGAACTGGGTGTCTGTATGGCAGAAGGTAGGAAGGTAAAGGACTAAGCTAGTTCTCTCCAGCTCTTTTATACAACATTAATCTATTCAAAAGTACAGCACCATCATGACTAGGTCACTCCTTCAAAGATCTGATTTCTTAACGCTAATGCAGTGGAGATTAAGTTTCAACATAGATTTTGGAGCTACCCATTGAGACTATAGCAGATGTAGTCCCAACCTGTACAGCTTAGAACAATGCTTTAAACATAGAAGCCATGTTAGAAATTTGATACACCCAAAGACCAGGAATATTTTCAGATTGACTTAAAAAAACACCTCATTTAATTGAAATGTTCAGATTTTGAAGGCATCAAAATGCCACCATTTTGTTACCAAACCAGTTACTAGTTACCAGAGTAGATAATTTAAAAGTATGTATCTAGATATTTTCTTTATATCTGTAGTCTTCAAGAAATGTAAGCCATGAAAGTCAAGCTTTAGATGCAGACCCAAGAAAATCAGTGAGGTCTGCTTTATTTCTTGTTTTCTTTCCCTCTGTATGAAGAGGACACTGTTCTCCAGGGGGGTCTCGGAGACTGACTTCCACAGCGTCACCACGGTTGAGGGACAGTGCTATGGCCGAGCTTGGCTAAGGCTATCGGGCTTCTGATGATGGACCATATGTCTCCAGGCTGGAAGCCTGCTCTGTGTCTCAATAATCTCTTCTGATAAAATTGATCTGTGGTTTATAAAAATGTCTGAAAACTTCTCACTTGGTAATTCCCCAGTTCACTCCTAGCCTGTGCTGTGAGCATCGAATTTAGACTGTGTTCCAGCATAAGGCCACAAGGCATCATGCCAGACCTGATGAGGTCTGTAGATTCATGGGAGCAACAACAGCTGCCTGGGAAGTTATCCAACACTCCATCAAACCTCAACAACTGTCCTGGGATGGCTGTGTTGGCTGGGGCTGCCCCCTCCCCCTCCCACCTGTGGTTAATCCTCTAGAGCCACCATTGCTGGAGCATCAGGGCTGGGCATGGAAAGGTGAGCGAACATTGCCCGGTGCCCTGCCAATCACCAGTCCCCTTATTCTTTTCTTCCCCTGTGGGCAAATTTGGTTTCCTGAAATTAATTATTCACCAGGAGGTGACAGCCGGTGTGTAGCAGCATCATGGGAGTACAGGATAAAGAGGCACATTGGACACAGCAGCTGTACCTCCCAGACCCTGAAATTTAAGATCTTTATAAATGATCTGTTAAAACTATAGTGACGATAAGCTTATGAATCATGATCTATATTAATCAGGGCTGCTGATATGGAAAGATTAATTGAAACGTGCAGTTCTACACAAGTGATAAAGTGGTAACAATTTAATATCAGACAAGAAGAGTGAAGAAATTACACTCCAAGCTTCATGCATCATTACTATGGATATTAATATTTTACCCAGCGCAACAGCATCGGGAATCATAATGAAAATCCATAAGCACACAGACATGATTAAATACAACAGTCTTTAGGAGCTGTTTGGTGACGGCGGTTGGGCCATATTTCACTCTGCGGCTGGTGATTCTGGTGATAGAGTCTAGACGAGGGTGATTAAAAATTGTTCCTCCTAAAGCCTGTTAACCTTTTACTACTAAAATGAATTTCTTTGATTTTTAAATTATGTTGTTCTCTTTGCTCTTTTCAAAACCATACTCGATTCCAAATGCTGACAGGATGCTGGATCCTGGGCACAGTAACAGTTGAGATGAAAAACTCCAGCTACAGTCTCGTGCTTGGGGGGTGTGGGATTAGCCTGGACATGTGGAATGGCGAGCCATTGTCTACCTTGAACCAGAGCTGGCTGGAAAGAGTTAGTCAGAGGCTCAAAGGGATTCCCCAACACCGGAGGTTGATACTTCTCACTTCCTAGGCTGAGCATATCAGAATGGAGATGGAAATGTCTTATAAATATGCCCCATTGAGTGCATGTTCCAGGATGGAGAGATGAAAACTCTAATCAGTGTAATGGCTTTGAAAACTGAGCGAGAGAAAGTTGAGAAGAGCATCTTTGCAGAGTGTTTCTTCAACCCTGAGATAGAAGGTTTTTCTCACTTGGTTAACAGTTCTATGGTACTCGTGTTCCAAAATCTGAAAATCCTGGCTTCAAATATTTTGTTTTGAATAGCTTATAGTATATTGTGGTCACTGATACTATGTATGGGGCTGAAGACATGGCTCAGCGGTTAAGAGAAATTGATGCTCTTGGAGAGGACCTGAGTTTGGTTCCCAGAACCCATGTCAGGCAGCTCACAACCACCTGTAATTCCAGATTCGGAAGAGCTGATACCCTCTTCTGGCCTCGTAGAACGTACACACAGACACACACATGCACATAAGTAAAAATAAAATGAATCTTAACAAAGTTATTTATGGCTGGAAATGAAAATTTCTCTTTTAATATTTTATCATTTAAAAAAATTTTTTTATTAATTTTATTTCTTTCTGTATGTGTATGAATGTACTGTCTGCATGCAAGTTTGTGCATCCGTGTCGTGCAATGCCGCGGAGGTCAGAAGAGGGTGTCAGATTCCCCTGGAACTGGAGTTCTCCTGGAATTGGAGTTTCAGACGGTTCTTGGCTGCCATGTGGGTGCTGGGGGTTTAGGACACCAAACCGCTCTACAGAGGACCCAGGTTCGAGTCCCCAGCACCCACATGCGGCTAGGAAAGAACTTCTGTAACTCATGCCAGGAACTCCAGTTCAGGGGAATCCACACACCCTCTATTGACCTCCGTGGCATTGCATGACAGGGGTGCACAGACCGTTGCATGCAGACAATACATTATACAATACAATAAAAATAAATAAATAAGATAAAATAAATTGAAAAATAAATTATTTTAAAAGAAAGAAAAGCAGAGTATATATTAAAAAAAAAACCACACAGCCAAATAGTCTTATATGAAAAGTTGTCTTACAAAGAATTAGACAGTAGAGCATCTTTCTCATAGTCTCTTGCATTTCTCAAGTGCCATTAAACTCACTGTGGGCCACAGCGCCATTATGTTATCTGCCTTGTTGACGCAATTGTCTAAAGGATTTCCGAGATCATTTGTTTTTGTATACAAGACATTCTGGAGAGAGTGATAGAGTGGATATCGTCTGATATGCCACAGATAGTACATAAGTACCTGAAATAGTGACGTATTACCTAAATTATTTTTTCCGTTTTTATGCATTGCTATCATTCTGCATGCAGTTCTCTGGCGTGAGATGCGTAGGTCGAAGACTCAGAATCGACTCTTCTCCTGAATTAAAAAAGATCTGTGAGACAGCACGGATAGTTGTCGTGCATGTGGTGCGAGGTCAGACCGGCTCATATCTTGCACACTGCAAGAAAATGTCCGTCATAGTCTTAATTAAATCCTGAGGCAGTGGCCATGTCCAGCCGATAGCCTTTTAAACAAAGGAAATAAGAACATGAATAATAGAGAGATGGTTTTAGAGTAGTATAGTTTAGTAGAGAATAATATGATTAACAGAATTAATGAAAGTGCTGATCATTTTTTGAGAGGGGTGTGTGTGTGTGGTGTGTGTGTGTGTGCGTGTGAATGGCACACATGTGGAGTTCAGAGGAAAATTTTGTAGGTTGCCAGGCTTGGGCTGCAAGTAGTTATCCACCTCACCAGGCCAATGCTGATCATTTTGACACTAACATAATCTGTTGATTTAAGGAACATCAATGGAGACATATTAATCTCTTCCAAATTATAAATAAAGATTATAATCTTGTGTTAAAATTTAAAGCATGAGCAATTTATATCATGTTACCGCAGTCAAATACAGGGAAAATATTACGCTAGTATTTAGAAACAGACTTTTAGCATAAATTATTTTAAAGACCTTTTCTTTGTTTAACTTATTTTATTTTATTTATTTATGTTTTTTTTTTTTTTTTTATTTAGGTGCATAAGGATGTACTGTCTGCATGTAGGTTTGGGCACCGTTGTCGTGCAATCCGCGGAGGTCAGAAGAGGGTGTCGGATTCCCCTGGAACTGGAGTCTCCTGGAATTGGAGTTAATAAAGGGTTCTTAGCCGCCAGTGGGTGGGTGCTGGGGACAAAACCCACATGGTTGCTCTTAAGGCTAGGCCAGCTCTCCAGCCCTCTTTTTTTTTTTTTTTTTTTTTGTTTTTAAGGACACTCACGGTCTTCAATTCAAACAAACTAGTCAAGGTGGGAGACTGGGTTTCCATGGCTTAGTGCTGAAGGATAACCTACACCACGAACAACATCTCAAAGTAATTACAGGCACAGCAAGATCCAAAAGAATGGTTCCCTACCTCTAGGTTGTGAAAGGCTTGAAAACTTCCAGAAACAACCCAGATCCCAACACCGTGTGGCTGCAACCTAGCCGATGGGCGACAGAAGTATTGTCTTCCAGAAACAACCCAGATCCCAACACAGTGTGGCTGTGGCCTAGTCACAGAGGTAGCTTTGTCCACCAAGGAGCTGAGTTGCAGTTTGAGAAGTTCTTCCCATGATGAACCTAAAGTCACTAAAGTATTTTCATTTCTGCTATATTCCTCCAGTTCCTCCATGTATGATACTGACTCATTAGATGGAAAAGGAAAATGTATTATACTTATCACTAACCTTTGATTTTGACATGTAATCAGCTAGGATTTATGAGATTGTTAAAGGCTGTGAGTGTCTGGGGAAAAGGAGCATAAGTGTATAAATAAATGCATTTTTGTTCTATTTGAGCTTGGAAGTAATATAGCTCATTATGTTGTTCACTGACGGCGATTTGTATCTGATATATTGTTATTCTGAAAGTGGGTAATTACCTTCTAAATAGATTAAATATATTATTCTAGTCCAATCCTGAACTAGGATCTAATTTTAACTTTTCTTTGTCAAGCTTCAGAATCAGACAAGTGAATGCAGAAAGTTATAAAGTATAAATCCACTTTTCATCTCCATTTTGTTTTGACAATTTTGTTATTGGGCTACCATCACAATTCAAAATCCTATTGTCAACAGAGTAACATTTTAGTTGAATCCCCAACGATTTTTAAAGAAAGTTTATATTAAATATAGACCTTATTAGCTACTTAATTATACCTTTTTGTAATTACCTACAGCACACTTATTTATTTTATTTTCTTTGGTGAATTTCTATGCATCCCTTACCCGTCGTATCCGTAGAGAGGCGGACCCCGGAACTGAGTTCTGGAATGAGTCAGCGCTCTCCGGACGACTTGGTGCTGGGATACGGGTCTGCAGGCGGTCGGTCTAACTGCATCTCAAGCACAGAATTTAACAACTTTTTTTCAAGTTTATTAGTTATTTCTATTTCTCATGTGTGTCGTAAATTTTGTGGCCCGTTTGTGTGTAGACTGTACCATCTGTGTGCTGGCCCGATGTGGCCAAAAGAAGCAATTGGACCCCCGCTAAACTGAGAGTTACAGATAGTTATGAGCAACCAAGTGGCTACTAGAAACCAAACCTCAGTCTTCTGCAAAAGCAAGTGCTCTTAACTGCCAAGCCACCTATCTCTCTAGACTATATTTTAATTATGTATATATACATGTTTCTGTGTATGGATAAGTGCATATAAGTGCAGATACCCTGGGCATCTGACCATCTGGAGTTGGAGTTACAGGACTAATGTAGCAACAAATCCAATATGGGTGCTAGGAATTAAACTCAGGTTCTCTAAAAGAACAGTAGAATGCTATCAAGTCTTGGAAAGATGTGCTCTCGCTGATATCCCCTTTTGACAAAAACAGCATACTAGTTCTCTATGTTGCCAAGAACATAAAAATAAATTACGCCTGTTGAAACTTATTCATCCTCGGCTTCTTGTGTTTTTTTTTTTTTTTTGTATTTTGTATTGGAATGTACTGTACTGCTGCATGTAGGTTGTGCACCTGTAAATAAACATCTAATCATACATCCAAAGTAAATAAGAGTATTTTCCTTTTTTTTTTTGGTCTTCTTAGAGCAGGGTCTCTCCCTGTAGCCCCAGCTGGCTGGAACTCCGCAAGATGAGGATTAAAGGCATGCACCACAAATCTNTCACCATAGCAAAGAGCTGGAACAACCCAAATGCCCCTCAACAGAAGCAGTGGATGACAAAATGTGGTGGTACATCTACCCACAATGGAGTACTTTCAGTGGTAAAGAAAAACGAATTATGAACTTTGCGGATGTAAATGGATGGAGCTCGAAGCCATTATGCTTAGTGAAGTACCCCATGTCCAGAAAAACAAAAGGCAAATATGGTTTTCCCTCACTTTTGGTTGCTTAAACACCAAACACCAAGATGAGAAGGCAAGCTGAAACAAAATTATTGTTATATTCCATGTTATCTGAAAGCAAACTATGTTTGTTTATGTAAATCTCTCAATGGGCTCTGAATCCACCACCCACTTATTTTTAAGACTCTGTAATTACTGTATATGGGTGGGCATAGAATGATCCACTATTTAGAGTATCTAAAAATTAATGGAGGAACATAGGTTGATTCTACAAGCCATTAAAAAGACAGAGACTTGAGCTAAAGAGCTGCAGGAACCGTTATGGCAGGAATGCATGAATCTGGGTGGGGTGGGTGGGGAAGGAGGAGGGAAAAAGGACTATGCCATCCAAAGACTGAAAACAGAGAAAAAAATGATGTCTGACGAGTCACTCAAAAACATTCGATTAAAAAGCATATAAAAAATGGAAATCAGAAACCACCGAAGATTTTTTTTAATTTTATTTATTTCTGTTGTGTTTAGTGTAACAATGTAGGTGCTGCAGCAGGATTTCTTTGCACTTTCATGCAAACACAAATAATTTTAAGTATTTTTATTTTATACATAAGTTGTATTGCCTGAATGTATCTAAGTGCCCCCGTGTCTGCAATGCCCCAGAGGTCAGAAGAGAGTTGTTATATCCCCTGGAACCAAAGTTATGGACCCTGTTCGTTACGCATGTGGGTGCTGGGAACGAACTCCGGTCCCTTTACTAAAAAACAACAGCAGTGGCTTCTTAACCATGAGCCATCTCTCAGCCCCACAACCTGAAAGTATTTAATGATAGAAAATTTCATTTCCAGGGCTGGGGCAATGGCTCCTAGTTCTAGGAAGGATACAACAACCCTCTTCTGACCTCCGGGCAACTGACACAACATGGATGCACTTACATAGCGTGCAGGCCAGTACCTTTCATGCACTTAATAAAATGTTAAAATATAAAAGAGGAATTTTTCATTTCCAGACCTTTCCAGGGGGATCCAAACTACCGATGCGACTCTCATGGCAATGCCACAACATGGAGGCACTTACTACGTGCAGAGCAGTACATTCCATGCAAATAACAATGCTAAACTATGGGCTTGGAGAGCTTGGCAGCGGTTAAGTAGCACAGGACCGCTTTTACGAGGGAACCCGGGGGTTCGATAGCTAGGCCATCTCTCCAGCCCTCTTTCTGCTTTTTCTAATAACTGTCTAAAACAAACTTTAAAGTTTTTGTTTTGCAGAACACATTTAATTTTGAAGGTAGATTAAACTGCCTTTTGCTCCAGAGAAAAGGCAGTGAGAACTAGCGTTTGAATCTAGATCAGTGCGAATCCTTATTTTCACTTCCCATGTTCTCTACCACAAAGCATTGTATATTCAAATTATCCACAGAGATCTAGTGGCTAGAAGTCTTTAATAAAGAGGAAAAGCACTTTGATTAACTCATGGGTTCCTTCATAACATATTTCAGCAGGACATCAGAAATTCCCCAGTTCCATTTTGACCTGAAGCCAACTTGGAGCTCTGTGGGGGAAGGTGATCCAAATAGATCACAGGACCCTGATGAAGAACCACACTTCTACCTGCCATTTAGCTACGCCGTTAGTAAAGCAAGAAGAAAAATACTGATGTTCTTTGCCATATAGATTGTTGACTGTAGTAATTAGTGTCCTTTAATTTGAGAGTGTCCAGTTTTGAAGAGAATACATTTAGGTAATGAAGGGAAAAACTGATAATTACTCTCTCTGCTTAAGTTTATAATGTTAGAATGTTAAAATAACACCAGGTTTGGATCAGTTGTTACTGAGATAGTGGATCCTGACTACAGACTGTCTACAGGCCATGGTCAGACATCTAAAGTATTTCTTTTGTTAGTGGAGCAGTGAGCTAGGATGTGGGTCCTGTTTTTCTGTCTCTGACCATCCCATTTTGCACTTCATGGCCTGGATAGCACATGGAATAATATCTATGCTATCATGAAATACATTTTTCCAAAAGCTAGGCAGAGCTTCTTGCTTCTTCTGCAGAGTATTCTATGTGCTCCAGATCATATACTGGCAAATGCTGCTTCCTTTTCCATTTGAATAAGCTTGGGATTACTAGACCTTTCTTCAGAAGTATTTTTCTCCCTACCTCCAGGCCCTTCTTCACAATCTTCCCTTCTACTCTCTCGTCATAGTTACTGTGGTTTTCCCATTAAATAAAAAATATGGAATATTTTACTATGCACACATTTTAAACTCTTTTAAGAAAAAAGCCAAGCAATTTGGAAATGTTTCATCAAGAGTTACACAATTATTCACACCTTTTAAATCAATATTTTTGTTGTTGGAGTTTGACCCATTAAGTCAAAGTTTAGGAATTAAGAACATGTTTACAGTTGAAAAACATTTAAGAATCTAAAAAAATCAGTAATTTAGTAAATATACAGGTATAATATGTAGTTATTAGAATTCCGTGAATAGTTTTCAACGCTGTGAGAGAATGTTTATGATAATTTACTGGGTCGAATGGTGCCTCCCCAAAGACATTTCTATGCCTTCATTCCTAAAACATGTGAACAAGATATTATTTAGCCCAAAGGTGTCTTTGCATGTAATTAGATTAAAAACTGAGCTGAGATCATCTTGGATTACACGGCAGGCATCCTGCTACCACGCAGCTCCTGTTGCCAGTACATATAAACTTAGGTATCACCCACGCACTTGTCTTTGGGCTGAATGATCTATACTGTGATGCTATATAATTTGAACTTAACTTTCATCTACAATTCCATAAAATCCAAATGTGATTCGGCATAGAGGGAGAAGTTACATGTAGGCAAAGACCCAAAAGTAGAGTGAGAAAGCTTAAACTTGATAGGTGATCAAACCAGCATTTGTTCCTGCAGCTCCACATATTTATCAAAGTGGCCTCAAGAGGAAGCCATATGACACTGTGTGACTAACACAGGAGCCTGTTGTTCTACAGCAAATGCCAAGACAACCTGAAATGCCTTGGAGCAGTGGAAGAAATGCCAAGTAATGAAAGCCTGGTATGATCAGTTTGTTCTGAACCATCATTGGTATCAAACACCAATGTGACATGAATTTCCTGTTGATATTAGGTTGAAGTTCTCAACTTAAAGAGACTCGTGACTCAGTGGGGAAAAAAAAAGTGTTATGTTAAGTGGCCAAAGATTTTTGTGTTTGCTAGTTTTAATCTTCTTAAGGATATATATGTATGTATGTATATATATGTCACTATAGTTAAACTTTTCTAATTGAAAAACATGTATTTCATGAGAATGGGGGAAAAAATCAAAACAACAGTTTAAGGGACACTTGAATAATTCTCTTTTTTAGACCCCACTTTTGTTTTCTCAGAAACACATATTGATTTCTTTTTCTTATATAACCTTGGGTTTTTCTTTATATAAATTCTATATATATATATATATATATATATATATCCCTAAGAAGATTAAAACTAGCAAACACAAATATATATATATATGTATATATATTACTGTGTCTTATAATAAATATCACCTTCGTTTCAATAAAATATGATTTAATGAACTGCTAGTTAATAAGGCTGGCACACTAAACAGAAATAAAAAAGGTTATGAAGTGAAGTTGTATATGTATATACTTTATTGTAAAAAAAAATCAATGAAGACTTGGAATATATAAAGAGACAAATGAGGGCTGGAGAGATGGCCTAGCGGTTAAGAGCGCCGACCGCTCTTGCAGAGGACCCGGGTTCGATCTCCAGCACCCACATGGGCGGCTGAGAACCGTCTGAAACTCCAATTCCAGGAGAACTCCAGTTCCAGGGGAATCCGATACCCTCTTCTGACCTCCGCGGCGTTGCACGACACGGGTGCACAGACCTGCATGCAGACAGTACATTTATACACATACAGAAATAAATAAAATTAATAAAAAAAATTAAAAAAAAAAGAGACAAATGATAGGTTGGTGGTTTAATTTTTTTCATATTTCTTGTTTGTGTGGAGGTGGTGGGTGGGTATGTCCACATGAGTGCAGGTGCCTGTGGAGGCCAGAGGAATGAGATCCCCCCTGGAGTTGGAGTTACAGGTGGCTGTGAGCTACCTACGTAAGTGCTCTGAAGAGCAGGAAGCACTCTTAACCACTGAACAATCTCTCCAGCCCCAGTTTAATTTCCTTTTATGCATACAAATTGCTTCAGAAATTTGCCATTTGGGGTTTGATGTTGTTTTTTATTGTTTTGACTTTTTGAGACAGGGTCTTCTTGTAGCCCCAGTTGGCCTGGAACTCACTATGTAGACGAGGCCTGCCTTGGTCTCACAGAGATCCACCTGCCCCTGCCTTCCAAGTACAGGATTAAAAGCATGTGCCACTATAGTTAAAGTTTTCTAATTGAAAAACATGTATTTCAAGAGAATGGGGGAAAAATCAAAACAACAACAGTTTAAGGGACACTTGAATAATTGTCTCTCAATTTAGACCCCACTTTTGTTTTCTCAGAAACATATATTGATTTCTTTTCCTTATATAACCTTGGGTTTTTCTATATATAAATAATCACATATGTATATAGTATGTATTATCATCAGACGCACTTTTTAGTTTCCACTAGTTTTGTTTTTTACTCTAATGCTGTAAGCTTAAATTTTGTTCCTTAGTTTACTTAGCTCTTAATTATTCTTAACATCCGTATAGTTACTTAGTTCTTTATTCTTTTTTTTTGGTCATTTTGAGACAGGGTCTCCCTGTAGGTGTCCTGGAACTCGCTATGTAGACCAGGCTTGCCTTGAACTCACAAAGATCCGCTTGCCTCTGCGTCCCAAGTGCTAGGATTAAAGGTGTGCGCCACCACACCAGGCAAGTTCTTAATTATTCTTAACATCCGTGTAGTATTGGTATATTAGGAATTCAGTGCAAGAAACAGACACTGCTCTAGGCATTAGATAGAAAGGGATTTAAAGCATGAAATTAGGTACTTACAAAATTTTTGGATGGGTTCATGGAACAGGAGACAAGGATCAGATAGGCGATGTGGATTTCAAGGGCAAACACTGCCCCAGATCAGCAAACGGCTGCTGCTTCCCCGACTGCTGGCTGGGTTCTCCTAAAGCTGGTGACAGACTGCTGCATCTAGGCTACTGCTTCTGTGCTATGAGGAAGCTAGTAGCTTGACAGTGGAATGCTAAGGCCAGCTGCAAACACCAGTGAGTGCCAGCTCAACGTGAAGAAGGCCTCCATGCATGTACAGTTTCCAAATCTCGCACACACATTTTTCATTGGAGGAAGTAAATTCTCACCCAGAACCCTAGATTCAAGAGTTTGAAAGGTCATTTCTTCCTGCAGGCAAGAACAGGGAAAGGCAGAAATGGGTGCTGGTGGGAATTCCCCATCAACACAAACTTGTTCCAAAGTATGAATATACTGTGATTTGTTCAACTGGTCCTCAGTTGTGGGGGAAGGTGTGTGTGATATGTAGGCCTATTATAGAATTTTATTATTCTAATATGACAATTTAAATACATCCTTTAGTGTCTAAGAAACAACAAATTCTGGGAATTGGTGGTGGTATAAATTGGCTGTAAAAAATCTTTACGTAAGTAAAAAATAAAATAAAATCTTTACATAAGTAACAAAACAATACCTGTCTCACCCTGGCTGAAACACAAAAAAAATGGCATTAGTGCTGCAGCTATGTCCTGAAGGATAGATTTAAAAACCATTCCAAAGTTAATAATGAACATTTTCATAATACAGGAGAGTGTCTCTTAACCTCTTTGATATCTAGGAATGTTTTAGAAACACCTCATTCCTCGATCTGAAAACCTAAATTAATATCTGGTTTACAGTCTATACATCTCAGAAAAATGTCTAGCCCCTGTGGTGCCATTGTTTACCCTTGCCAAGAGGACATAACAAGAAGATGTGGCCACCAGTTCAGAGCAAAATCAACTGGGCCACTGGGGATCTATGACCTCAGCTGCAGAGCAGCATTCTTGCTACCTGTATCACCTTGAGCTGCAGGAAGGATGATTATTAGCATTCTCAGAGTGCTTGCCAGAGGCCAGGCATTTAATTCTTTGGTTCACTCTGTGAGGTGGAGACACATCCTGTGCAGAGCCTCCCATATAAATGGAGAAAGCAATCCTCAAAAGTGAAGAACTTATCAAGATCACCGGGCTGGTTTTTGCTAGGCAAGTGCTCTGCCACTGACCTACATCCCCAGTTCTCATTTTAGTTATCATTTTTGAGACAGGTTCTCACTAAGTTGTCAGGACTGGCTTTTAACTCATTCTGTAGCCCAAGCAGGCCTTGGACTTGCAATTTTTCTGCCTTAATCTTCCCAGTAGCTAGGATCACAGCCCTACATCACCAAGTCCATCTCAAGAGGCTGGATTTGAATCTCAGTCATGTATTTTTGAGGCTGCCCTTGCCATCCTTCTAGAGTGCCAATTTGTTATATCTTTCATGACTAAGCAGGAATTCATAGAATCTAAGACAGAGAACTCTGCATTTGGTAAGTTAAACAGTATGAAAAAGACCCCAGGCAATGCCCGTGTTCTAAAGCCACAGACCCCTTCTACATTTCAGTGTACTCACAACAGTGATCAAGATCGGTACTTACTGCAGATCAGAAGAATCAGCCACTGGGAAAGGAAGCCAAACCTCATGTCCACTTGTTTAGTCAGCTGACCACTTCTTCACTCATCCACTGGTTGTTATTCACAGAACGCTGTAGCTCTGTGGGGAGGTACTGAATACCTGATAGTCTCCCTTATGCCCTAAAGGACTTTATAATCCCTTTGAGAGAATAAAAGTCCATCAAACATTTAAATAACAATTCGAGTACAGGACAGCACAATATCTTTGTGATGTCCTTGTGAAATTTAAAAATTGTTACACCTTTTAAAATAAACCCACAATTGTGATTTTAGTAATCTCTATCTGTGGGTTGTATTATAGGGAAAAGTTCTGTAAAGGGGCTCTGACACTAATATATCAAGAATACAGAACAATTAGACTAAGTACCAGTTTATAAGGATAGGCTCAGTTCAATCTTCAACTCCACGTACTTTAAATTGCTCCAATTTCTACCAAAGACAACAGTCTCAGCAAAATATACTAGTGAAAATCAGGCATGGTACCACATGCCTTTAACCTTAGCACTGGGGAAGTAGAACCAGGCAGACTTCTTTGAATGTGAGGCCACCCTGGCCTACATGTTGAGTTCCAGCCAGAATTACACAGCGAGACCCTGTCTCTCTCTTTCTCTCTCTCTCTCTTTCTCTCATATATATATATATATATGTGAGAGAGATATCATATAAAATCATATATGTATAAAGTTCTTTTTATTAAAGACTTTTAATAAAAGTTCCTTTTATTAAAAAAAAGAAGTCCCCATGAGGCTGGAGAGATGGCTCAGCAGTCAAGAGCACTTGCTGCTCTTGCAGAGGACCAGGTTCTTTTCCCAATACCCATGTGCAGCTCACAACTTTTGTAATTCTGGTTCCGGAGGATTTATTGCCCTCTTCTGGCCTCCTTGGGCATTTTTAAAAATTTTATAAATAGCTGTAGTTTGCTTGTTTTTAATGAAATGTGCTTGTTATTTTTATTACTGACATAATTAGCTTTCTTGACCCTTAAATGTATATCTGAAGAAAAAATAATTTCTGTATTGCTCTGTATATTATTGTCTTCAATATTTATATTTTGCCAAGTTAAAATTAACTTTAAAATAATTTCAATTGTTAGTAGATGTGCTCATAAGTGCCATCCAAAGATTATGCCTATCATTCCATTTTTAAACAGTAGTAAATTTTGGATATACAAAAATTTTATGATGGCTTGGCATGGTAGTACATCCCTTTAATCCTAGCACTCAGAGGCAGAGGCAGGCAGATCTCTGTGAGTTCAAGGCCAGGCTGGTATACTTAATGAGTCCCAGGCCAGTCAGGTATGTATACATGTACATGTAAGTATGTGTGTGTTTGAGAGAAATTTTAAGAAATCAGCACATGTAATTTTGAAGGCTTTTTATCTACAGAGTTTTATCTACAGGGCTTGGGGCAGGAAGAATTGCATTGATCCATTTCATGGGCAGTCTATGTGCAGCATTCCTTCTTACAGCAAGAGGTCAGTCTTTTTTTCAGTGAGATCTTATATGATTGGCTGAGATATAAATGCTTTGCTCAAAGTCTGTTTATTTAAAATCATCTTTAAAAAGATTTGCACCAAGCTGGGCATGGTGGCAAATGCCTTTAATCCCAGTACTCAGGAGGCAGAGGCAGGCGGATGTCTGTGAGTTCAAAGCCAGCCTGGTCTACTTAGTGAGCTCTAGGCCAGCTGGGACTAAAGGGAGACCCTGTCTCAAAAAGACAAAAAAAAAAAAAAAAGAAAAAAAAAAAAGAGAGAGACTTGTTGCATCAAAACTTCTAGGGTAAACTTGACCACTGTCTGGCTAATTTAGCCTAGCCAAATTAACCACAACAAAGACCTTACACATTGTCATGTGTTAAAGTGACTCCTGTGGCTAGATCTACTGTCATTATTGAAGGAAGGAAAGCTAGAGAGGCTGAGAAAGGCTTCCAGAGTCCTAATGACCAGGTCTTCCTCCCCCCATGAGCCCATCTGAAACCTCATTAATTATTTTCAATTAATTTAGGCACAGCAAAAATCTTTTAGAAGAAAATATGAAACTATGAAACCAAATAACCATAGCTAGCATTAAAAAACTGAGAGAAAGATGCAGGACAGTTATGGCAGAATGCATGATCTGGGATGGGGTGGGGGTGGGGGGGGAGGGAAAGGGAAATAAGCCTGAACTGAATTGGAAAAAATGTATGAAATGCACAAAGCATCAATAAAAAACTAATTAAAAAAAATTAGGTATTTCTCTCAAGTAAGAATTGGCCACCGTATTAGGTGTATTTAAAAGACACAAGACACAACTTCAAGTTCATGTTTTTACTGTCCTTGTTTCACAGATACAGAAGAGTGAACATCAGAGAAGTTAAGTCATTTGCTCCAAGTACACAGCTAATTAGCAGAGAAGCCAGGAATTAGACCCAAACTTGCTGATGAAAGAGCTGATTTTAACCACCAGCCTTGACATAAAAAAAGGCTATCTAGTTTGGATTCCTCCCAAGCAAGCGAGAGCCAAGGTTTTGAATATATTTAATCTCATCTGAGAGTAGATCCTAGGAAAGCCAGTAAGGTGAGGTGGTAGGTAGAGAAGAACAGCTGATAAAAGAGTGGGAGTTCAGTCCTCTGGGACCTCTCTGTGAGACTGTTCTACAGGACACGCCTCAGAACTGGCCACTCAGAACCAGGGAGCCACTGATGCTTATCACTCATTGGTTGACTCTTGTTCGTACAGATGCTTGCAATACCCCTATCCTGACTAGGACACATGGACCTTTCAGGAAGGAAGTACTTGGTGTGTTTGGGAACCATCCACTGAAGTTACAGGTGGGTGGTCTGCCAGTTGGACCCATGAGCCATGGATGGGACACTGACAGCATCAGCTATAGGATATTAATTCATTCAAAACAACTGGAATCTTTAGTAGATTAGGAGATTTCATTTAATAAACAAATAGATGTCTGTGAAATCACATAATAAAATAGTTTTTATTCTTTAAATTCCATGCCTAAGGAGTGCTTATATTAAAAAAAAAAGAGACGATCAGAAAAACAGGGCTAGAGAGTTGGCTCAGTGGTTATGAACTGGCTATTCGTGCAGAGGACCTGGGTTTGATTTCCAGCATTCCTATGGCAGCTGACAATGGTCCATAACTCCAGTTCCCGGGGTTCCAACACCCTCTTCTGATCTCTGAGGGTATTACACAACACTGGTACATCTACCTACATGCAGGCAATGCGCACATACACATAAAAAAAATGAAACATCTATTTCTAGTAACACACTAGAATCAATTATAGACTAACCTATTAAACAATATCCTTACTGCAGCCAAACCATCACTTCCTGAAGAGTCAGTAACCCTCAGAAAAACAATCACCCCCTTCCTCATGCTGGACATAGTTTGCATGTGATTTGACTAGATGTATGCAAATCTGAAAGCCTACAGCTCTTCTGAAGGATACTTCCTTGTCCCTTTGAAACACACCCTCTGCATATTCTTGTGACCTAGTTGAAAAAAAAAATCTGACCATCCCCCAAACACTCTGCAAATGTAAAAGGAGAAAAAAAATCTATTCAGCTCTTTTTTCTTGATGTAGCAATAAATAGAGACGCCATTTTATTTACAGAGACCCCATTTTATTTATATAGGTAGCAAACTGGAGTTCAGAACTGAACTGACCTAAGATAGTTAGCTGCCAAACCACAATTTTCCCAAAGGAATGAGCTCAAGGCCTATTTAAAGTCTTTTACTTCTTTCCTTAGGATGCAACTCTAGCTCTCAATTGATAAAAATCCTGGCTTCTAATAAACCTTTTCCACACTCTTTTTGTAGTAGATGAAAGGAGAGGGCTACATCCCTTCCTTTTAATTTTTGAGTGCTGTGTGACCAGTTTCTAAGTGGTGGTTTCTACATCGGATTAAGGTTAGTCAGTTGAAGAGTAAAGCATTTGTTAGGAAGCAAATGAGAAATTGATTACAGAGTTCTTAGAACCATCTTCCAGAAATGTGAAGAGAGTCAGCAAAGGGGGTCTCAAGGAGAGAAGGACAGGTGGAGAGAGATGCCAGTTCATTATAATAGAGTTAACCTGAGGGTGCACTCCTCGACATTCTCAATTAAATTCATATCCCAGGCTAAAAAATCCTTTAGATTTTTAGCCTTGAGTTTATTTCCTATAAATACCTCAGCCACTACATTTATTTAGTAGAGAGAGGCTCCAGTTATTGCCTCATAAAAAAAAAGCACCCACATTTATCTCAGTAAGGGGAGGGCTTGGTGTTAAATCCAGAGACGGGCCTTCCAGGACTGAAGAGCCTCAGAATGGGAAAAGTTGGACACTGTACTTGTAGATAGAAGCACGCATTTCACTCTGAAGGATTTGTTCACTTTCTAATAATGATGGGCATGAGATCCAAATGTGCTTTCGAATGTAATTTTATTTAACGTTGTCACTGTGGCATTCCCTTTAAATCTAGGAGAGCTCCTCAAATGATAATTAGACTGAGCAATAAATTGAGAATGAAATAAAAGCCCACATCCTCCCCATCATAATCAAAGTTAGTCACAGCTCTAATTTAACACTCAGTATTTGAAACCACCCAGGTGGCTGATTCTTCAGGAACTTGGTGATTCTTTTTAACTGAAAATTAATTAAGCAAAAACTTAATCTAAAATGGTCAGCTTTCTTATTTTCTTCTATCTTCTGGCATGGTGCCCAGGACTGAAACCAGGACTCTGGATGTGCTGAGCAGCTGCTTAGCACTGAGCTACATTCCCATCCTAAAGCTGACTACTGAGCGACATTCCCATCCTAAAGCTGACTATTGAGTGACATTCCCATCCTAAAGCTGTCAGAGTTTTTAAGTTGGGAATACAGGTCACTCTTGAGAAATTCTCTGCTTTTTCCTTTTTACATGTATTTCCTCAGTTTTAAGCGCAATTTATTTTGATGATCAGTTTAAGTTAGATAGTAGGAATGCAGAGTGTGTCCTCCTCAACCTTTGAAACTGGCATCACTAGTCTCACCATTTTATTTATTTTATATTATTATTATTATTATTATTAACCAGTTATTTTATTTTATTTTTTGAGACAGGGTCTCCCTGTAGTCCTAGCTGGCCTGGAACTAGCTATATAGACCAGATGGCCCTGAACTCACAGAAATTTGCCTGCCTCTGCCTTCCAAGCACTAGGATTAAAGGCATGCGCCACCTCGCCCTGCTTGTTTACTTTTATGTGTATATTTTGCCTGCATGTGTGTAAGTGCATCTGTGCATGTAATGCACATATAATGGCCCATGGAGGCCAGAAGAGGGAGTCACATACCCTGTTTCTTAGTCATTTCATAAAAAAAATGGATTTCTGTGAACTCATATAATAAATAAGTTTTTATTCTTTAAATTCCAAGTCAAAGGAATGCTTATAGAAAAACAGGGGTAAAGAAAGATGACATCATGAACTTTGCAGGTAAATGGATGGAGCTAGACGATATCATGCTAAGTGAAGTAACACAGTCCCAGAAAAACAAATGACAAATGGCATCCCTCATCTGTGGATGCTAGCACCAATTACCTAATTGTATGGCAAACTGAGCAATGTTAATGTGATCTGAAAACAACTGTTCTCTTATATTGTGAATCCCTTAACAGGTTCTAGAACTAAGCTACCATCTATTTTCAGAGTTAGGAAGCTTTGTATATGGATGAAGGATATGTATGTACACTTTACAGTAATATAAGATCAAAGGAATGCAGAAAAAGCTGGTTTGTCATGACATTGTGTCTAACCACAGTGTTTATTTTGTGGGGGTGCTTCTTAGTATTTCTTATACAAGGCTGCTTGAGCTTTTGTCCAAGTATTTTCTAAAATATTGTAAAGTAGTTAAAAGTATCAGACTGGTGTAACTTAGCCTTGCTGGATGCTTAATGACCATACTTAATGCCCATACCAATTTGGCAGAGGGTCTTAAGGGATAACTTTGTTCCTTGCATTCAGAGGTCAACTAAGTCCCAGGGGCTATGTGTGGGGGCATCTCTTGAAATGTCCTGCAAATGTGAGTCACCAGTCTTCCTGTGCAGGGAGGTCTTGGAGATCCACTAATGGGACTTCAGCCAGTGTCCAGTCAATAAAGAAAAAAGCCTGTTTATGCTTCAAAAAGGGAAGCCTGGTCTAGCAAGACCTGACTTTGTCCTCAAGTGTATGGAACTGGTGATTATTTTAATATTAGTTTATACTTCCAGAGAAAGATAAATGTTTGAAGTAAAAGAAAAAAAAAAAAAAGGAAAACTTCACTGGAAATAACAAAACACAATTCTTCTCTAAACTTGATATTAAAAAATTAAATCCTGTATTATTTATTTGCATTTGTAAAGAGCCAGAACACTGCTTCAGAATGGGTAAGAATGAAGAATTGTGTTCCTTTTCTAAATCACATTTATTTTTGTGTGTGTATAGATGTATGTGTGAGAATGCAAGTGGATGTCAGAAGACAACTTGCTGGAGTTGCCTCTTTCCCTCCACTCTGTGGATCCCAGGGATCCAGTTCAGGTGGTCAGGCCTGAAGGCAAGTGCCTTACCTGCTGAGCCACTTTGCTGGCCCTGGACTGCATTTCTTTTTTTTTTTTTGGTTTTTTCGAGACAGGGTCTCCCTGTAGTCTCAGCTGTCCTGGAACTCACTCTGTAGACCAGGCTGGCCTTGAACTCACAAAGATCCGCCTGCCTCTGCCTCCCAAGTGCTAGGATTAAAGGCATGCGCCACCACGCCCGGCTTGGACTGCATTTCTTATATCGTCATGTAGATATTAATGAAAATGTCAGTCCCATATAAAGACTTTATATATTTTCATTATATTTCATTAACAGAAGGACAGATAAGTTTCACAGTGCCAATTATGAATGCTTATTTATAAATAACAACATTTATTATTGATATTTTTATATACCATACTATATTATATATTATTAATATTATTGTATTTCTGCCAGTATAAGTTACTTTTCTTGTTGCTTTGACCAACACCTGGCAAGAAGCCACTTAAGAGAGGAATGAAAGATTAATTTTGCTTCATGGTTTCATGGCACAGTCCCTAGTGACAGGGAAGCAGCTGGAGGAGTATGTGGCAGTAGGACTGTGAGGCTGCTTGTTCACATTCAGGAGGACCAGAAAGAGGAGTTCTGTTATAAATGTCAAGCTATATCCCACCCCATCCACTTCCTCCAGTTGAGCCCTATCACCTAAAGCTTTTATAACTTCCCAAATCACCACCACCAGTTGGGGACCAAGTTGTTCAAGTACATGAGTCTCTGGGGTATATTTTATCTGCAAACCATAATGGTGCCCTCTGTTACTGTCCCTTAATTTCTGCTTTTCATCTAACATTTCTGTTGCTCTGTTTTAACATGGAGACTCTTTTTGAAATCACCCTATTCTACCTTGGCAGCCTATTTCTTCTAAGGATTTCAATACAATTATAAAGTTTTATAAATTCCACTGTTTCAGTAAGCCAAGGGGTGGAGGAAGCTGTATCTGATGATGCCCTAGAAACCAGCCATTTTCTGAAGGTATTTATAGTGGAAGAAACCTAGCTAATGAATTAAATAAGACTATAGATGTTTATGAATGTTCAAGTTTTTAAATTTTTGTCTTTTTGAGACAGGGTCTCCCTGTAGCCCCAGCTGGCCTGACTTACCATGCTGACCTTAATCTTACATAGATCTGAGTGCCTCTGCCTCATAATGCTGGGATGCTCAGTTCTTTTTAAAGATCAAAATACATCAACAAAATGGATTTCAGTTTCCTTATCTTTAAAGCAAGGACTTGGAATACACAATCTCTAAGGTATCTTTTATGATAAGATTCTAGATGTTCAACTCTGAGATCAGAATGTCTAAGCTTCAGTCCTCATTATTTCTTTCCCACCTTGGGAAACCCTTTATCTTTTGGTTAAGGAGGATAATAATGTTATCTATGTAATAGGGATTCTATAGAAACCAAATAACTTAAACATTCATTAATTTTTAAATTTTTTTATTTTTTTAAACAAAGGCCTCTAAGTAATCTAGCCTGTTTTTGAATTTACAATCCTCCCCTCAGCCTCCTGTGAAGATAAGATTATAGGAACATTACATATAAGGCAATACTAAATAGTTTAATGCTCATTGGAAAATGCCTGGTATTGTATTATATTTTCTTAAAGTATACTTTAATAAATATTAGCTCTTACTATTTTTGTTATCATCATTTTACAAACATGTATTTATTTGGCCTTTCCTTTATTTACTTAACCAATATTTGTTTAACACCACTCTATATAGGTAATCAATCACGGAATTTTTTTTTGCAAAGTCAAATAAAGCATTATTCTTGACCTTAAGTACCTTAAAGTTCTTGAAGAAAAGAAATAGTAAATATATAGTTATAATTCAATTCAGAAAGTGTTTTAATGACAGAGAGAAACATCAACAAGTGGGACCTCATTACATTAAAAAGCTCTGTACAGAAAAAGAAACAAGCAAGGAAGTGAAGAAAAAACTCTCAGCATTGGAGAAAAACTTTACCAGGGACATATCTGAGAGAGATTTAACATCCAGAATATATAAAGAACTAAAAAAAAAAACCAAAAAAACAAGGAATAAAGAAAACAAGTAACCCAATCAAAAGATGGGCTAAGGATCTGAATAGAGTTCTCAAAAGAAGAATTAAAAATGGCTAAGAACATGTTAAGAGGGTTCAACATTGTTAGTAATTAGGGAAATACAAATTTAAAACCACTTTTAGATTTCATCTTATCTCTGTAAGACTGGCTAAGATCAAGAGAACAAATGATACCAAATGCTACAGACGATATGGGGAGAAGGGAATGTTCATTCACTGCTGGTGGGATTGCAAGCTTGTGCAACCCCTATTGAAAAAATGCAGAGAACTATTTTTTAAAAACTAAAAATTTACTTACAATTTGACACAGTTATACCATTCCTTGGCATATATCTAAAAGACTCATCCTATTACATACATGTTTGTTGCTGTATTTATTTATTTGTCTTTTTTCTCTCTAACTTCTTTTGTTGTGTCTTGAAGCCCGATGATCTAATTGGATATGAATTCCATTTAGTTTTCCATTTCGGATACTGTACTGTATTCTCATTTCTAGATGTTCCATTCAGATCTTTCTTTTTCTTTTTCTCTTCTCATGTTCAATGTTTTCTTTCATCTTCTTAAACATATGAAATATATTTGTAAAAGCTGTTTCAATAAAACATCTGTTTTTATTGAAGAGCATCTGATTCCCACATATGTGTCATTAGTTTTCTCTTAGTTAAGCATCTTATTTGTCTTGCATGCCTGGTAATTTTTTACTGGATCAGACATTTTGAGTTTTATGTTTTACAGTCTTGTGTCTTATTGTTTCTCACTAGATCTTAATGGGTTTTGTTTTGTCTCATAGTTGAATCACCTAAATAAGTCTTTTTTGTGTGTTTTTTTGTTTTTATTTTTTTTGAGACAGGGTCTTGCTGTAGCCCTAGGTGGTCTGGAACTCACTACATAGACCAGGCTGGCCTCAAACTCACAGAGATTTGCCTGACTCTCCCTCCTGATTACTTGGATTAAAGGTGTGCATCACCAGCCAGGGGTGGTGGTGGCGCATGCCTTTAATCTCAGGACTTGGGAGGCAGAGACAGGCACATCTTTGTGAGTTCAAGGCCAGCCTGGTCTATAGAGTGAGTTCCAGGACAGTTAGGGCTACAGGAAGGCCCTGTCTCAAAAACAGCAACCAAAAAAGTTGTGCATCTCTATGCCTGGCCCCTGAATTAGTTTTGCCTTACTTATATGACTTGCCATGTTTGGACTGGAATATCTTTTATTCTAGAGCTAATATAGACCTGCTACTAAAGCAATGGCTCTTAGAAGAATCTACTCAGGGTGGAGAGATGGCTTAGTGGTTAAGAGCACTGACTGCTCTTTCAGAGGACCCAGATTTGATTCCAAACACTAACATGGGAAGCTAACAACTGTAACTCCAGTTCCAGGGGAATCTGACACTCTCTTCTGACCTCCTTGGCCATTGTATGACACAGGTACACTTACATACATTCAGAGAATACACTAATACATATAAAATGAAAGTAAATAAATAAAATAAAAAGAATCTACTCAATACCCATGTATGGTGAGGTCTTATTCAGGCTAATATGAACAGGACTTGTTTGGGGCTATGCACGAATTCTCATGATATCTATGCTTATTTACTTCCTTAGTTTATTACAGGAAAACTGAGGCACGAGACCAGCCATACACAAAGAAGTCACCAAAGAGACTCAAGTGGTGAAATCAGGAAGTTAACTTTTGCTAGCAGGCTTCAGTGGAGTTCCCAAAGAACTTGAGCCTTGGGTTGAGTCCCTTTACAGAATTTATAGGCTCTCCACATTGTTACACATTGGTGGGTATATAGCCTATGAGATTATTAGCACAGGTACATTAGAGCCCTAAGACCACCAAAAGAAAATTCCCTCTGCAGGCATGTTTGTGGGGGCAGACATTTGGGGCAGGGTAAGATTTTTTTTTAAACAGTTTTACTACAGGTGCTTTTAGTAAACAAGGCAGTTGCATACAGATGTTTCACTAGATAACTGTGGTATTTATTTCTTAAGATTGCTTTCTCCATTTTGTAAGCATTTATAAAAAGACTAGAAGGTGAATACTATATTCTAAAGTGCACAATTACTCATAAAGCAATGTTAGACATACACGAAGTGATATTAAGTACATGGCTGCATTTCTTTCCCCATCAGCTTCCCTTGGTGACTTTGAGTAGATTTCATATTGACACGATTACTCAGATAAGGACTCTGCTGAAGGTTTGAGGAAACACTTGTATGGTCTCTGTAGCTTTTGCCTTTGTAGCTCCCTTCTCTCCTTAATTGTGTCTAACATATTTAATCACATTGTCTTTACAATCAGTGGGGTTATGAGGTTCTGCTTGGTTTCCTCTACCTGTGCTATAGCTCCCTTGCCATCAAGTGGGGCTGGGGCTGGGTAATAACAGGATCTTTCACCCATAGATTGCAGTTTTGTGCTATTGATACAGGAAAAATCAGGATCCCTTCTTGAAGTTCTTAGTCTCATTAATAAAATAATTTAAGAATGGACTCTATGGAAGCTTGAGGAGAATTTTATTAGAGTTTAAAAAACAGACAGACAAGCTGGGAACCTCAACAGCTGCCCTGGGAAGGAGACCCAGGGAGAGAAGGAAAACAGCTATGACTTTGTTTTTTTTTTTTTTTTTTTTGGTCTTTTTCGAGACGGGGTCACCCCTGTAGCCCCAGCTGTCTGGAACTCACTCTGTAGACCAGGCTGGCCTTGAACTCACAAAGATCCGCCTGCCTCTGCCTCCCAAGTGCTAGGATTAAAGTCACGCACCCACACACCCGGCACAGCCATGACTTTTAAGTCAGTGTGGAGTTCAGACACCGGGCCTGGCGGACTAGCAGCTACATGCTGGGGAGGAAGCTTTATAAGAAAGAGAAGAACCCAAAAATGTCAGGCAGCCAAATGTAGAAAGCATGCCTAGAAAGAGATAGAAGACAAAGGAGAGGTTCTGTTTTTCTGGAGAATTTAGAAAGATGGCGGCTTAGGAAGCTATATATATGGCTGCAGCCTGGAAAGCTACCTTGCTTGGGGCCAGGGTTTTGGGAAGGAAAAGTACATTTTCTCACTAAAGGAGTAGTTATTCTACCTATCTCCTCAGCATGGTTTAAGGTGAACCTGTCTTCCTAGAGGTTTTCCCTTGACTAGATGACTGGCCTGACCCAACATCTGTTTTCTTGGTCAGAAGATTTCTCTAAGGTGAGTACTATATTCTAAAGCAGATGGCCTTTTTCAGTGTGGATGGGTACCATCCAGTCTAATCTTGAATCAAAAGAAAAGGCCAAAAGTGGCCGTGATTTCTCTCTGGCTGCCTGTGAACTGAATCTGTTCATGCGTCTGCATGGTGGCTCCCAGGCCTTCGGATGTGGACTGGAATCTACACCATTCGCTTTCTAGTTCTCAGCCCTTTGTACAAAAGCTGCAGCCTTCCCGGGTCTCCAGCTGCAAATATAAAATCATGGACTTATCATCATCTCTAGTCATGTTTTGTATTGCCACATATAATATATATAATATATATATGTGGCAATACAACAACATAATTTATATAATATATAAAGCCACATTTTTTCACATGCATACCTTCTTATAGCAGAATATACCTATTGTCTATTTACACACATATAGCTCAATGCTTTTCTCCATATTTTTTGGTGGTTTGTTTCTCAGGAGAATGTAATTAACATTACCGAAGTGGGCTCTCATCTGTTCCTGTCTATTTACTCTGGTACTATCTACTATGAATGAAGCTAAATATATATAGTTGGGGCAATTGTTAAAAAGTAAAAATTTGCACGATAGGTAGATAGATGGATAGAAGAATGGGTAGATATTGTAGATACAGAAGTTATGAACAGGCTAGGTGTGGGGGTGCATGCCTCTAATCCCAGCACTTGGAAAGCAGAGGCAGGTGGATCTCTGGTGAGTCTAAAAGGCCAGCCTGGTCTACATAGTGAGTTCCAGGTCAGCTGGGGCTACAGGGAGACCCTGTCTCAAAATGATGAAAAAAAACTTATAAAGACTAAAGTTGACAAAAAGCAGTTCTAGGGCTGCTTTTTGAGAGTCAATGCGGGGGTCGTAGAGAGGTGGTTGGCAAAGACCACCCTCTCCAGTTTCCTCACCGCTGAAGATCTTCACTCGTCGGCCCGGCAGGAGCGGGGCTGGGGGAGTAAGTGCGCTGCCGAACCAAAGCAACCACGGCAGGGAGTCGAGTCAAGTGTTACAGCTCAAAAACTCACTTTATTGCAGGTTCACAGAGGTTTATAAGCCGTGCCGGCTTCCTACTGGGGTATGTGTCTCTTCCAATTGGTCCTTTTAGGAGCTTAATTTTACAGTCCCTAAATTAATCCAATCCTTCCCTATCCTAGCATAGTCCCTTAATTATCATGTTAGTATGCGGAAACTAGCCTCCTTTGCTCGATGGGCGGGGGTGAGTTCGCGAAACTCTAGCACAGGCTTTCTTTTGTCCTTCAGGCCTATTTCTCAGACTATTCCATGCCGTCATTTCCCCCTTTTTTGTTTTATTGCATAGCTCCTGTCTTAGGTTGGTGCTTTTCTGGGCTCAGTCTTACCGTCTTTGAGTAGATAGCAGCTTGGCTATCCCCCTGTCTTAGGTGCGACCCAAAAAAGCCCTTACCCTCTTTGGAGTCTGATGCTGCCTTTTTGTAGGTATTGATGAGGGGGAGGGGCTTATACTTTGCTGTAAGGCCATTAATTGGACTTCTTCTGCCTGTTTTCTAGTGAACCTTATAACCCGGTTGAGCAAGCAAGGGCCTACGTGAACAAAAGCAAAAGAATAATAAGAGTCTTTCTTCTTTCAAGGCTATTCCTAAGGTCGTCTAGATTCTTTGTAATTACACCAGAGTGGTCTGCGTAAAAGCAGTCATTCTCCCCTAAAGCCTGGCATATCCCTCCCTGTTCTAGTGCAATGGAGATCAAGCCCCCTTCTATTTTGAAGGACCATCTCTGCTAAAGAATCCATTGATGCCTTCATGTTCTCACAGTTGTTTCTACCTTTTCTATCTATCTGAGCCTCTCGTTCCATTGTTGTGTTAGTGATAGAGCTGTTCCTCCAGTAGTGCGCCTGCGATTCCACTCTTAGTATGCCCGCCAGGGCAAGGGCGGTTTCTCTTTTATGTCTAGAACTGAAAGGCCTTCCTGCTGGGTGTTATAATGCACAAGAGTCATTACTTGTCTTTACAGCTTCTGGGTTGACACAAGGGGTTAGTCCCGGGGCATACATAACATTCCACTTTCTAGCATTTAGTCTATCCACCTCCCTTCAACACTGTTCCCATTGTCCATTGAAGTAACCATCTGCTAACGAGCAGAAATGGTTTGGAGAGTAGGCCAGATGCTCTCTGTTGTTCCTTTATTTGAGACAGCCTTGACGACATTTCTAGTAGCGACATTCACCATTGACCAGATGATGGTGCGAGGCCTGTGTGACTCTCTGATGACTCAGTCTTCCATGGGGCCATAGGGGTAGAATTCTGATGGCCAGGAGCATCAGATTAATTTCTGTAAGAACAAGGGGATTTACCTTAAGGAGTTCATCCTTAGGTTGGGGGTTAAGAAGTTTCCGGGAGGTCATATTTGAGTTCTTGCCAGGACCCAGATAGTGTATTCAGTCTGTTGGCATAATACAGCCAAATCCTTGGCCTGTGGTTATAAGTGGGTCCGGGCCTCACCATTGCTGGGTTAGAGGATCTCTCCACCGGACTGTATTGCTGGTGTCGGGGGTAACTGTCCCCAGTGTTTTGAAATCTATTGTAATGTACATTTTTGGAAAAAATTTAAAATTTTTTTTATTGTTTAATAGTGCCCTGCCAGCTGCAGGTGAGGACTGCGGTACCAGTCCTCTCCCCCTTTTTGGTTTTTGTATTTGTTGTTTTAAAGGTTGGTGAGTTCTTTCAATGATTGCTTGTCCTTGTGGGTTTAAGGAATACCGGTGATGTGTTTATATTCCACTTTAAAAAATTGGCTTAGGACTGAGATGTAAAGCAAGGCCAATTGTCTGTTTTGACCTGTTTAGGTAGGCCCAGGGTTGAAAAACTTTGTATAAAGTGTGATTTAGCATGGCGGCTTTTTCTCCAGAGTGGGCCGTTGCCAACATGCTCCTGAATATGTATCTATTGAGACAAAGACAATTTGAGTTTCCCAAAAGCCGGGTAGTGGGTGACATCTGTCTGCCAGATGAGTTGGGTTGAAGGCCCGGGGATTTACTCGGGCCCCTGAGAGGCGGAACATTGAGAAAAGGTTTACAAAGATTTGCAGGTATGTACAATTTCTTAAGTTCTGAGACCGGTATATGGGGGAATCTCGAACTTGCTCCTATATTGGGGAATCTGTACCGAGATTGTTCAAGCCGGTAGTATACCCAGTTTGGTTCTTACCAGCATTCCCCAAGTGATGGCTACTGGGGGTTAGCATAGCAGTGGCACTGGCTTCAGCCTGTTCCTTGCATTCCTCCCAGAATAGAGCGACCCATCTAATAAAGATGGGATTAGGAAGTACCGCTTTGGCGGCATCCATCCAGTCCCTTTGGCACACAGGGATGATAGGCGACATCCTGTAGGAAGGGTGGTCGCCCATGGGGAGTTGGGACATCCTCTGCCACAGCCTTTTGGAGTTCTTTTAGGTCCTTGGCTCCCAGGGGTACCAGTCCAAGGGTCGGACAGGGGTGGATTGACATTAACCGGAAAGGCTTGAACTAATTTAGGAGTGCCCCCCCCCTTTTTGCAGCCCTCGGCGTAAGCCGGTGGTGGGGAGAGTTCCTCAGAGAAGCGTTGTTCTGTCTCCCTGGCCTCCTGCCTCGAAGCTGAGTAGGGGAAGGGATGGGGCCCGTGGGTCTGGACACTCAGGGGCGTCCAGGCCTGTATTCCTCCCCCCTGAGACCAGGGGATTTCTCAACCTTTTCCGAAGCTGAAATTCCACCCCAGGAGGTGGAAGGGAGTCAGGGTGAAAAGTGGCTTTAAGTGCCATAATCATGGGGTAAAAGCCCAAAGGGGTCCTCTCCGAGAATCCTTTCTCTTTCTCCTTGCCACTTTTCTATTCGCCCCCAAACTTCCCAGGAGAAAATGGTTGGCCCCTCTTACCCAGGGGGCCAGAAAGAGGATGTGGTCCCAGGCAGGCTCCGCGACCGCGTCGGTCAGTTCTAACCCCCTGGACTTTTAACATCAATCTCAGTGCTTTAAGGCTGGGTCCTTATTTTTTCCCATTGCGTTTCCCATCGCTGGGGATCTTCCCAGAAAGACCGATGTGGCCCCAGCCTGTATTGCTAGCCGTTAGGTCTCGGGGGTGCTTCAAGCCCCACGTTGGGCGCCAGATGCAGGGGTCGTAGAGAGGTGGTATGCAAAGACCACCCTCTCCATCTTTCACTCGCCGCTTGAGATCTTCACTCTGTGGCCCACGAGGGAGAGTGGGGCTGGGAGAGTAAGTGGGCTGCCGAACCGAAAAGTAACCATGCGAGGGAGTTGATCAAGTTGTTACGCAGCTCAAAAACTCACCTTTTATTGCAGAGTTCACAGAAGTTTATAAGCCATGCCGGCTTCCCTACTGGGGTTGTGTCTCTCCTAATTGGTGCTTTTAGGAGGCTTAATTTACAGGTCCCTAATTAATCCAATCCCTTCCCTTCCTAGCACTAGTCCTCTAATTATCATGTTATACAGCGGAAGCTAGCCTTTCCTTGCTCGGATGGGTGGGGGTGAGTTCGTCGAAACTTGTGCAGGCTTTCTTTTGTCCTTAAGGCCTATCTTCTCGGCTATTTCCATGCCGTCATGGCCAGAGAATAGAAATTCAGTTGGTAGAGTGCTTTGTCCTAGCATGCACAAAGCCTGGGCTTGATCCTAGCCAAGCCTCATATAAACAGTGTGGGGATGCGTACTCGGAATGCTAGCATGAAGGAGGTGGAGGTGGGAGGATAAGGAGCTCAAAGTCAATGAATCAGGAGAGAGAGAGAGAGAGAGAGAGAAGAGAGAGAGAGAGAGAGAGAAATCAGAGGAATCAGAAATCTACCATGGCTTGCCACACCATACAAACTCAGAAGCCAGGAGCTGCCGCATTCTGAGGACTGAGGTGACCTATCCAACAAGCACACAGAGAGGAGGATGTAGCACATGTACAGTAAAAGGCAGAGGTGACAAAACTTGGTCTGCCTTTCCTATTCCTCATGTCTGGTCCTTCTACACGCTTGTGAGCCTTATGTCCTATGGTTTTTTGGAAACCCCCCTTTCTCCTCTCCCTTTTTCCTAAGAGTTGCTCTCAGAGATCTATTACCCTTCCACTGACCTGGAATTGGGGTTGCTCAGTGCAAATCGCTGGGTTCCTGCATTGCCAGCTGTGTCTCCTTTGCTGCCAGTCAAACCTGGGGAAGACTCACTGTTCTCTCACGTAAAGGTTTCTCCTCACTGTGCGCTTCAGCTTTAGGATTTGTTTCTTTCTCTGGAACCTTGTCCAGTTCTTGCCAAGTCCTCCTGGGGTACCTTGTCCACCTTGTCAGATCCTGCCCCTAAACCTCAGTCAATGCAACCCCTCTCCCTAGTCTGAGAGTCGACCTTGGGTAAAGCCAGCCTCCACTCAAATACTGTCCTGCTTCTGGTGCTTCTGCCTGCGAGGGCTGTCAGCTGCACAATGGAGGCTGCCGCTTTCTCTACACTCAGATTCAGTCTCAGAGGTTATGCAGGATTGTTTCTTTTTGGCATGACGACTTCTGGGACAGTGAGCTGCTTAATGTACTTTCCAGTCCAGTCATGGGAGGAGCCTGAAGGTGAGGAAGTGAGCACTGTTCATAGCACCCCTTCTCTCAAGAGAGGACCTCACTAATGCCAACCTATATAAAAGTATAATTGAGCACATTAATAAGGAAGATTGAATTCTGCTATTTTCCAGGACTGCAGGCACACTGAAAACTGGCACTTTCAGAATAAAAATGGACAGGTATTGCCTCCTATATCTTGAGTATGTATTATTATTGGAATTCATTTCTAATTTTATACACCCACATTTCTCTCCAGCTGATCATAAATTTGCTAAGCTTGACATAAAACAATTTTTAGCAAGAGGGTGCATGAGGGAAGTTATAGTGGGCCATTAAGGCAGTAGAGAGAAACCTAAATATTGCTGAGCAGGTCATAAACGAAGCTTTAAAATGAGCAGTTAGATAGCCTGAGAGTACTGATTATTGAAATCAAAAAGTTATAAGGTTCCATGTGAATTTAGATTGCAGCTATTAAACTCTTTCATAAATTTACTCAAACTCCATAGATAGGAATATCTCAAAGAAGAGAAATTTTTTGGTCTCTAGTGAGTTTTAGGTTTCTTTTAATTTTATGGCCCAAAAAGCCAACATAAATTTCTGTCCTGTAATATAAAATGTCTTTCATCTAAACCAGGAAGATACTTTAAAATTAAAAGGTATATTAGAGTCCATTTTTAAATGATTACCTAGCCTCAAATTCCACTTAAGAAAAAGTAAGAAAATGTACCAAGGACAAGTATAGAAGACAAGATGACTAATATATATAACTAAATACTCCATTCCATTTCACAAAGGTGTTAATTGGTATCAAAGCACACATAGTAGCAGTGGAAAACTTTAAGAAGGTAATCCTTGATGCTAGAAATGGGGTATAGTTTGGAGACCAGTTTCCTTCATATATGTGTGTTATATTAATTATTTTTACTTTGTAGTGTACGTGTCTCCAGCCCCAGCTCCTCATATGTTGATGACAGTGTTAATTGATGCAGCTTTTCTCATGAATAAATATGGCCAATAGATAAGAGGAAAATTAAACATGTTTATACCCTTTGACCTCGGAGTTTCCCTTTAGAAATTCTATCCTGGGAAGTAATTGGGGCTATGGATAGTGATTTATGCACAAAGATTGTCCTAAGAATGAAATGTATAAAGTATTTTATCAAAATAATTTTAGCTGCAAGTACTTAAAACTTCGATACAAGCTGTCTTAAATAAGGAACAGATTTGTTTCATATAACAGGAAGTACAGAGGAGGAGGGGGTTCAGGATTGGGATTCAGTGATTCATCAGTGTCATCAAAGAACTGCTTCTTGCATCTGCTTTGTAATTTCCAGAGCTGGCAGGAAGGAAGACAGCTATACAGTTCAAATTACAATGTCTAAAGAGAGAAGAGACCATTTCTTCCTATGTCTCAGACATGAGAGAGCTTCCTATCACCCTTTGCACAGGACTTGCTTTCATATTTAATTATTGGCTAGAAATGATCAGATGCTATTTCTGAACCAATCACTGGGAACGAGAATTGAGATTGTGGGGTTTTTTTTTTTGTTGTCCTTTTTGAGTCAAGGTTCTCCCTTGTAGCCCGCAGCTGGCCTGGAACTCACAAAGCTGGCCCTTGAACTCACAGAAGATCTGCCTGCCTCTGCCTCCAAATGCTGGGATTATGTTGTGCACCACCACATGCTGAATTGTGTTATTCTTAGGCAATCGAACCTATTCCTGCAGCTCCTGGTTGTGGCATTTCTCTTTGAGACACATGGCTACACAAGTCTACTTTTATGGAAGAAGAGGGCATCACTAAACAAAGTCATTATTCTTTTTGGGAAAATAGAAATGGCAAAAAAGATGTGTAATTTTATGCATATACGGGATTTCAAGAATGATTTGGTAAACTAAAAAGCTGTGTCTATATCTGTGTTGTCTTGGTGGATCATTGTCTGATTATTATACATGTTGTATTTGAAGAATGTTTAACATAGGAAAGTATTCACAATATAAGAAGTTGCCTTGTTCCTGGTCTTAAAGTAAAATATCATAGGCCAGTGTTTTAAACAGTGAAGGTATGGGGCTGGAGATATGGCTTAGGGATTAAGCACACCGGCTACTCTGCAAAGGACCCTGGTTTCAGTTCCCAGCACTCCACATTGCCGGCTAACAACTGTCCATAAAACTCTAGTTTCGAGGGGATCTGAAATGCCCTCTTCTACCTCTGTGGGCATTGTATGCACATGGGTGGCACTTCATACATGCAAGCATAACACCCATGCTACACATAAATAATAAAGTATTAACTAAATAAATATTTTTTAAAAAAATCAGCAAGTTTAAGTTCATGTTGGCCAGGCATTGTGGCACCCGCCTTGAATCCCCAGTTCTCAAGAGGGAGAGGCAGGTGGATCTCTGATGATCCGGGCCAGGCTGGTTACATAGGAAGTCCCAAACCAAGCTGGGGCTTCAGCGGGAATCGCGGTCTTTAAAACAATACAAACAAAAAGCAACAAAAAGAAAGTTCATTTCATGCTTTAAGAAGGTAGGAAATCAATCTGATTTCGTTCTCTGTGAGGGCAGTCTTTAGAGCTTGTAAATGGCTGTCCTCTCCCAGCATCCGTACTGAGGCAGGAAGGTGGAGTGTAACCTTGTGGTCCTTTCTTAGAAGGGCACTAGTTCAATGATGAGGGCCTGTCCAATAGGATCACATGTAAACCTAATTACTTCCCCAAAGCCCTGCTCCACATACCATCAAATTGAGGGTTAGACTTCAGCATTATGAATTTTCTAGTGAGGAAAAGGACAAGGAAAAAGATAAATATTCAGGTCCATAACATATGGTTTTTCAGGAAAAAAAGGATAGGGAAACTAATATGGTAATTAATTACAATGAGATCATATGTATATGTATTAGTATATTCAGAGAGACGTCAGGAAAAGATTAATAAAAATTAGCTGTACTCATCTCTGTGTAATCAGGTGACTATCAGTTTTATTTTTTATTTTATGGTTATTGAATTGTATTTCTAGCATGTATCTACATGCAGTGCCACAGAGGTCATTAGAGGGCTGCCATGTAGTGGGAATGTAGCTGTGCTGGGCATCAAATCCAGGTTCTCTGTAAGAGCAGCAGTGCTCTAATCACTGACCATCTCTCCAGCCATATTATTTATTCAATTTTTATTTATTTTTATCCTTTCGCTATGTTTTCATATAGATATACCTTAAAAATATGGACACTATAAATTATATGCATCTTTAAGATGAATGGTAGCCTAATGGTAGTTTTTTTAAATTTTTATTTATTCTATATGTGTATGAATGTACTGTCTTGCATGTAGGTTGGTGTACCCCTGTTGTGCAATGCCCGAGATCAGAAGAGAGGCACTCAGATCCCCTGGAATTTGGACGTTACAGGATGGTTCTCAGCCACCAGTGTGGGTGCGGGGATCTTGAACCCGGGTCCTCTGCAAGAGCAGTTCGGTGGCTCTTAACTGCTTAGGCCATCTCTCTAAGCCCAAACTATGGTAGTTTTTAAATCAAATTCTCCATTCTAGTTACTTCATGAGTTGGGACTTCAAGAAGACAAAGTATCTGGATTATTAGTAAAGTCTCTCCGTGTTTTTATATATTTGAGACAGGGTCTCAATCTAACAAGGATGTCCTTGTCTCCTGATCCTCCTGCTATTCAAGTGTGTTTGGACTGCAGGTATGAGCTGCCATGCCCAGTGAAGAAGTCTTTAAAGCTACGTTCTTTGGGCTGTTTTACACAGTACTCAGTTGAATAGCTGTTTTCCTTGTCTAAAGGTGCAGCCTTCCTTTAATATCAGCAACAGTGATGTTTGTGATAAGCCTTAGGAGGCCATGGTAGTAGTGAGATCTGACTGCTGTTGGAGTCTAGGGATGTCTCTTTCTGAGAGAGCTGAGAATATGGTCACTGCCTTGAGGCTGTTGCCTGCCATACTAACTCATTTGAGTAGGTGGGGTCCTTTTATTCTCAGGTTGAAACACTCATCCAACTTTATTCCTTATGTTCTAAAGAGACTAGAAGAGCTGGATAGAGAAAAAGTTGAGAACCGGAAAGAGGACATTTATGATATCTACTCTAGTAGATAGGTAGAGGGAGCAGCCATCCCAGTTTGCCTGGGACTAAGAGGTTTCATAAGATGTGGGAGTTTCATGAGCTAAAAATCAGAGAGGCCACAAACTGGATCAATCTCTCCAGTCATGGTTCCAAAAGAACAACACCTAGCACCATTGGGATATGACTCATGGAGCATTTTTAGTTATTTGTCTTTTGTTTTCTCTCTAACTTCTTTTGTTGTGTCTTGAAGCCCGATGATCTAATTGGATATGAATTCCATTTAGTTTTCCATTTCGGATACTGTACTGTATTCTCATTTCTAGATGTTCCATTCAGATCTTTCTTTTTCTTTTTCTCTTCTCATGTTCAATGTTTTCTTTCATCTTCTTAAACATATGAAATATATTTGTAAAAGCTGTTTCAATAAAACATCTGTTTTTATTGAAGAGCATCTGATTCCCACATATGTGTCATTAGTTTTCTCTTAGTTAAGCATCTTATTTGTCTTGCATGCCTGGTAATTTTTTACTGGATCAGACATTTTGAGTTTTATGTTTTACAGTCTTGTGTCTTATTGTTTCTCACTAGATCTTAATGGGTTTTGTTTTGTCTCATAGTTGAATCACCTAAATAAGTCTTTTTTTTGTGTTTTTTTGTGGTTTTGTTTTTGTTTTTTTTTTTTTTTTTTTTTTTTTGGTTGTCCTGGAACTCACTACTAGACCAAGGCTGGCCTCGAAACTCACAGAGATTTGCCTGACTCTCCCTCCTGATTACTTGGATTAAAGGTGTGCACAACATCCAGGGTTGTGGTGGCGCATGCCTTTAAGCTCAGGACCTTGGGAGGCAGAGACAGCAACATCTTTGTGAGGTTTTCAAGGCCAGCCCTGGTCTATAGAGGGAGTTCCAGGAGCAGTCTAGGGCTACAGGAGGCCCTGTCTCAAAAACAGAACGAAAAAAGTTGTGCATCTCTATGCCTGGCCCCTGAATTAGTTTTGCCTTACTTATATGACTTGCCATGTTTGGACTGGAATATCTTTTATTCTAGAGCTAATATAGACCTGCTATAAAGCAATGGCTTTAGGAAGATCTACCCAGGGTGGAGAGATGGCGTAGTGGTTATGAGAGCAGCTGACTGCTCTTTTCAGAGCACCCGATTTGATTCCAAACCTAACAGGGGAAGCTAACAATGGAACTCCAAGTTCCAGGGGAATCTGGACACTCTCTTCTGACCTCCTTGGCATTGTTGACAACGGTACACTTACATACATTTCAGAGAAATTACACTCATACATATAAAATGAAAGTAATAAATTAAAATAAAAAGAATCTACTCAATACCCATGTATGGTGAGGTCTTATTCAGGCTAATATGAACAGGACTTGTTTGGGGGCTATGCAGCGAATTCTCTGATATGCTATGCATTATTTACTTCCTTAGTTTATTACAGGAAAACTGAGGCACGAGACCAGCCATACACAAAGAAGTCACCAAAGAGACTCAAGTGGTGAAATCAGGAAGTTAACTTTTGCTAGCAGGCTTCAGTGGAGTTTCCCAAAGAACTTGAGCCTTGGGTTGAGTCCCATTTACAGAATTTATAGGCTGCTCCACATTGTGTACACATTGGTGGGTATTAGCCTATGGAGATTAGTAGCAAAGGTACATTAGAGTCCTAAGAGCCACAAAAGAAAATTCCCCTGCAGGCATGTTTGTGGGGGCAGACATTGGGGCAGGGTAAGATTTTTTTTTTAAACAGTTTTACTACAGGTGCTTTTAGTAAACAAGGCAGTTGCATACAGAGTTTCACTAGATAACTGTGGGTATTTATTTCTTAAGATTGCTTTCTCCATTTTGTAAGCATTTATAAAAAGACTAGAAGGTGAATACTATATTCTAAAGTATGCAAATTACTCATAAAGCAATGTTAGACATACACGAAGTGATATTAAGTACATGGCTGCATTTCTTTCCCCATCAGCTTCCCTTGGTGACTTTGAGTAGATTTCATATTGACATGATTACTCAGATAAGGACTCTGCTAAGGTTTGAGGAAACCACTTGTGTGGTTCTCTTAGCGTTTGCCTTTGTAGCTCCCTTCTCTCCTTAATTGTTGTCATAACATATTTAATCACATTGTGCTTTACAATCAGTGGGGTTAGAGGTTCTGCTTGGTTTCCTCTACCTGTGCTAAGCTCCCTGTGCCATCAGTGGGGCTGGGGCTGGGTAATAACAGGATCTTTCACCCATAGATTGCAGTTTTGTGGCTATTGATAACAGGAAAAATCAGGAATCCCTTCTGTGAGAGTTTTCGTTCCATATAAAAATATTACAGAATGGACTCTATGGAAGCTTGAGGAGATTTATTAGGTTTAAAAAACAGACAGACAAGCTGGGAACCCTCAACAGCTGCCCTTTGGGAAGGAGACCCAGGGAGAGAAGGAAAACAGCTATGACTTTGTTTTTTTTTTTTTTTTTTTTGGTCTTTTTGAGACGTGGGTCACCCTGTAGCCCCCAGCTTGTCCTTGGACTCCTGTAGACCAGGCTGGCCTTGGACAATCACAACAGAGCCGCCTGCCTTCTGCCTCCCAAAGTGCTAGGATTAAGTCAACGCACCACCACACCCGGCACAGCCATGACTTTTAAGTCAGTGTGGAGTTCAGACACCGGGCCTGGCGGACTAGCAGCTACATTCTGGGGAGGGAAGCTTAAAAGTAAAGAAAGAGAAAAAAACCCCAAAAATGTCAGGGAAGCCAAGAGTGTCAAGAAAGCATGCCTAGAAAGAGATAGAAGAAAAGGAGAAGTATGTTTTCTTGGAGAACTTTAGAAACAGAGGCAGGCTTAGGAGCAATATCTATGGACTGCAGCCTGGAAAGCTACCTTGCTTGGGGCCAGGGTTTTGGGAAGGAAAAGTACATTTTCTCACTAAAGGAGTAGTTATTCTACCTATCTCCTCAGCATGGCTTAAGGCTGAACCTGTCTTCCTAGAGGTTTTCCCTTGACTAGATGACTGGCCTGACCCAACATTCTTTTTGGTCAGAAAGATTTCTCTTAAAGGTGAGAATACTTTTTATATTCTAAAGCAGATGGCCTTTCTCAGTGTGGAGGGGTACCATCCAGTCTAATCTTGAATCAAAAGAAAAGGCCAAAAGTGGCCGTGATTTCTCTCTGGCTGCCTGTGAACTGAATCTGTTCATGCGTCTGCATGGTGGCTCCCAGGCCTTCGGATGTGGACTGGAATCTACACCATTCGCTTTCTAGTTCTCAGCCCTTTGTACAAAAGCTGCAGCCTTCCCGGGTCTCCAGCTGCAAATATAAAATCATTGGACTTATCATCATCTCTAGTCATGTTTGTATTGCCACATATATATAATATAGAATATATATGTGGCAATAAAAACAAATACTTTATATATAGTATAAAGCCACATTTTTGTCACATGCATACCTTCTTATAGCAGAATATACCTATTGCTATTTCACACATGATAGCTCAATGCTTTTTCTCCATATTTTTTGGTGGTTTGTTTCTCAGGAGAATGTAATTAACATTACCGAAGTGGGCTCTCATCTGTTCCTGTCTATTTACTCTGGTACTATCTACTATGAATGAAGCTAAATATATATAGTTGGGGCAATTGTTAAAAAGTAAAAATTTGGCACAGATAGGTAGATAGATGGATAGGAAGAATGGGTAGATATTGTAGATTACAGAAGTTATGAAAAGGCTAGGGTGGGGTGCATGCCTCAATCCCAAAAAGCACTTGGAAAGCAGAGGCAGGTGGATCTCTTTGCAGTTCAAGGCCAGCCTGGTCTACATAGGAGTTCGCAGGTCTACTGGTGGCTACAGGAGACCTGTCCTCAAAAAATGATGAAAAAAAACTTATAAAGACTAAAGTTGACAAAAAGCAGTTCTAGGGCTGCTTTTTGAGAGTCAATGCGGGGGTATAGAGAGGTGGTTGGCAAAGACCAACCTCTCCAGTTTCCTCACCGCTGAAGATCTTCACTCTGTCGGCCCGCAGAGGAGTGGCTGGGGAGAGTAAGTCCGCTGCCTAAACCAGAAAGGTAACCACTGGCAGGGAGTCGAGTCAAAGGTGTTACAGCTCAAAAACTCATTTTATTGCAGGTTCACAGAGGTTTATAAGCCGTGCCGGCTTTCCTACTGGGGTAGTGTCTCTCCTAATTGGTCCTTTTAGGAGGCTTAATTTAACAGTCCCTAATTGATCCAATCCCTTCTTCCTTCCTAGCATAGTTCCCTATTATCATGTTAGTATGCGGAAACTAGCCTCCCTTGCTGATGGGCAGGGTGGTGAGTTCACGATACTCTAGCACAGGCTTCTTTTGTCCTCAGGCCTATCTTCTCAGCTATTTCCATGCCGTCATTTCCCCCTTTTTGTTATATTTGGCATAGCTCCTGTCTGTAGGTTGGTGCTTTTACTGGGCTCAGGTCTTACCCGTCTTTGAGTAGATAGCAGCTTTGGCTATCCCCCTGTCTTAGGTTGGCTGACCAAAAAACCCTTACCCGTCTTTGGAGTCTGATGCTGCCTTTGTAGGTATTGACGAGGGGGAGGGGCTTATACTTTGCTGGTAAGGCCCATTAATTGGACTTCTTTCTGCCTGTTTTCTAGCGAACCTTATACACCGGTTGAGCAAGCAAAGGGCCTACCGATGAACAAAACAAAAGAATAATGAAGAGGTCTTTCTTCCGTTTCAAGGCTATTCTAAGGTCGTCAGATTCTTTGTAATTACACCAGAGTGGTCTGCATAAAAGCAGCATTCTTCCCTCAAGCCTGGCATATCCCTCCCTGTTCTAGTGACAAGGAGATAAAGCCCCCTTCTATTCTGAAGGACATCTCTGCTAAAGAATCCAATGATGCCTTCATGTGTCTCACAGTTGTTTCTACCTTTTCTATCTATCTGAGCCTCTCGTTCCATTGTGTGTTAGTGATAGGCTGTTCCTCCAGTAGCTGCGCCTGCTGATTCCCACTCCAGTTATGCCGCCAGGGCAAGGGGCGTTTTCTCTTTTATGTCTAGAAACTGAAAGTGCCTCCTGCTTGGGTGGTATAATGCACAAGAGTCATTAATTGTCTTTACAGCTTCTAGGTTGACACAAGGGGTTAGTCCCGGGGCATACATAACATTCCCACTTTCTAGATTTAGTCTATCCACCTCCCTTCACACACTGTTCCCATTGTCCATTGAAGTAACCATCTGCTAACGAGCAGAAATCAGGTTTGGAGAGTAGGCCAGATGCTCTCTGTTGTTCCTTTATTTGAGACACCTTGACGACATTTCCAGTAGCGACATTCACTACTGACCAGATGATGGTGCGGGCCATGTGTGACTCGTCTGATGACTCAGTCTTCCCATGGGGCCATAGGGGTAGAATTCGATGGCCAGGAGCATCAGATTAATTTCTGTAAGAACAAGTGGGATTTACCTTAAGGAGTTTATCCTTAGGTTGGGGGTTAAGAAGTTTCCGGGAGGTCATATTTGATGTTCCTTGTCGGGACCCAGATGGTGTATTCGAGTCTGTTGTGCATAATACAGCCAAATCCTGGCCTGTGGTTATAAGTCGGTCCGGCCTCAGCCATTGCGGGTTAGAGGATCTCTCCACAGACCTGTATTGCTGGTGTCTGGGGTAACTGTCCCCCAGTGTTGTTTTGAAATTATTGTAATGTACATTTTTGGAAAAGTTTAAAATATTTCTGTTAATAGTGCCCTGCCAGCTGCAGGTGAGGACTGCGTTACCAGTCCTCTCCCCCTTTTTTGTTTTTGTATTTGTTGTTTTAAAGTCGGTGAGTTCTTTCAATGATTGCTTGTCTTTGTGGTGTTATAAGGAATACAGGTGATGTTTTTGATATTCCATCTATTAAAAATAGGCTTAGGGGACTGAGATGTAACAGCAAGGCCCATTGCTGTTTTGACACTGTTTAGGTAGGCCCAGGGTTGAAAAACGTTTGTATAAATGTGATTTAGCATGGCGCTTTTTCTCCGAAGTGGCCATTGGGCCCAACATGCTCCAAATATTATCTACGAAAATGCAAAAAAACATTTGCAGTTCCCAAAAGCCGGGTAGTGGTGTGACATCTTCTGCCAGATGATGTTGGGTTAAGGCCTCGGGGATTTACTCGGGCCCTGCAGAGGCGGAACATTGAGAAAAGGTTACAAGATTTGCAGGTATGTACAAATTTTTTAAGTTCTGAGACCGGTGATATGGGGGAATCTCGGACTTGCTCCCTATATTGGGGAATCTGTACCCGAGATTGTTCAAGCCCGGTAGTATACCCAGTTTGGGTTCCTACCAGCATTCCCCAAATGATGGTACTGGGGGGTTAGCAAGCAGCATTGCTTCAGCCTGTTCCCTGCATTCCTCCCAGAATAGAGCGACCCATCTAATAAAGATGGGATTAGGAAGTACCGTTTTGGCGGCATCCATCCAGTCCCTTTGGCACACAGGGATGATAGGCGAACATCCTGTAGGAGGGTAGGTCGCCCATGGGGAGATTGGGACCATCCTCTGCCACAGCCTTTTTGAGTATTCTTTTAGGTCCTTGGCCTCCCAGGGGTACCCAGTCCAAGGGTCGGACGAGGGGTGGCGATTGCACATTAACCGGAAAGGCTTTGAACTAATTTAGGGAGTGACCCCCCCCCCTTTTTGCACCTCGGCGTAAGCCGGTTGGTGGGGAGAATTCCTCAGAGAAGCGTTGTTTGCTCCCTGGCCTCCTGCCTCGAAGCTGAGTAGGGGGAAGCGATGGGGCCTGGTTGGACACTCAGGGGCGTCCCAGGCCGTATTATCCCTCCCTGAGACCGGGGGGATCTCTCAAACCTCTTCCAAAGCTGAAATTCCACCCCCAGGAGGTGGAAGGGAGTCAGGTGAAAAGTGGCTTTAAGTGCCATAATCATGGGGTAAAAGCCCAAAGGGGGTCCTGCCTCCTAGAATCTTTCTCTTTCTCTTGCCAGTTTTCTATTCGCCCCCAAACTTCCCGGAGAAAAGGTTGGCCCCTCTTACCCGGGGGCCAGAAAGAGGAGTGGTCCCAGGCAGGCTCCGCGACCGCATCGGTCAGTTCTAACCCCCTGGATTTTAACATCAATCTCAGTGCTTTAAGCGCTGGGTCCTAATTTTTTCCCATTGCGTTTCCCATCTGGGGGACTCACTACCGAAAGACCTGATTGGACCCAGCTGTATTGCTAGCTGTTAGGGTCTCGGGGGGTCTTCGAGCCCCACGTTGGTGCGCCAGATGCGGGGGTCAAGAGAGGTGGTGGCAAAGACACCCTCTCCAGTTCCTCGCCCACGAAGATCTTCACTTCTGTCGGCCCGACGAGGGAGTGGGGCTGGGGAGAGTAAGTGTGCTGCCAAACCAAAGCAACCACAGCAGGAGTCGAGTCAGAGGTGTTACAGCTCAAAACTCACTTTATTGCAGGTTCACAGAGGTTTATAAGCCATGCGTGGCTTCCCTACTGGGTATGTGTCTTTCCCTAATTGGTCCTTTTAGGCGGCTTAATTTACAGGTCCCTAACTGTATCCAATCCCTTCCCTTCTAGCATAGTCCCTATTATCATGTTAGTATGCGGAACTAGCCTTCCTTGCTCCATGGGTGGGGTGAATTCGCGAAACTCTAGCACAGGCTTCCTTTTGTCTACAGGCCTATCTTCTCGGCTATTCCATGGCCTCAGGGCCAGAGGAATGAGAAATCATGTTGTAGAGTTGCTTGCCTATGCATGCACAAAGCCACGCCGCCTGTCTTTGATCCTAGCACCTCATAACAGTGTGGGGATGCGTACTCGGAATGCTAGCATGAAGGAGGTTGTAGGTGGGAGGATAAGGAGCTCAAAGTTCCAATGAATGCATGAGAGAGAGAGAGAGGAGAGAGGAGAGGAGAGAGAGAGGAGAGAGAGAATCAGATTAATCAGAATCTAACATGGCTTGCCACACCATACAAACTCAGAAGCCAGTGAGCTGCCGCATTTCTGAGGACTGAGGTGAACCTATCCAACAAGCACACAGAGAGGAGTGATGTTAGCACATGTACCAGTAAAAGGGCAGGAGGTGACAAACTGGTCTGCCCTTCCTATTCCTCATTCTGGTCCCTTCTAAGCTTGTGACCTATGTCCTATGTTGACCTTTCTCCTCTTCCCTTTTTCCTAAGAGTTGCTCTCAGAGATCTATTACCCTTCCACTGACCTGGAATTGGGGTTGCTCAGTGCAAATCGCTGGGTTCCTGCATTGCCAGCTGTGTCTCCTTTGCTGCCAGTCAAACCTGGGGAAGACTCACTGTTCTCTCACGTAAAGGTTTCTCCTCACTGTGCGCTTCAGCTTTAGGATTTGTTTCTTTCTCTGGAACCTTGTCCAGTTCTTGCCAAGTCCTCCTGGGGTACCTTGTCCACCTTGTCAGATCCTGCCCCTAAACCTCAGTCAATGCAACCCCTCTCCCTAGTCTGGAGGTCGACCTTGGTAAAGCCAGACTCACTCAAATACTGTCCTGGCTTCTGTGCTTCTTGCCCTGCGAGGGCTGTCAGCTGCACAATGAGGTGCCGCTTTTCTCTACACTCAGATTCAGTCTCAGAGTTATGAGGATTGTTTCTTTTGGAATGACGACTTCTGGGACAGGAGCTGCTTAATGTACTTTCCAGTCCAGTCACTGGGAGGAGCCTGAAGTGTGGGAAGTGAGCACTGTTTCATAGCACCCTTCTCTCAAGAGAGGACCTCACTAATGCCAACCTATATAAAAGTATAATTGAGCACATTAATAAGGAAGATTGAATTCTGCTATTTTCCAGGACTGCAGGCACACTGAAAACTGGCACTTTCAGAATAAAAATGGACAGGTATTGCCTCCTATATCTTGAGTATGTATTATTATTGGAATTCATTTCTAATTTTATACACCCACATTTCTCTCCAGCTGATCATAAATTTGCTAAGCTTGACATAAAACAATTTTTAGCAAGAGGGTGCATGAGGGAAGTTATAGTGGGCCATTAAGGCAGTAGAGAGAAACCTAAATATTGCTGAGCAGGTCATAAACGAAGCTTTAAAATGAGCAGTTAGATAGCCTGAGAGTACTGATTATTGAAATCAAAAAGTTATAAGGTTCCATGTGAATTTAGATTGCAGCTATTAAACTCTTTCATAAATTTACTCAAACTCCATATAGGAATAATCTCAAAGGAAGAGAAATTTGTTTGGTCGCTAGTGAGTTGTTAGGTTTCCATGTTCTAATTTTAGGCCACAAAAGCCAACATAAATTGTCTGTTCCTGTAATTATAAAATGTCTTTCATCTAAACCAGGAAGATATTAAAATTAATAAGATATCAGAGTCCATTTTTAAATGATTACCTAGCCTCAAATTCCACTTAAGAAAACAGTAAGAAAAATGTATCCAAAGGACAAGTATAGAAAGACAAGATGACTAAATATAAATAACTAACATACTCCATTCATTTCACAAAGGTGTTAATTGGTATCAAAGCACACATAGTAGCAGTGAAAACTTTAGAAGGTAATCCTTGATGCTAGAAAGGGTATATTGAGACCGTTCCCTCATATATTGTGGTAGATATATGTAATAGTTTTACTTTTAGTTACGTCCTCCAGCCCCAGCCTCATATGTTGATGACAGTGTTATTGAGGTCAGCGTTTCTCAGAATAAATTTGGAATAGACTTAAGAAGAAAAATTAAACATGTTTATACCCTTTGACCTCGGAGTTTCCCTTTAGAAATTCTATCCTGGGAAGTAATTGGGGCTATGGATAGTGATTTATGCACAAAGATTGTCCTAAGAATGAAATGTATAAAGTATTTTATCAAAATAATTTTAGCTGCAAGTACTTAAAACTTCGATACAAGCTGTCTTAAATAAGGAACCCAACAAGATTTGTTTCATATAAAGGAAGTACAGAGGAGGAGGGGGTTCAGATTGGGATTCAGTGATTATCAGTGTCATCAAAGAACCTGCTTCTTGAATCTGCTTTTGTAATTTCCAGAGCTGGCAGGAAGGAAGAACAGCTATACAGTTCAAATTTACAATGTCTAAAGAGAGAAAGAGCCCATTTTCTTCCTATTGTTCAGACATGAGAGAGCTCTATCACCCTTTGCACAGGATTGCTTTCATATTTAATTATTGGCTAGAAATGATCAGATGCTATTTCTGAACCAATCACTGGGAACGAGAATTGAGAATGTTGGGTTTTTTTTTTTGGTCTTTTTGAGTCCAAGGTCTCTCCTGTAGCCCAGCTGGCCTGGAAAGCACAAGGTGGGCCTTGAACTCACAGAGATCTGCTGCTCTGCCTCCCAAAATGTTGGATATAGGTTGCACCACCATGCTGAATTGATGTATTCTTAGGCAATCGAACCTATTCCTGCAGCTCCTGGTTGTGGCATTTCTCTTTGAGACACATGGCTACACATTTTGCTTCATGGTTTCATGGCACAGTCCCTAGTGACAGGGAAGCAGCTGGAGGAGTATGTGGCAGTAGGACTGTGAGGCTGCTTGTTCACATTCAGGAGGACCAGAAAGAGGAGTTCTGTTATAAATGTCAAGCTATATCCCACCCCATCCACTTCCTCCAGTTGAGCCCTATCACCTAAAGCTTTTATAACTTCCCAAATCACCACCACCAGTTGGGGACCAAGTTGTTCAAGTACATGAGTCTCTGGGGTATATTTTATCTGCAAACCATAATGGTGCCCTCTGTTACTGTCCCTTAATTTCTGCTTTTCATCTAACATTTCTGTTGCTCTGTTTTAACATGGAGACTCTTTTTGAAATCACCCTATTCTACCTTGGCAGCCTATTTCTTCTAAGGATTTCAATACAATTATAAAGTTTTATAAATTCCACTGTTTCAGTAAGCCAAGGGGTGGAGGAAGCTGTATCTGATGATGCCCTAGAAACCAGCCATTTTCTGAAGGTATTTATAGTGGAAGAAACCTAGCTAATGAATTAAATAAGACTATAGATGTTTATGAATGTTCAAGTTTTTAAATTTTTGTCTTTTTGAGACAGGGTCTCCCTGTAGCCCCAGCTGGCCTGACTTACCATGCTGACCTTAATCTTACATAGATCTGAGTGCCTCTGCCTCATAATGCTGGGATGCTCAGTTCTTTTTAAAGATCAAAATACATCAACAAAATGGATTTCAGTTTCCTTATCTTTAAAGCAAGGACTTGGAATACACAATCTCTAAGGTATCTTTTATGATAAGATTCTAGATGTTCAACTCTGAGATCAGAATGTCTAAGCTTCAGTCCTCATTATTTCTTTCCCACCTTGGGAAACCCTTTATCTTTTGGTTAAGGAGGATAATAATGTTATCTATGTAATAGGGATTCTATAGAAACCAAATAACTTAAACATTCATTAATTTTTAAATTTTTTTATTTTTTTAAACAAAGGCCTCTAAGTAATCTAGCCTGTTTTTGAATTTACAATCCTCCCCTCAGCATCCTGTGAAGATAAGATTATAGGAACATTACATATAAGGCAATACTAAATAGTTTAATGCTCATTGGAAAATGCCTGGTATTGTATTATATTTTCTTAAAGTATACTTTAATAAATATTAGCTCTTACTATTTTTGTTATCATCATTTTACAAACATGTATTTATTTGGCCTTTCCTTTATTTACTTAACCAATATTTGTTTAACACCACTCTATATAGGTAATCAATCACGGAATTTTTTTTTGCAAAGTCAAATAAAGCATTATTCTTGACCTTAAGTACCTTAAAGTTCTTGAAGAAAAGAAATAGTAAATATATAGTTATAATTCAATTCAGAAAGTGTTTTAATGACAGAGAGAAACATCAACAAGTGGGACCTCATTACATTAAAAAGCTCTGTACAGAAAAAGAAACAAGCAAGGAAGTGAAGAAAAAACTCTCAGCATTGGAGAAAAACTTTACCAGGGACATATCTGAGAGAGATTTAACATCCAGAATATATAAAGAACTAAAAAAAAAAACCAAAAAAACAAGGAATAAAGAAAACAAGTAACCCAATCAAAAGATGGGCTAAGGATCTGAATAGAGTTCTCAAAAGAAGAATTAAAAATGGCTAAGAACATGTTAAGAGGGTTCAACATTGTTAGTAATTAGGGAAATACAAATTTAAAACCACTTTTAGATTTCATCTTATCTCTGTAAGACTGGCTAAGATCAAGAGAACAAATGATACCAAATGCTACAGACGATATGGGGAGAAGGGAATGTTCATTCACTGCTGGTGGGATTGCAAGCTTGTGCAACCCCTATTGAAAAAATGCAGAGAACTATTTTTAAAAAACTAAAAATTTACTTACAATTTGACACAGTTATACCATTCCTTGGCATATATCTAAAAGACTCATCCTATTACATACATGTTTGTTGCTGTTCTTTTCACAATAGCTAAGACGTGGAAGCAACCAAAATGTCCCTCAACTGATTAGTGGATAATGAAAATGTGGTACATTTGCACAATAGAGTTCTACTCGGTGCTAAAGAAAGACAAAATAATGAAATTTGCAAGCAAATGCTTGGAACTAGAAACTTATACTACACTCAGAAAAACAATGTATGTTCTCCCTCACTTGTGAATCCTAGCCCAAATCCTTTTGCGTGAATATCTATCCTGATGTAACTGCAGGAACCAGGAAAATAAAAAGGAATCGGGGACGTAAAGGGGAAAAAAGGAACCTGGTAGAGAACAGTAGGAGTCAGGGAGAAATGGGTACAATGGGGGTATTTAAATGGGAGGGGCAGAGGGAGCGTTACTCGAGGATATTTGGGGATAAACACGAAGAAGGAGCTAAAGAGAGGTGGGACCATAAGAGACTGGTATTATCAAGGGAGAAATGGGGGAAATGGGGACATTTCAAATAGGGAAGTCACAGAGGGAGGGCTAGAATAGAAGAGGAAGAGGGAGGAGGTAAATAATGCTTAGCTAGTATAAAAACCAAAGTGAATCATTTTAGTCTAACAACCTAATGACAAATGACACATACAATACCTCTACATGAGTTCATATGCAGAGCTGAAGCCTACATAACAAGAAACAGTGCCAGACAGGAGAAACTTCCTTTGAGTTGTTGGCCAGGTAGTCCAAGAGACTCCCCAAATTATACAGGCTATTGCTACAGCCCTTGATTGCCTCCCAGAACTTGAAAGGAAGACCCTATTGCTGAAGACAGGACATACTTCAGAGACCAGATTTGGAGCAATGGAGCTCAAACAGACCTGAAAGCCATTTCCCCTGAAGGCTAGCTCTCATAGCTTTGGAGAGCACTATGCAAACTGCTAAGACAGAACATCAATTGATGGTCCAACACCAGCTTCAAGACCAAATAACCACATCAGTGACTGCACACCCTATGATTTTCATGCAGTAGTGGAACTTTTATATTGGGAACAATCAATGGCTATCTAATTGGACTTGAAGCCTACTCAGTGGGAGAAAACTCATGTGTAGTACTGTAAACATAGCCAAATACACATGGATGGAGAGGTCATAGATCTCAGGAAAATCTCCAATCTGTCATATCCCGAAGGTAATGTAACTTCTTACTAATGCATCATTATATCATTACTGCAATATAGTCAAGTATTCCACTCACCACCCATCAATGAAGCTTTATTACAGAGTACCACAACTGATCACACACAGACATTGTCTATGAATTGTCCAAACCTAAGTGGCACATCTATAATGCAACCTCTACACCTAAGGCTCAAGCAACGTAGAACAAGGGAAAAAGAGGTCACTCATGAATTTCTCAACTCTCATTAGTGAAGCTCCCTCATGCAACAGAAGACCAGGAATACAAAAGGTCACAAATGGCCAATGTGTGGGGATTAGGACTGCTGACTGTGAACTGCACTCATATGTTAAGCTTCAGTCACCCAGGGCTCGGGACCATTTCGGAACAGGGCATAGAAAGATTGTAAGAGCCAGGGAGGAGGTGCATGAACATATGGAAATAGAATTCTAAAAGCTCCTGGGACCCTGCTGATCTGCACCAACAGCAATCTCGTCAGCATGCACAAAACCCATGCAAATTCATGCAGAGAAAAACCCAGAAGGGAACTGGGGAAATAGGCAGCAGACCCAAACTTAGCTCAAGAAATATTGCAGCTGATCACTGTTGGGTGAGGAAGAGCTGATCTTAAATGAGAGATTCTGAATAAGCTGACTATACCTCAGTGGATGAACTTGCACTGAGGAATGTCCTATGTGGGGAGAGGCTACGGTAGGGTATCAGTGGAGAAGGGGATAAAAGTTATTGAGAGGTTCTGTATGAAATATACAAAAATTTATTTTAAAAAATTAATGAAAAAAATAGTAAAAGATAAAGCATTGATCTCAAGGTCCATAGAGTTCATGAGGGAAATAAAGAGTAAATATACAATTATAATTCAAGTCAGAAAGTGTTTTAACGATAGAGAGAAGATTGCGCATGGGTGACGTCAAGTGGATGAGACTGGTAAGGTTGTATCCTAGAGCTGAGCTAGCATGTAACTCTGGTGGGGTAGTAGCAGGGATGGGGTAGTAGAAGGAATGAGGAGATCCAAGTTAGATACCTATCAGAGACAAAGACTCAGACAACTGAAAGACTAGGAGTATTTACAACTGCATGTCCAGAGGGCAGGGCACATGTGGTAGTTGGCAGACAAGCTAGTGAGGAAGACAGTTGTAGAGAGGGGGCAGTCTGAGGAGAAGACGAAGAACCAGCAGCCTGAATAAGGGAAGGAAGTCATGGTTGAAGAAGCTAAATTGGGGGTGGAGAGGGCTCTGTATGGACAGAGAAAGAGGGAGAGCACATTTGTTTATGATACACCACTGTACTGGATGGGTTTAGTATCAACTTTACCCACCTGAGTTGAGGAATCTTCAACAGGGGAACTGCCTCCAATGGACAGGCCTGTGGCCATGTCTGTGGGGCATTTTCTTGATTGTCGAGTGATGTGGAAGGGCCCCGCCCATGTAGGTGGTGCCACCCCTGGGCAGGTTGTTCTCTATTGTATAAGAAAGCAGGCTGAGCATGGGCCAGAGGAGCAAGCCAGTAAGAAGCATTCCTCCATGGCCTGTGGGCAGTGCCCTGCCTCCAGGTTCCTGCCCTGAGTTCCTACCTTGTGTTCCCTCAGTGATGAACTGTGACCTGGGAGATGTGAGCCAAATAAACCCTTTTCTCTCCAAGTTGGTTTTGCTCAGAGTGTTTTGTCACAGCAATTGGAAGGGCACTAGAAAGAGGGAGTACAAATGTTACTTTTCTTCTCCTTTCTGTCTTTCCTTGAAGTTTTATCTGCTTGCAGTGTTTTGCAATGTTTTGCAATGTAGGATTCCCCTGGAACCAGAGTTAAGGACGTTGTCAGCTGCCACGTGGGTGCTGGGAACCAAACCCAGGTCCTCTGCAAAAGCAGCCAGTGCTGAGCCATCTCTCCAGCTTCAGTGTTTTGTTTTTCATTTCCACTTTCTTTTCATTTCCATTTTATTTTACTTAAGGGCTCTTCTCCTCCCACTCCTCTTATTTTCTTCCTTTTCCACTGACTTCTGCTTTTTGCTGTTTTGGTTTTCATTGTCTGTTCTAAGACATAAATAGCATTTTTCCCTATAAGGGGCCATACTAAACATATTAGCTTTGCGATATATNCCCAGCTGTCCTGGAACTCACTCTGTAGACCAGGCTGGCCTTGAACTCACAAAGATCCGCCTGCCTCTGCCTCCCAAGTGCTAGGATTAAAGTCACGCACCACCACACCCGGCACAGCCATGACTTTTAAGTCAGTGTGGAGTTCAGACACCGGGCCTGGCGGACTAGCAGCTACATGCTGGGGAGGAAGCTTTAAAGAAAGAGAAAAGAAACCCAAAAATGTCAGGGAAGCCAAGAGTGTCAAGAAAGCATGCCTAGAAAAGAGATAGAAGAAAAGGAGAGGTTCTGTTTTTCTGGAGAATTTAGAAAAGATGGCAGGCTTAGGAAGCTATATATATGGCTGCAGCCTGGAAAGCTACCTTGCTTGGGGCCAGGGTTTTGGGAAGGAAAAGTACATTTTCTCACTAAAGGAGTAGTTATTCTACCTATCTCCTCAGCATGGCTTAAGGTGAACCTGTCTTCCTAGAGGTTTTCCCTTGACTAGATGACTGGCCTGACCCAACATTCTGTTTCCTTGGTCAGAAGATTTCTCTTAAAGGTGAGTACTATATTCTAAAGCAGATGGCCTTTCTCAGTGTGGATGGGTACCATCCAGTCTAATCTTGAATCAAAAGAAAAGGCCAAAAGTGGCCGTGATTTCTCTCTGGCTGCCTGTGAACTGAATCTGTTCATGCGTCTGCATGGTGGCTCCCAGGCCTTCGGATGTGGACTGGAATCTACACCATTCGCTTTCTAGTTCTCAGCCCTTTGTACAAAAGCTGCAGCCTTCCCGGGTCTCCAGCTGCAAATATAAAATCATTGGACTTATCATCATCTCTAGTCATGTTTGTATTGCCACATATATATAATATAATATATATGTGGCAATACAAACAAATAATTTATATAATATATAAAGCCACATTTTTTCACATGCATACCTTCTTATAGCAGAATATACCTATTGTCTATTTACACACATATAGCTCAATGCTTTTCTCCATATTTTTTGGTGGTTTGTTTCTCAGGAGAATGTAATTAACATTACCGAAGTGGGCTCTCATCTGTTCCTGTCTATTTACTCTGGTACTATCTACTATGAATGAAGCTAAATATATATAGTTGGGGCAATTGTTAAAAAGTAAAAATTTGGCACAGATAGGTAGATAGATGGATAGAAGAATGGGTAGATATTGTAGATACAGAAGTTATGAACAGGCTAGGTGTGGGGGTGCATGCCTCTAATCCCAGCACTTGGAAAGCAGAGGCAGGTGGATCTCTGTGAGTTCAAGGCCAGCCTGGTCTACATAGTGAGTTCCAGGTCAGCTGGGGCTACAGGGAGACCCTGTCTCAAAAATGATGAAAAAAAACTTATAAAGACTAAAGTTGACAAAAAGCAGTTCTAGGGCTGCTTTTTGAGAGTCAATGCGGGGGTCATAGAGAGGTGGTTGGCAAAGACCACCCTCTCCAGTTTCCTCACCGCTGAAGATCTTCACTCTGTCGGCCCGCAATGGAGCGGGGCTGGGGAGAGTAAGTGCGCTGCTGAACCGAAAGCAACCACGGCAGGGAGTCGAGTCAAGGTGTTACAGCTCAAAAACTCACTTTATTGCAGGTTCACAGAGGTTTATAAGCCATGCCGGCTTCCCTACTCGGGTATGTGTCTCTCCCTAATTGGTCCTTTTAGGAGGCTTAATTTACAGGTCCCTAATTAATCCAATCCCTTCCCTTCCTAGCATAGTCCCTAATTATCATGTTAGTATGCGGAAACTAGCCTCCCTTGCTCGATGGG
>VZQC01001841.1:285792-317813 GCA_009823505.1 Rhizomys pruinosus | reverse complement strand
GAAGCTGAAATTCCACCCCCAGGAGGTGGAAGGGAGTCAGGGTGAAAAGTGGCTTTAAGTGCCATAATCATGGGGTAAAAGCCCAAAGGGGGTCCTGCTCCGAGAATCCTTTCTCTTTCTCTTGCCAGCTTTTCTATTTGCCCCCAAACTTCCCAGGAGAAAAGGTTGGCCCCTCTTACCCAGGGGGCCAGAAAGAGGATGTGGTCCCAGGCAGGCTCCGCGACCGCATCGGTCAGTTCTAACCCCCTGGATTTTAACATCAATCTCAGTGCTTTAAGCGCTGGGTCCTAATTTTTTCCCATTGCATTTCCCATCGTGGGGACTCCCGAAAGACCGATTGGCCCCAGCCGTATTGCTAGCTGTTAGGGTCTCAGGGGGGTCTTCGAGCCCCACATTGGTGCGCCAGATGCGGGGGTCGTAGAGAGGTGGTTGGCAAAGACCACCCTCTCCAGTTTCCTCGCCGCTGAAGATCTTCACTCTGTCGGCCCACGAGGGAGTGGGGCTGGGGAGAGTAAGTGTGCTGCCGAACCGAAAGCAACCATGGCAGGGAGTCGAGTCAAGGTGTTACAGCTCAAAAACTCACTTTATTGCAGGTTCACAGAGGTTTATAAGCCATGCCGGCTTCCCTACTTGGGTATGTGTCTCTCCCTAATTGGTCCTTTTAGGAGGCTTAATTTACAGGTCCCTAATTAATCCAATCCCTTCCCTTCCTAGCATAGTCCCTAATTATCATGTTAGTATGCGGAAACTAGCCTCCCTTGCTCGATGGGTGGGGGTGAGTTCGCGAAACTCTAGCACAGGCTTCCTTTTGTCCTACAGGCCTATCTTCTCGGCTATTCCATGCCGTCAGGGCCAGAGAATAGAAATCAGTTGTAGAGTGCTTGCCTAGCATGCACAAAGCCCTGGGCTTGATCCCTAGCACCTCATAAACAGTGTGGGGATGCGTACTCGGAATGCCAGCATGAAGGAGGTGGAGGTGGGAGGATAAGGAGCTCAAAGTCAATGAATCAGGAGAGAGAGAGAGAGAGAGAGAGAGAGAGAGAGAGAGAGAATCAGATGAATCAGAATCTACATGGCTTGCCACACCATACAAACTCAGAAGCCAGGAGCTGCCACATTCTGAGGACTGAGGTGACCTATCCAACAAGCACACAGAGAGGAGGATGTAGCACATGTACAGTAAAAGGCAGAGGTGACAAAACTTGGTCTGCCTTTCCTATTCCTCATTCTGGTCCCTTCTAAGCTTGTGACCTTATGTCCTATGTTGACCTTTCTCCTCTTCCCTTTTTCCTAAGAGTTGCTCTCAGAGATCTATTACCCTTCCACTGACCTGGAATTGGGGTTGCTCAGTGCAAATCGCTGGGTTCCTGCATTGCCAGCTGTGTCTCCTTTGCTGCCAGTCAAACCTGGGGAAGACTCACTGTTCTCTCACGTAAAGGTTTCTCCTCACTGTGCGCTTCAGCTTTAGGATTTGTTTCTTTCTCTGGAACCTTGTCCAGTTCTTGCCAAGTCCTCCTGGGGTACCTTGTCCACCTTGTCAGATCCTGCCCCTAAACCTCAGTCAATGCAACCCCTCTCCCTAGTCTGAGAGTCGACCTTGGTAAAGCCAGCCTCACTCAAATACTGTCCTGGCTTCTGTGCTTCTGCCTGCGAGGGCTGTCAGCTGCACAATGGAGGCTGCCGCTTTCTCTACACTCAGATTCAGTCTCAGAGGTTATACAGGATTGTTTCTTTTTGGCATGACGACTTCTGGGACAGTGAGCTGCTTAATGTACTTTCCAGTCCAGTCATGGGAGGAGCCTGAAGGTGAGGAAGTGAGCACTGTTCATAGCACCCCTTCTCTCAAGAGAGGACCTCACTAATGCCAACCTATATAAAAGTATAATTGAGCACATTAATAAGGAAGATTGAATTCTGCTATTTTCCAGGACTGCAGGCACACTGAAAACTGGCACTTTCAGAATAAAAATGGACAGGTATTGCCTCCTATATCTTGAGTATGTATTATTATTGGAATTCATTTCTAATTTTATACACCCACATTTCTCTCCAGCTGATCATAAATTTGCTAAGCTTGACATAAAACAATTTTTAGCAAGAGGGTGCATGAGGGAAGTTATAGTGGGCCATTAAGGCAGTAGAGAGAAACCTAAATATTGCTGAGCAGGTCATAAACGAAGCTTTAAAATGAGCAGTTAGATAGCCTGAGAGTACTGATTATTGAAATCAAAAAGTTATAAGGTTCCATGTGAATTTAGATTGCAGCTATTAAACTCTTTCATAAATTTACTCAAACTCCATAGATAGGAATATCTCAAAGAAGAGAAATTTTTTGGTCTCTAGTGAGTTTTAGGTTTCTTTTAATTTTATGGCCCAAAAAGCCAACATAAATTTCTGTCCTGTAATATAAAATGTCTTTCATCTAAACCAGGAAGATATTAAAATTAAAAGTATATTAGAGTCCATTTTTAAATGATTACCTAGCCTCAAATTCCACTTAAGAAAACAGTAAGAAAATGTATCCAAGGACAAGTATAGAAAGACAAGATGACTAAATATAAATAACTAAATACTCCATTCATTTCACAAAGGTGTTAATTGGTATCAAAGCACACATAGTAGCAGTGAAAACTTTAGAAGGTAATCCTTGATGCTAGAAAGGGTATATTGAGACAGTTCCTCATATATGTGTGTATATATATTAATATTTTTACTTTTAGTGTACGTCTCCAGCCCCAGCTCCTCATATGTTGATGACAGTGTTAATTGATGCAGCTTTTCTCAGAATAAATTTGGCAATAGATTAAGAAGAAAATTAAACATGTTTATACCCTTTGACCTCGGAGTTTCCCTTTAGAAATTCTATCCTGGGAAGTAATTGGGGCTATGGATAGTGATTTATGCACAAAGATTGTCCTAAGAATGAAATGTATAAAGTATTTTATCAAAATAATTTTAGCTGCAAGTACTTAAAACTTCGATACAAGCTGTCTTAAATAAGGAACAGATTTGTTTCATATAACAGGAAGTACAGAGGAGGAGGGGGGTTCAGGATTGGGATTCAGTGATTCATCAGTGTCATCAAAGAACTGCTTCTTGCATCTGCTTTGTAATTTCCAGAGCTGGCAGGAAGGAAGACAGCTATACAGTTCAAATTACAATGTCTAAAGAGAGAAGAGACCATTTCTTCCTATGTCTCAGACATGAGAGAGCTTCCTATCACCCTTTGCACAGGACTTGCTTTCATATTTAATTATTGGCTAGAAATGATCAGATGCTATTTCTGAACCAATCACTGGGAACGAGAATTGAGAATTGTGGGGTTTTTTTTTTTTTGGTCTTTTTGAGTCAAGGTCTCCCTGTAGCCCCAGCTGGCCTGGAACTCACAAGGCTGGCCTTGAACTCACAGAGATCTGCCTGCCTCTGCCTCCCAAATGCTGGGATTATAGGTGTGCACCACCATGCTGAATTGTGTTATTCTTAGGCAATCGAACCTATTCCTGCAGCTCCTGGTTGTGGCATTTCTCTTTGAGACACATGGCTACACAAGTCTACTTTTATGGAAGAAGAGGGCATCACTAAACAAAGTCATTATTCTTTTTGGGAAAATAGAAATGGCAAAAAAGATGTGTGAATTTTATGCATATACGGGATTTCAAGTAATGATTTGGTAAACTAAACTGTGGCATATCTGTGTTGTCTTGGTGGATCATTGTCTGATTATTATACATGTTGTATTTGAAGAATGTTTAACATAGGAAAGTATTCACAATATAAGAAGGTTGCCTTGCTGTCCTGGTCTGCTACAGTAAAATATCATAGGCCAGTGTTTTAAACAAGTGAAGTATGGGGCTGGAGATATGGCTTAGGGATTAAGCACACCGGCTACTCTTGCAAAGGACCCTGGTTCAGTTCCCAGCACTCACATTGCGGCTAACAACTGTCCATAACTCTAGTTTCAGGGGATCTGATGCCCTCTTCTGACCTCTGTGGGCATTGTATGACATGGGTGCACTTACATACATGCAAGCATAACACCCATACACATAAAATAAAGATAATAAATAAAATATTTTTTAAAAAATCAGCAAGTTAAGTTCATGTTGGCCAGGCATGGTGGCACCCGCCTTGAATCCCCAGTTCTCAAGAGGGAGAGGCAGGTGGATCTCTGAGATCCGGGCCAGCCTGGTTTACATAGCAAGTTCCAAACCAGCTGGGGCTTCAGCGGGATCCGGTCTTAAACAATACAAAACAAAAGTCAACAAACAAACAAAGTTCATTTCATGCTTTAAGAAGGTAGGAAATCAATCTGATTTCGTTCTCTGTGAGGGCAGTCTTTAGAGCTTGTAAATGGCTGTCCTCTCCCAGCATCCGTACTGAGGCAGGAAGGTGGAGTGTAACCTTGTGGTCCTTTCTTAGAAGGGCACTAGTTCAATGATGAGGGCCTGTCCAATAGGATCACATGTAAACCTAATTACTTCCCCAAAGCCCTGCTCCACATACCATCAAATTGAGGGTTAGAGCTTCAGCATATGAATTTTCTGTGAGGAAAAGGGAAGAATAAATATTCAGTCCATAACATATGTTTCAGGAAAAAAAGGATAGGGAAACTAATATGTATATTATTATCTATGAGATCCATATGTATATGTATTAGTATATTCAGAGAGACGTCAGGAAAAGATAATAAAATATTAGCTGTACTCATCTCTGTGTAATCAGGTGACTATCAGTTTTTATTTTTTATTTTATGGTTATGAATGTATTGTCTACATGTATCTACATGTACTTGCATTGTGCAGTGCCCACAGAGGTCATTAGAGGGCTGCCATGTAGTGGGAATGAGTGTGCTGGGAATCAAACCCAGATTCTCTGTAAGAGCAGCCAGTGCTCTTAATCACTGAGCCATCTCTCTAGCCTATGATTATCAATCTTTATTATTTTATCCTTTCCTATGTTTTTCATATAGATATACATTAAAAATATGGATCACTATAAAAATTATATGCATCTTTAAGATGAATGGTAGCTAATGGTAGTTTTTTTAAATTTTTATTTATTCTTATATGTGTATGAATGTACTGTCTGCATGTAGGTTGGTGTACCCGTGTCATGCAATGCCGCGGAGGTCAGAAGAGGGCATCCAATTCCCCTGGAATTGGAGTTACAGATGGTTCTCAGCCACCATGTGGGTGCTGGGGATCTAACCCGGGTCCTCTGCAAGAGCAGTCGGTGCTCTTAACTGCTAGGCCATCTCTCTAGCCCCAACTAATGGTAGTTTTTAAATCAATTCTCCATTTCTAGTTACTTCTATGAGTTGGGACTTCAAAAGACAAAGTATGCTGGATTATTAGTAAGTCTCTCGTTTATTTATATATTTTGAGACAGGGTCTCATCTAACAAGGATGTCCTTGTACTCCTGATCCTCCTGTGTGGTTGGACTGCAGGTATGAGCTGCCATGCCCAGTGAAGAAGTCTTTAAAGCTACGTTCTTTGGGCTGTTTTACACAGTACTCAGTTGAATAGCTGTTTTCCTTGTCTAAAGGTGCAGCCTTCCTTTAATATCAGCAACAGTGATGTTTGTGATAAGCCTTAGGAGGCCATGGTAGTAGTGAGATCTGACTGCTGTTGGAGTCTAGGGATGTCTCTTTCTGAGAGAGCTGAGAATATGGTCACTGCCTTGAGGCTGTTGCCTGCCATACTAACTCATTTGAGTAGGTGGGGTCCTTTTATTCTCAGGTTGAAACACTCATCCAACTTTATTCCTTATGTTCTAAAGAGACTAGAAGAGCTGGATAGAGAAAAAGTTGAGAACCGGAAAGAGGACATTTATGATATCTACTCTAGTAGATAGGTAGAGGGAGCAGCCATCCCAGTTTGCCTGGGACTAAGAGGTTTCATAAGATGTGGGAGTTTCATGAGCTAAAAATCAGAGAGGCCACAAACTGGATCAATCTCTCCAGTCATGGTTCCAAAAGAACAACACCTAGCACCATTGGGATATGACTCATGGAGCTGAAAAAAATACAACCCTGTTTTGTTTTCTTCTGTTTTTGTATTAGAACTTCTCTTGGAGCATCTAAGCTATTTCTGTTGCTCTGTTAAGGAATTGTTCAGCACTTTTCAGCCAGCAGCCAAGGGAAGCAGAGTCCCAGGGGGCTGGGAGGGGCGACAACATGAGGAAATTCTTAGGCGGCAAAGAGACAAGAAAAACCCAGAAGAGAGGAACCTTTGTTGTTTAGAGGGAGCTCGTCCAGAAACTTTGTCCACAGGGGAAAATATGTAAAAAACACAACGATTTGATCCTTTCCAAGCTTAGATTTTTGTTCATCTTTATCCTTTCAGTTTTAAAGACGTGTTGTCATGACAACACCATAAAGTGACGTTCAATCTTCTTAATGTTCATTGGTCTTCACCATGTTATATTAAACTTTAAGGTTTTCTTTAAAAGTCTTGATATTTTATCTCTAGGTTTCTTTAGAAGTTATCACATGGCTGTATAATACTGCTTTCTGATAGGAACACTGAGGCTATATTCAACAATAACAAATCTCTAAGAATTTTGCAATAAGCCTTATTCTTTTGTATAGAGAGTATGTGTGAGATATTCTACACTTTTGCAAATAAATACATTCCATATTATGTTATATACTGCCTTCTTCTTTTTCATTGAATGTGTTTATCAGAAAAGGTCAGGAAAAAACTAAAATGTGAAAATTGTATATAGCTAATGATAAGACACAACTAGAAACATTTAAGAATGTATAGCCTGAGGGCTGGAGATGACTCAGTAGTTAAGAGCACTGGCTGCTCTTGAAGAGGACATGGGTTCTGTTCCCAGCACCCACATGGTGGCTAACAACCATCTGTAACTGAAATTCCAGGAAATCGGACGCCCTCCTCTGGCTCTGTAGGTATTGCACAACATGGATGTACTTACAACTTACATACATGCAGGCAAAACACTCATACACATGATAAAAATAAATTGGCATGGTGGCACATGCCCTTAATCCCAGCACTTGGGAGGCAGAGGCAGGCAGATCTCTATGAGTTCAAGGCTAGCCTGGTCTACAAAGCAAGCTCCAGGACAGCTGGAACTAAAGGGAGACCCTGTCTCAAAAAGACCAAAAAAAAAAAAAAATGTGGAGGTTAAACACCATATTTTTATAAAATGAAATTTTCCAACACTGGGAGCTACTGAGGAAAATGCATATTTAATACTTGAATTTGGGGATCCAGTTCCTACCAGCTTATTTAATATCATATAAATTACAGTAAATAGTCAGTAAATTCAGACTTCAGTGCCTATAGGCTGATGAGATGCAACTTCTATTTCTCTAATTAGCATGCGAATGAACAGACTTTAGTATATTAATGCTTTCGTGTTTATTGAATGAGTCTCTTTATTTTTTTTAGTATGTATGATAGAAAATATGCTTGAGAAATTAGCTAGTAATGCATTTGCTTTTTTCTTCCACTCTTTTCTCTTTATTCCCTTTATTTAGAATAGATGTTGGTTTGATCAGATGAAGAATGAGAACCATCTGAGGTATTTAGGCAGGTTAGCTCATAGGCCACCTAAGAATAAGATCCTTATGTCTTTTTTTTTTTTTTTTTTTTTTTTTTTTTTGTTTGTCTTTTTGAGACAGGGTCTCCCTGTAGCACCAGCTGGGCTAGAACTCATTTTGAAGACCAGGCTGGACTTGAACTCACAGATATCTGCCTGCCTCTGCCTCTCAAGTGCTGGGATTAAAGGCATGCACCACCATGCTAGGCAAGATCCTTATGTCTTAAACATGCCATCAAAATAACAGAGTGTTGAACTAAGAAGCACAATGGATGACTCTGCTGTTTAGAGGGCCCATCCTCCGGGCACTTGAAACTGGGAACCCAACCTTGGAAGGTGGGCAGTGACCGGAATGGGTCAGAGTCAGGAAGGAAAACTATCCACAAAGACTACATTTAAATTTTCTTGGGGTCAAGCAAAATAGGGACTGATTTTGCCAGTCTCCACAGCTTGATAAATTGTAGACAGGCTTCCTTCTTACTGCCGGCTCTTGCTGCTTCCTGGAGTATTCATATTACAAAATTTGAATCATAAATTTTTCTCTGTCTCTTCAAAATGTAAATAATCTTCTAAAACCCAAAATGTCTTTCTTTATCTTTTTTTTTTCTTCTTTGTAGTCTGAGACAGGGTCTCACTGTAAGGATGTCTTTCTTAAGGACTGGAGAACATCCCTTTAAACTGAAAGGTTCAAAAAAGCCAGGGCTCCACTTTCCTAGTCTCTGTGGAAAGTAGGGAACTCATTTGATAAGTGACAGCAAGTTCAAGTGACCTAATCACACTAACTTCCCCATTAACAGCTTTCAGACTTGTTCTATTAGTTTTTGTCAGCCTTCCTGCCTTTTATTTTAGAGAAGTTGAGTGCCTTTTTCATTTCATTGCTTTACTTTTTCTTTCTGTTGCAATAGTATTATGATTGGATATTTAATGTTCCCATAAAGACTCAAATATTGAAGGTTTGAATCCCAGTGCAACAGTGTTCAGAGGTAGGGATGTGAGAGGCCATTAGATAATGAGGTTCCATTGACTTAAATTCTTGATGACTTTGCAGCTGCATGGGCTATTGGGAGTTGGGTTCTAGTTGGGGGAAGTATGTTGCTAGAAGGATGTCTTTGGACAATATATTTTGTCCCTGCCTTTATCTCTATTTCCAGACTGCCATAGGTAAGCAGCTTTTCTCTGCCGCCTGGTCCGACTTTACCTTCTGTCTCAATATAGCACAGAAACAACATATCAAATGACCACTATCTGAAGTCTGAAACTGTGAATGAAAATAAGTCCTTCCTGCATTATAAGTTGGTTTCAGGGGTTATCTTGTCACGGTGATAGAACGCTGACTGACACAGAGTAAAGTTTTCTTTGCCTGTTTAACTAATCCAGGTACAATTTTCCCCCACATAGGGCTCAAAATTAAACGATTGAATTGACATACGAAGTTAAAAATCTTGGGGTAGGTGTGGTGGCACATAACCATTAATCCCGACATTCTCGAGACAGAAGCAGGGGGAATCTCTTTGAATGTGAGATCAGCCTGGCCTACATTGTGAGTGCCAAGCCAGTCAGGGCTACACAGTTAGACCCTGTCTCAAAACAAAAAAAAACAAACAAAAAAAAAAACAAACAACAAAAAAAACCAGTCTTTTATTTACCTTGGTTAGCAACCTGAATTTCAAAACTCTTAAAGACAGAAACAGTCCTGTTCTGTAGGTGGCTCTTGATATCCTGGACATTTTGTATATTACAGATGGGTTAAAAAATAAACTATTTCCTTTCTTTCTTAGCCATGAAGTTGGTGACATTTTGACCTGTGGGAACATACAAATCTTTTCCCATAGTTAGTTTTAAGATTTGGATTGCAAGGTTTTTTGACAAAAAGTTTTCATATCTATCTGTATCCCCCTTTCTTAATTTTAGGTTTTTATTTTTTGACCCATGAGTCTCAAAAAGGCAGTTGTAGTACACATACCTATAGGCAGGAATCAAGGTGTAAATTTCATTAAATTTACCCAAGCTGTTTTGGGTGACTGTATGTTGTTAATTTGGGAAGCAACCTTAATTCCTTAAATTAAATTATCTTACAGGTAAAAGAGAATGTTACAAGATAATACTGTATAACACAGAAATTATAGAGAACGTTTGTATATGTTAATCCCAAGGTTATTGTTATACAGATTTTAAGTAAAACAAATGTGGACAACAATTTATATTTCCACTTATCTTAGACGTATTACCGTTTTTATTAAAACCTTTAAACCAATATTGTTTAATATAGATATTTTTATTTTTACTGAGTCCTAAAATACCATGTCGTTTGTAGATAGAGTTTGAGCAAAGTTGGATACTTGTTAAACTCACATCAATTAAATATACATTAATCAAATATAGATCCGTGTCCCTCTCCCACCCCTCCCACCCCTCTAGTTTCACCATTTCAGTCAGTTTTTGATGCAGTTTTTCCATTGTTGTTCCTTCCAATATGCATCCCCCCCACAAGAAATATTTACAGCTGGATTATTGATGCTAGCATCCACAGATGAGGGATACCATTCGTCGTTTGTTTTTCTGGGTCTGTGTTACTTCACTTAAAATAATATTTTCTAGCTCCATCCATTTACCTGCAAAGTTCATGATGTTATCTTTCTTTACTGCTGCATAGAACTCCATCGTGTACATGTACCACATTTTCTCTATCCACTTTGCATTGTGCAGGATGTACCAAGAAATACCAGCAGAGAAGTTGGCTCATCTAAGCATTAAAAGGAAGAAAAGCCTCAGACTGCTACAGGCATCAAACATCTCTGTGGATCCTATTTGTAACAACTGTTTATAATGAGTCCTAATGAACCTTACTTTCTAGGGGCTGCAAAGTTTTAATATGATAGACCTTCTTACCTCCTCTTCATAGAACAAAGAAATACATGATGGTAATGAAGTTATTCTCTAACTGTAACTTAGAGCTGACTGTTATAGAGGTAATCTCTTACAAAACCAGTATAACTGCTTTCTTTAATTGACTAATAGACATAGGAAATGTGAAAAAGGATTATTCTCTATTCAGAGCCAAATATAATACTAAAGTCTTTTTAAGCTGTGCATTTAAGCAAAATATATTAATACAGAAGAGCTCTGATATTGGCAATGGATTATTCTGCCAAGGAGATGTTCGCCAGGGCATCCAAGCCCCCCCAAAAGGTAAAGGCTTCTTGCCTGTAAACTGGGATACCTGCAAGATGAGAGGCGGTAAGGCCCTACTGTCAAAGACCTGATGCAAGCATGGGAAAGATGTATTGAGACTGCACTTGTGAGTGTACAGTTGGTCTCTGGAATGCCAGAGAGTGTTACCAAAGGCCACTAAACCAATAAAGCAAAAATTTGTCTCCTTGAGTCAAGCAAGACTTCTCCATCAGCATCAGCTATACCTCACCTGCTTGGAAATACTGTGCAGCAGTGGCAGCCACATGTCTGTACATCCAAAATCTAATTGGCTATTAGCTCTCTCCTTGGAAGAATAATTCATGGCTGATGCCACAAGCCTTCATCCTTTAGTGGTTAGGAGAAGTTATAAGCCACAGTAAGACCTTGTCATCTCTTACAGAAAAAAATATAATTCATGGATTAGCATACCATCCAAACATCTGTGTCTATACCCAAATAACCTACCATAATAATTAGTACTGTTTAAATACCTATATATCTGATTGCTTGTGCTTCATTAGTAGGATTGAAAGGTTATTCCTGGACAAACTGTCAACCCATGAAAGGAAACAGCCAGAACTGATCAGAGTCCAAAACAACATCTCCAGAGAAAGTAGAATGTTTGCTTCTCGTCCACCTGTGTCCCTTTTCTAAGCCTAGGGAACAATCTGCAGAAGAGGGGGCATGGTAGAATGTAAGGGCTGCGATTGGGGTGAATAGTGAAACTACAGCAACATAGACTGGACAATTATTTGATCAACATGATTGTACATATAAGGCCCACCAGCTGGATGGTGGGAGCCTTGGGCTGTGTGGGTTTGGGCATAGCTGCTTGCAAATTGGTTTTACATGAAGGATGCTTGTATTCACTACTTATTACTTATTGTTAAAAAAATAAAAATAAAAAATTGGAAAAGTAAATAAATTAACTATTTCCTTATAAACCAGTTTCCTTTTTGAGGTTATGTTTCTTGTGCTGCTTATCACTGCAGATGATTGCTGGGTTTTATCCCAAGGTGGTAACATGCTTTCCTTATGTGACATAAAAATTGTTATGAGGATTGGCTCTACACATTGGGAAGCACAGAGCCCAACTCTTGATCATCATTCGATCATTATATGGAGAGTTACATTCTTCCATTGAAAAGAAAACATTTCAATTGTCCATAAGTATAAAAGGAACATTTCATTATTATTATTATTATTATTATTATTATTATTATTACTATTATATGGAGGAGATAGAATTTCTCTTTAAATTTTAAATAGCAAAAGAAGCAAAAGAGAAAAAAAAAAAAAAAAAAAAAAAAAAAAAACTCCACCCCAAATAATAAAGACTTTAAATTCTGTAACAAGAATGGTGACTGTTATCCTTGGCTATTGTAGATAATTGGTGCAACCTAGTTCTGTGGGTCATAAGTCCATGGGCATGGTGCTGACCAGTTGGGTCTTTTATTTAGGGTCTTATTACTAAAACATACATAACAGCCTGCCTGGGTACTCATCTGGAGACCCCAGAAAGATTTTTCTTTTAAGCTCCTCCAGGATGTTCACAAAATTTAGTTCCTAGAGGTTCTTATTTTCTTGTCATGCCTTCCTTCATCACAATGAATCTTCCTGGTTCTTGTCTTACCTACTGGAGAAATAGCTGTGCTTTGAGGAGCCTGTGTGGTTATATTGGGCCTACCTGGCATATTGATTACTTTCTGTTGCTATGATAAAACACCATGACCAAGAGAACTTAAAGAAGGAAAAGTTTATTTGGCTTACAGTTCTAGAGGAAAAAAGGCACGGTAGCTGAGTCTGCTGGAGCAGAGAGCTGAGGGCTCATGTCTTCTAGCAGGCACAGGAAGCAGAGTGACAGACACTGAAGACAGGACATAACTATGAACTCTTGAAGCCTGCTCCCACTGACGTGCTTTCTTCAGTGAGGTCACACCTCCTGAACCACAGGAAGCAGAGAGACAGACACTGAAGACAGGACATAACATGAACTCTTGAAGCCTGCTCCCACTGACATGCTTTCTTCAGCGAGGTCACACCTCCTGAACCTCAGCAGACAGCTTCTCCCACTGACCAAGTGTGCGAATATTTGGAGCCTATAGTGAACAATTATCCAAACCACCACATCTGGGCACTCCGCTGTAATCTTCCTATCTTAGGTTAGCTTATTAGTAGACTTTACTTCTGCACAGTCTGTCTGTCATGACAGGAGTCACAGGAGGGCAGGATAGGGTGGTAGTGAAGCCTATAGAGGCCAAAATAATGGAGAGCATAGATGGGTTGGGACTATATTTTAGAGGTAGAATAGAAAGGTTTGTTTCAAAGAAAGTTTAACATTATGTATTTTTCCTTTATTTTTATTTGTATGAGTGTTTTGTCTGCCTGTATGTTAAGGCACCATGCGTGTGTAACACTCATGGAAGTTAGAAGAGGGCACACCCCTGGAACTGGAGTTACAGGCAAGTATTAGCTGGGAACCAAACTTGGGTCCTCTGCAAGAGGAGCCAGTGCTCTTAACCTCCCACCCATCTCTCCAGACTCTTAACACTATATCACAGAGACTTACATACTTGATATCTTACTTAGAAATTTCTTTATGGTCCCTGCCCACTTCATTTCCTCAGTAGGATTTTATTTGTTTGTTCCTTCATTTTTTTTTTTTTTTTTTTTGGTAGTTAGTGCCGAGGATAGCATTTTCATTCATTTGTCTATAGCTGTCTGTCTTGAAATTTTTAGGTATGCAAAGACATGGGAGAGATAGCTGCCACTCAAGAAAAAGTTCAATTCAAGAGCTATGCATTGTGGTTTGAGAGGCAAAGAAATGATGAAGCAAAGCAGGAATTTGCAGGCATGGGTGGCATGACCAGGATCAGAAAGAAGAAATGAGTGAAGAGGAGAGTGAGCTGGGAATGACCACACATGCCTATGAAGAACAAGGAGAGTATTACAATAAAGAAACAAAACAGCAAAGAAAACCCAGAACGTTCTAAGCAGGAAGGGACAAATTAAGTTATGAACAGTACTAGGGGGTCATAAAGTCATTGATTAACTTATCTCTTTGCAAAAATAAAGCATAAAAAATTGAGACATGTACATTAAAATATTGTTCTCATACAAGATATAACCAGGGCTGGAGAGATGGCTCAGTGGTTAAGAGCATTGGCTACACTTGCAGAGGACCCAGGTTCTATTCCCAGCATCCACATGGCAGCTAACAACCATCTGTAACTCCAGTTCTAGGGGATCTGATATAGTCTTCTGACCTCTCCAGGCATTGCATGACACAGCTGCACTTACAGACATGCAGACAAGACACTCATACACATAAAATAAAAATAATAAATAAAATATTTAAAAAGATATAATCTCACCACCGGAAATTAATCCCATAATTTCCTATGAAAATCATATGAAGATTCTCCTCAAGTACACTGTGCATAAAGACAGTTTTTGAAATTGTTTTCCTTTAATATCAGGAGGGTGGCTGACTCCTGTGAGAACTGTCAGAAGCCTTGATAAATCAAAAATAGAAAACTATGTTGAAATGAAGCATTTTTTATGCTTTATTTTTTCCCACAAACCCAGGACCTCTGCAAAGAGCATCCAAAATGACCTAGAAATTATACATTTTATTTTTCTGTTCTTTCCAGTCAACTATGATTTTATAGTGAGGAACACACTTGCATTCACGCTGTAGGTTTAAAAAAAAAAAAATATATATATATATATATATATATATATATATATATACATATATATAAAATGGATTTGGCCTTTCCTGACTTTACATCGGCTGGAGCAACTATGCCCTCTAGCCTTTGCAGGGTGTACTGCAAGGCTAATTCAGTAGTCTGCATCAGCTTTATTCTCTTCAGTTTTGGTAGTTGAAGTTCAAAGTCTTTCACAGCGTGGCACACATTCAGAGATCCTTCCAGGTGTGAGTAAAGCAATTAATCTCATTTTGGTGACAAGCATGTTTATGGGGAGGCTCATTTGCTCTCTTAGTTATACCAGAAAAAATTAATTAGGCTTCATTTTGGTTGCATATTTGAAAAACTTTACATATTATAGAAAAAAAAGGCCCTTAAAATATTGCTAAGAAGGAAGTTATCCATCATTTCCTCATAAAGGCACATGACTAAAGTCATAATGATGAATTAAGGAAGCTGCCTGCCTGACCTTCATTAGCCATCTGCTGCTTAGGGGACTGATTTTTAAAGAGCTATATTTTATATCATTAAAGCCACTTTGACATTTCAAATACATTGATTTGATCTATTTCTACTTATTCTTTGAGGAAATAAGCCCAGAGCTCTGAGGATGTGTTGTGTTTGTTTTTTTTCCCCCGTTATTCCTTTACGTTCTGTCTGTATAATAGAGCCCACCTCACCTTGAAAAGAGCTTGTTAACAGGACTTGAAAGAAGGAGTTTCAGTACCTTTATTAAATATAGGCCACCTTTAACAGAATTTCAGTTTTCCCCAAGTTTCTGAAATGAAGCATACATTTGAACACGCTGACAGCATTCCAGAAAGTCTCCTTCACAGTATTGCATTCAGATTATTTGTCAGGTTATTTAAATACCTTTCTACTTCAGCTGGATCAGTGCTGATGGCTCTGTTGAGCTGCAACTCATGGGTAAAAGAGAAGAAGAGATGTTAGTCAGCTTGAGTTTATTTCATGGACAAAGACAAATGAATGGCTTATTTAAGTGACAGAGCCCAAGGAAGGGAGGAAAAGCAGCACCGAGGATTAAATGTCTCCAGCAATCATTTTCTAGGTCTTTAAATGCAAATGGCTGATCTTGTTTGATTATTTTAAAGGCTGCTTGGAATAAAATGGCAACAGTTGGAGCTATTTTCCCTGGTATATGGAGGATTTAGTTAATAGTAACATCTATGTGTACTTGAACATTCTGTGTCACACAAAGTCCTGCATTTAATGTTGCCAGCAGAGACAACCAATAAACAAATAAAAGCACCTTGGAGCTTTGAAAGGTCTTGTCATTTTGGAAGTGGTGGCCTGGGAATGCTCTAGGAAGGAAGGACAGCTTAATGGCTCCACATGGCCCCAGATAACTGCCTTCCCATGACTTAATTGTTCTTTGTTTTTCCCCATTTCCTAAAACTCTCATCAATGAGACATTCATTTGACTCATTAATATCAAAGCCTCTTATAAGGATTTTAATGCCTTTAGGATGGTTGAAATAATCTCTGTCATTCATAAATGTACATATATAACTAAGTAGATTGATGTAGTAAATCTTTGGGGACAAGGAAGGACTTCAAACTTTTTTTTTTTGCTCTTATTGAGACAGGGTCTCCCTTTAGTCCCAGCTGGCCTAGAGCTTGCTTTGTAGACCAGGCTGTCCTTGAACTCACAGAAATCCACCTGGCTCTGCCTCCCAAGTGCTGGCTGGGATCAAAGGTATGTGCCACCATGCCCAGAAAATTCAAACATTTAAAGAAATCATATGACATGGTGGAAAATTCAGTAGCAGTCATATTTAGATAGCTTTATTTTCAGTTGTGAGGATTAAATCCATGGCTTTGTCCAGGCTCAGCATATACTCTAACCACTGAGATAGACATGAGCCATAGTCATGCTTAGAGGTTATGTAGAAGTCCCAAGTAGCTTGTACATTCTGACAGTTCTGGGAGCAGACTGGGGCCTAGCTTGGTTGCACTGAGATCCTCATTATTTACACTTTCACAGTACTCTGCTGATGGAGGTACGTGCCTCCTCTGCATCTCAGGAGGCTATTGGGACATTTGAGGCATCTTCAGAGCAGGTACTAAACGCAGAAACAGGAATCCTGTTCTAGTTGTACCAACAGCCTTTGGAATGGCTGTGTGACAGAGACCATTACCAGAACACATAGTTCCTCTGCTTCTAGGCTCTGGTTGAAACCCACCCATCCTTAAGAGTGGAAGTCTGAGAGGAAGGGGTAGGGATCCAGCAAACAAAAATGTAGGCTTCCCCTCCCTGAGCAAAGAAAGCCCCAGATCTCCAGGATGATGGCCGTTAGTAAAAAGAAAGGAAGGAGCTTCTTTCCTGGGAAGCTGTCCCATTTAGTTTACCGTGTACAAGGAATCACACCAAATTGGCTCAACACAATGTCAGTGATATATTTTGCATTTAAATATGAGGACTGACAGGACTCAGGCAATTTTCATTTAAGGTCTCCCATGTGGCAGCAGCAAAAAGGCAGCTGACCCTGGGGTCATCTTGCAGACTCTAATTCTCCTATAGAGCTGGTGCCTGCACTGGGGATATTCCAGCAGCAGAGGCTAGAGCAGCCAGGATCTTAGGCATCCTTCCACTGTGTGGCTTCCATGCCTGGTCTCATCATTGGCTTAGGATAAGTGGACATCTGGGTAAAGTCTCTGAGAGTGAAATGAGTGAGCGTCCTGAGTCAGGGTTTGCATGGGCTTTCTGTGCTAGCCTCAAGAGTGGTACAGTCTCAGGTTCATTTTCTTTTATTCATTGAGCTGCCACAAAGATGCACTCAGGTTCAAGGAGGAGAGCCAGAAATGTCATCAATTAATGGAAGTAGTGTGGAAGAATTTATGGACATTTTAACAGCCACCATGAGAGCTTCTGAGAAGACGACAGACACTAGTCATCTCTCTACTAGATCACTGTTTTTGTGTGTGTCCACAACCTTGGGCTTGTGTGCATTTGTGATATAGTAGTGAACATAGCTGCCTTTCACAGCCACAGGCTACCATGGCTATCTAGGTGTAAAGATTCTCTAGAGAGCTCTCTTGCTCTTGATTTTCACCCCACTATTCCACATCTTGATTATCACTCTCTGCCTTGGCCCCTCAGGTTGGGTTCTGTCTCTATTTACTCTTTGCTGTGCTCTGTATTTGAACCCTTGGGGAAATGATTCTATTTCTGCCCTGGCCAGGTAACTGGGAGCCCAGGTTCTAGTCTGGGCCAGTACAGTTTTTGGTTTTCTGGGAGTATGATTATGGAAGTGTTAGGGACTTCGAGGATTGAAAAGAGGTAAGCCAAAGAGAAAGGTGAGCAGGTGGAAGCAACACTCCCTTTGGAATTCCCTGTGCGGTCCCCTTGCCCGGCACGGAGTATGGCCACTGCTCCATATGGGTCACCTCTGAGACTATGCTGCCACTTAAAAAATGGGCAGCTTTCAACTACTCCATATGGGTCACCTCTGAGACCATGCTGCCACTTAAAAATGGGCAACTTTCAAGAGTTAAGCATCAGGGCTGGAGATACAGCTCGGTGGCACAGTGCTTTAGGTACAGGATAGGTGCCTACAACCCCTACCACATGATGGGCCTGGTCTTTCAATTCCATGGCAGTTTTTTTTTCTTTTTTTCTTTTTTTCTTGTTTGATTTTGAAGCAGGGCATTGTCATGAAGCCCAGGCTGGCCTTAAACTCTAGATCCTTCTGCCTCAGCTTCCCAAGTACTGTTATTATAGGCATGTATGATCACACCCAATTAGTATGTTTTACTTTAACAAGGTGTATCCTAAGTTCTGACTACCCACATATCAAATAAATGGAACCACAAACCCTCTATAAATTGAATACTACTGACTGTGATTCAGAACCAGTTTATAGAGCAAATTCTTCCTGGTACTTCCATTGAGCTTTTAAAAAATGCAATTCACAAAAACTTGGAAGATGTGACTCATTTTAGATTTTTAATATTATTTTAATAAAAGTCCTTCTCCAAAAGTGATTGTTCATTACACATAATTTAGGAAACTATTCCTTCTCAATAGGAAAAACATCAGGAAAGTAATTGCTACTTTTGTTATAATGAATCTCTTCACCTTTCTTCTAGTCAATGTCTTAAAAATGAAATTGAAAGACAACGGAAGCCTGCTTTTCATGGTTGTCTGTGATGTTGTGCAGTTAAGAGTCTGGCCTCCTGTTTGCATGGAACAGCTGTCAAAGCCAGCCCCACAGGGAACCCGCTCTAATGTTAAGAAATGTTGCGTAGTCACATATGTCCATAAATCGGAACTCACCAGAACGCTGATGGGCATGTATCATCATCAGATTAAAAAACAAATCTTTATTGCTTTCATTTTGAACTGCACCCTTTACTTGACTCAAATTATCTTTATCGGATAATGGACAAAGGGCCTCATAATGAGTGAATAAGTTTCCAAGAGAAATCTCATTTGCAAGGCTTCAAATTCTTGTCCGACTCCTTTGGACACAGCCAAGGTGATTTTCTCTGTTCCTTCTAAGAAAAACTTTCATGATCTAGCTAATACCTGTGACATATAACAGTTAACATGTGATGAAATAACTGTGAGAAACAGGAGCTCATCTAATGGGGCAGGTTCAGACATTTCAACTCCACATGGATCTCCTCCTACATACAGCCTTGGCATGCCCATCTGAAAAGAGTTTACTTAGTTGATAAAAACATATAAAATAGCCCTGAAGATGGTTAAAAGAAAGAGAAAAATGGAATTCAGGTCACTCTTTCATAGGTTCCTAAGAGTCAGTGCAGTTGCTGTTAACAAAGTTAGGGATTTAGGATTATAACTATATAAATGGTAGCCTGCCTTCTTAAATATTTCTAAGAATAAGCACAAAATCCTTAGTATGCATTCCGAAAGTAAGTATGAAATAGCACACTGATGGGATTTAGCATTTTTACAGTGATCTTAATTGCCATTCTAAACCTTAGAACAGATTTTTCTCTCCTTTTTTAAATCCCTAACCCCATTGTTTTGTTTGGTTGGTTAGTTGTTTGTTTGTTTGAGACAGAGTCTCCCATAGCTCTAGCTGGCCTGAAGCTCACTATGTAAACCAGGCTGGCCTCAGTCTCACAGAGTTCCACCTGTTTCTGCCTCCTGAATGCTGGGCTTAAAGATGTATATTACCATGCCTGGCGGCTGTTTTTGTTGTTGCTGTTTGAGACAAGGTTTCATGTAGTGCAGTCCTTAAACTTCTGGTCCTCTTACCTTCACTTTCCAAGTTCTGGGATTACAGACATGAACCAACGTGCCTAATTTCAAAGAGTTTTTTAATACACAGAAGCTAAGAGTCTCTGATGGTGTGTGTGTGTGTGTGTGTGTGTGTGTGTGTGTGTGTGTGTTCAGAATTACCTAGAAGACAAACTTTTTGGCATGTCTGTGAGGGTTCTTCCAGAGAGATTTAACTGAGAAGAAGATCCATTCTGAATGTAGGCAATATTTCCCTATGGTTGAAGTCTTGGACTGAATAAAAAGGAGAAAGGAGGAGGAGGAGGAGGAGGAGGAGGAGGAGGAGGAGGAGGAGGGAGGAAAAGCAGGGGGGAGGAAGAGGAAGGAAGAGGAGGAGAAGAAAAAAGGGAGGAGGAGGAAGAAGAAAAGGAAGAAGGGGATTAGGAAGAGAAGGAAAAGGGTAGGAGGGGGAGGGAGAGGGGAGTGTCCTGAGCAAAAGCATTACTTTCTCTAGTACCGATGCGGATGCCATGTGACCAGCCACCTCATATTTCTGTCACGTGCCTTCTGTGCCATCATGGGCTCAAACTGTGAGCCACAATAAACCCCTCCTTCCTTAAGTTGCTTTTGGAGAGTATTTTGTCACAGTATTGCAAAAAGTAACGAATACATAAAGTAACATGCCATTTCATAGCTTTCTACAAGTGTATTCATCCTAAAATGTAACCTAAATCCCAGCAAGTGAAATATAACATTCAATTAAAGACATATTTTATTATAAAGCTATAGTACCTTATGTTAAACATTTATTATATTATGTAATTGTACACAAAATTATGCATAATTCCTTCATTGGCAAAGACCATTTATCTTAAAAGCAAAATATATTTTATTTATATTTATATCTATTTAAGAAGAGGAAAAGCTAAGGATACTTGAACATATTCCTCAAACTTCTCTGAGCTCCCATAACTTAATCTGTAAAATGGCAAAAATAAAAGTCTTCATATGGGAGAATTAGATGAGATAAAGGAGTAAAGGTAAGCTTACCATTGCTCTACTCCAAATCTGACCATGGAAAACCCCTATTTAAAGTAGGTTTCCAGTATCCTCCTTTCATAACCTTGTACTGTCCTAGACCCTGCTCAGAGCCCACTGTTTCCTTACTCTGTCTTGTCCTTTTAATGCTGCTAGTTCTCTGCAGGAACCTATAAGGGATACTGAAGAAAATCCCATATCAGAAGTTATAGACACTTGGCTCCAGCCACATTCACCTCCTCCCTCAGCCTTTTGAAGGCTGGGGGTATTCTTGTGCTCCCTCATTAGGAGGGATTTCACTCATCCCCCTCTGAACCCGTACTGTTCCTCAGTCTCTACTCTCTCTCTCTCAGTGAATGAGCTCACCTCCTGTGACAGTAGGAAAGTGCCAACCCTACATCAACCCCCCACCCCCGCTCCTGCCCTCCTGCTCCTGTCTCACTGATCTGATTGCCTCTCTGATGGATCTCAGATTTTTCTCTCACTTTATTTTTTTCTTAAATTTATTTTTTAATGTAGCATATAAAGTCATGGATTTATGACATGGAACTATGACATTTTGAGATATATATATATATATATATATATTATTAGGGTTTTTCTTTCTTCATTGACTTCTTCACAGCTTCTAATGTGGCCAATCCTATACAATTCAATAAAAAACTTTTATCCATTCTATTTTCTCCTGTGGCCACCATCAACTCCAGTCTTTTTTCTTCTCTGCCAGTATTCCTAAATTACTATACTCAATTCACCTCCTCTCCTGTTCAGTATGGGTTTGCCTCCTCCCATGTTACTGATATGGCTATGATTAAGAATGAATGCACTGGGGCTGGAGAGCTGGCTCAGTAGTTAAGAGCACTTGCTGTTCTTGCAGAAGACCTGGATTCAATTCCCAGCACCCACATGGCAGTTAACAACTATCTGTAACTTCCGTTCCAGAGGAATCCAATGCCTTCTTCTGACCTCCACAGGCACTGCATGAAACAGGTGTACTTACAAATATGTAGGCAATATACTCATACACATAAAAAGTAAAAATAAAGTAAATAACATATTAGGAAAAAGAGTGAGAACATTGATGATTCTGATAGCTAGGAATGGGCACCAGGGATCCTGGGTAGTGGACAAGGCAGGTATGATCTCCATCTTCATGAAACATAAAGGATAGATCGGTATTAGTTCAGAAATTTGAGAAAAAGTTGCCAAGACAGGGTTAGCTGTGAGAGAGTCTTATTGAGAGAAATACCTATGGAGGAAAAAAGGCAAAGAGCTCCCTTAGATCACATGGTATGACACCTGTGAAAAGAGAGAAAGATGGAGGACCTGCAGCACACAACGTAGATCTTAAAAATTGCCATTAGAGGAACCCAGTTGCAACAGACTGAATGTACCTCCCACAAATTAATTGGGTTTAATTTTGTCATAGTCCATTGGAGAGTGGATTAATCAGAAGCCAAATCCGCAGGTGTCTTGATCTTATACTTCCAGTCTCCTCAATGGTGAAAGAGAATTTTCCACTGTAAAGCTGTCCATTCTATGGTATTTTGTTACAGCAACCCTAAGACAGCAAATGGGCCTTGAAAAGCAGGGTGAAGACACTAACAAATATCGCACTGTACAGATGGTTGCGAGAAGATGCTGGAAGCACTTGAAGCACATGCTAGAAATAGCACACACTGCCAGGAACAGCTTTCTAGCAAAAGCTCAGAAAGAAAAGTGCTCTCTAAGAGTTGGAAAGGTTCCGGCTCCATAGAGAAGACCAAAGTGGTCACAAGCAAAATTATAGTAGAAATATGGATGAAATCCATTCTGATGAGGACTTAGGAAAGAGTAATATGCTCAGTACAGTGGAGGAAAGACTCTCCTTGTTATGAAGTAGCAAAGAACTTAAATGTGTTATGTTTGCACTTGGGAGACAGAGGCAGGCGGATCTTTGTGAGTTCAAGACCAGCCTGGTCTACATAGTGAGCTCCAGGACAGCTGGAGCTCCAGGGAGACCCTGTCTCAAAAAGACCAAAAAAAAAAAAAAGTGTTATGTTTGCATCTGTGCACTTTGGGTCCTTAAATTCTTTAGAGCGTGTTTTAAGGTCCCTACCTATAGTCAGGCTGTGATTTGGGAGGGGGATTCTAATGTTACTGTTAGAGACCTGAGCTAACTATTCATACAGATCCTTGTATCTTCTGGCTATAGATATTAAGCAAATGAACTGATTTTGTCCCCTCTAATGCACTGTCTACTAATTTGCTCCACAACTCCCTGAAGTCCAGCATCCCTGGCAGTCCCTCAGTCCTTGCTGGTCATTGTGATGACTGCGGCCTCTTGGCAGTTAGTGGTTGGACACCACTTCTTGGCTTCATCACTTCACTTCCCCATCGTGAGTCTAGCTCCTTCCATCATCCCTTACCCACTGAACTGTTGAGTATTGCTGGTGCCTCCCTCGGCAGTGTGTTTCTGACAGCCATGGTGAACGGTATCTTCTCTGGAGGCCTCTGTGGAGTCTCATGTTATGGTAGATCTTCTGGCTTCCTCTATTCATTTCAATGTCTTATCTCGCAAATCTTCTTTCTTCCTTTGTTTACAAAGTGCAGCGGAACTCAGGTATGCCTACTTTGCCTAATGTAGGATCATTATGTTTATCAAACTTTAAAGTGTTACTCGGACTGAATGTTTATCCTATGTCCTTGAGTCCATGCTAATTTTCATGATCCGAGGACTCACAAATTAGTGAATTTTTGCTTACCTAGTTTTATATTTTGTCTTGATAGGATTGTTTCAAGTTGATCTAGCACTGAGTCCAGCCCCCAGGGCTGTACCCTCAACTCATGTATCTGTCCTAATGTTCAGAGCTCCTTTGGAATAAACCTCTTCTTCCAGTCCAGCATGTCCTTAGCTGTGGGGCTTTAAGCTCAGTTATTACCAATCTTTCAGGGAATAGTAAAGGGAGGATTAGCTCCCTAGGGGACTGCCTATTGCTTATGGGAGAAATGCCTCTGAAGACTTCTCCCTCTAAGGTTACTAGTTCTTCCCTTGGAAGGGAAATTACAGGGATGTACAGAATTAAAACTCACAGGACCATCTGCCTGGACATCCCTATCTCAAGTTCTAGAGCCAGCTTTTCCCAGTTTTAGCCCTTCTCTTGGCAAACAGAATTACTTTGGATGAGCCTTTCAGTATCTCTAGGACTCAGCAACCTCCACTGTCAGATCTTGACTTTGCTCCTCAGCTGTGATGCCTTGTTTGATGGCCTCTTTGTAGACTACCACTTACTTTCATACTCTGCCTTTAACGGTTCATTAATTAATGGCTCTCATTTTCTCATTATCCCCCAGTAGGGACCCAATAAACAGCTCCCTCCCTTGTAGGCTTTGCTGGCCCCTGTTTTCAAATGCACACATCATTTCACTGAGGAGAACACACTCCTGGACTGGAAGTTTCCTGTGTCATCACCGCCCTAAAAGCACTGCCCACACTGCTTTCCAGCCTCATCTCCTGCCATCTGCTCTCTCCCACAAGCACCTGGGGCTCACTGTTCTCTAAGCTGCATCTAGCTCACATGCCTTTCCTATGCTCTTCCTCTGTGTACAGTTGTTTACTATTTTTCACCCTCTCTAACCCATTGTTCAAGGATCCTCATCTTGGAAAACTCATATTATAGATTTGCAGTTCTGGGGTCAGACAGTTTTGATTTGTAATCTCGGCTCTATCATTTGAAAAATCCAGCAGCTCTCTTGGGACAGAAACCCTTCTGTCAGTGGCCAAATGCAGATATCACGAGTCTCCTGGTAAGCCCCACAAAGCAGGGGATAGCATAGTGTATATGTTAAAATGTACTCACAGACCTCTAACAGTCCAATGATCTCTGCAGGCATTAGGAAGTCTCTACCATCAGGAGACTCGAGGTGATGATCACTCTAGTGGTGGGGTAGAAAGCAGATGACTTGGTGACTAATTCTTTTGGAGCCAGAATGGATCTAGATTCAAACCCTGCCTCCGCTACTCAGCTGAATAACTGTGGGAAATTTACTGAAGTCATTCTCTAATCTTCAGTTTCTTTGTGGGAAACCTAGAAGCAGTAAGCCTAGCTCACAGCAAGATACTGAAAATTCCCTTAGACTCCAGTTACTACACTGAGGACATTTTAGTTGCTGAATGAAATGTGGAAATGACTTTGGCTAGTCCAGGTGAGGACCTTTTTAGGACCAAGGGCATGCTGCAAACGGCAGAAAGGAATCTCTGAATGTGTTCTGAGCCTAATGAGCTCTGCTTGTCTCTAAAGCACTTTTCCCTTCGTGTTTTGACTCTTCTCTCCCTGTGTTCAGTGCCCCATTTCTGCCCACAGTCTCCCCCAGCTTATGCCCACTGCTTTGAATCTCATTGACTCCCTCACATGCACATTTAGCTCTTCTGCCTCTTTTTGATTAGTGCCTTGCTGGGGATCCACCTAATTAATCTGGCAAAGCAATTAAGGGCAGGGCATTAGTGGTTCATAATGCTGCATTCCTCCTAGGGAATCTGCTATCCTTTAATAAGAGTCTCCTTAACGTGATGCACGAGTGACTAATGTGCTCATTTCAGAGCCCCTTCAAGGTCAGCATCACTGGGATGACAACTTGCAAAATCTCCACTTGGAGAACCAGCTAGTATGGTGAATGCTGTGCTTTGGCTGAAAACAGGGCTCTTTGCCTTAAATCCAGCTCATGTTGCTTAGTGGACAGACTTGTTCCAAAGGAGCACACCAAGTTGAACTGTGGAGGAAGAGGGCTGATTCAGGCAGGTTCATCTTGGAACCACTGCCTTTACTCAGACCTCAGCTTCTCTTGCCTGAACTAGTAAAGAAGCTTCTTCCTCAACCTCTCAGCTTCTTGTTCTAATTCTCTTTCTTATCTTCTGCACCATCCTGTGTGTGTCATAAACCTACTTTAAATGTTTCTTGGAATTCCATTACTTTCACAGTAAAGCGTGAACTCCTCAGCCAAACACCCTCACACCCCTTCTTGTGTGGTCTCTGTTCTCCCTTCTGGAGACTGGGGCTCATCTCCTGACATCCCCTCACACACCCACTTTCTAGTCCTGTTAAATGACTCATTGTTCCCTAACACCCTCTCTGGCATTCTTAGTTCCCAGTGGGGGATGTCTTCTTCCTACCCCCTTCCTCCCCCCCCCCCAGGGTATACTCTCCCAGCTCTTTCTCTCCTCTTCTGTTGGTTGCAGCCAAGGACTTCTCATTTTCATATTTCTGTTACAACATCTCCACTTAAAAAAATGTTTTTACCCCTCATTGGGTGAAAGCTTTGAGCATTTGGAGCATGTCCTTTTGGAATCCTCAGCTTCAGACGTTCAAGGCAATCAATAAATGCATTCTGAGGGAAATAAAAATGAACATGAATGTCCAGAATTTAATTAGCACTTTGTATCTACCACACATTATTGGACAGTTTGTGCAGTTTCTCGGTACTTCCTCTTTCATTTTGGCAAACAGGACTGAAACACCTATGTGCATAGAAATGAGACAGAAGTAAGTATCCCATCTTTATTATTATTAGTGGTTCATTCCCTATCTGTCTGTCTAGCCCAAAATATGGCTAGCTCTGAGTCCTTCAGATACAGATAAATATCTCTTCTTTTTTTTTCCAGAGAGAATGGAAGGTCTCACTATGTAGAATAGGTTGGCCTAGAACAACACACACCCTGCAGGAATGACTTTTATAAAATGGATATAATCTGAACTAATGATTTTTGTTTGTTTGTTTGTTTTTCTAGACAGGGTCTCCCAGCTGACCTGGAACTCACTCTGTAGACCAGGCTGGCCTTGAACTCACAAAGATCCACCTGCCTCTGCCTCCCAAGTGCTAGGATTAAAGGCATGCACCACCACACCCGGTTAGGACTAATGATTTTTAATTAACCCCAGTAAAACCATGTGCTTCTGGGTCTTGTGACCTGGGCACCTGATTGTGTTTTCTGGCAACTTCAATTTGGTACTCCACTGAGAAGGATAATGAATCAATGTGGATGTAGTTGAGAATTAACATATCAAAGCACCGAAAGAAGGCATACAGATCTTCATTGTGGGAAGATTGGGAAGGACAGGTAACTTTGGGTTAATGAGATATTCTAGAACTAGAGATGAGAAGACAGGATAGGCTGCTAAGATAGGGTGTAGCTGAACTTGTACTTCCCCAATTGAAGCTATAGAAACCAGCTTGAAAAAAAAATCATGGGTGGGGCCTGACTTGAGGACACAATTCCAGAAACAACATTCTACAGACAGTTCCATTAGCACTTCCAAGATATAATATGGGGTAGCTACAAATGTCCTCTGAGTTTGGGCCTACTCTTAAAAACTAAATTGATGAGCCAGGTGTGGTGGCACATGCCTTTAATCCCAGCACTCAGGAGTCAGAGGCAGGCAGATCTCTGTGAGTTCAAGGCCAGACTGGTCTACAGAGCAAGTTCCAGGCCAGCTGGGACTAAAGGGAGACCCTGTCTCCAAAAGACAAAAAAAACCCAAAACAAAACCCTAAATTGATGGCTAAAGAGCTAGCTAAGTGGTTAAGAGCACTGAGTGCTCTTGGAGAGGACCTGGGTTTGATTCCCAGCACCCACCTGGTGGCTAATGACCATCCTAACTCCAGTTTCCAGGGGATCCAACACCTTCTTCTGACCTCCTTGGGCATTGCATGACATGGATGTACTTACATATATGTGAAAAATAAAAATAAATAAAAATACCCTAAATTTAAAAGTCCATTTTTTTGCTCAGGAAATTGTAATGTTGGTGTAGTAATACCTCAGTGCCCAGCACAAATACCTCTCCCTATGGATGGCTATCTAAACCATACTGTTTTGAATTTATTAGTTAATAAATGCCAGCGTCTTTAAAACATACTATCTGCTCAAATACATTTGTTCAAATACAAGTAATCTTTCAGTTTCTAGCAAAATACCTCTTAGATATAAAATGGAAAACAATGCTAAAAATAGCCTTGGTTGCTGTACTGGTTTGGTTTTTGCTGCTGTGATAAAACACTGACCAAAACCAACTTCAGGGAGGAAAGGGTTTCTTTCTTCTTATATTTCAAAGGCACGGTCCATCACTGAGGAAAGTCAGGGCAGAAACTCAAGCTTTGGGGTCCTATATCTGCCCCTGGAACCTCTCACCTGGGTTCCACAGAGCACCGCAGCATGGGTGCAACTACACAGGGGTGAAGCTGGTCAATAGGATACCAGTATACGGGCCAAAGGAGCAACCCCCCTCCCCCCAAGCTGGTGGTTCTGTGGTGCGGACTATCTAGCATGTGCAGTGTTAGTGAATCTAGTCTGCGCAGCCAACGTTGAGACACCAGAATCCAAAAACACAAACAAATAAACAAACAAACCAAATCCATACGCCAAAGACACAATGAAAAAACAACATGGGAAAAAGCTCATAATATATCCACACCAAACTCTACCAGACCAACAGAAGACTCCAACAACAAGAACTCCCTGGAAGGAAACCAAGACACAGACCTTAGAAGAACAATTGTGGACATATTCAAAGAAATCAAAGAATATAAAGAACAAATCAGAGAACTAAGGGGAAAAAAATGAAAAACTCAGGGAAGACTTAGAAGGAAAGAATGATAAATACTGGAAAGAACTAGAGGGAAAGAATGACAAACTCCAAAAAGAAGGAGAGGAAGAGAAACACAAAATCTGAAAAGAACTAGAGGAAGAGAAGAAATACAATCTCCAAAAAGAACTAGAGGGAGAGAGGGACAAACTCTGGAAGGAAGTGGAAACATTGAAAACATCCCAGGCTGAAATGATAAAAGAAAGAGACCAGTGAGAACTGTGGGATCATTGTCTTCAGTGGCTGAGAACAGAGATCCATACAAAGGAACAGATGGTACAGCTGTTGGTGCTAGAACACATTCTAGCAGTTGTCCTTGAAGAAGTCAGAACTTGGGTCTCTTCACAGAATTCCAAGAACAGCAACGACGTGGTGACCCTCTTAAAGAATATTATTCAAGCATTCCATGACCAAGATGCATCCTGCAGTGTTTCTACCCTTGGGATGGAACCAGTGACATTCAAAGATGTGCTTGTGGAATTCAGCATGGAAATGTGGGAGCTGCTGGACTTGGCTGGAAAGCTCCTGTACCAGAATGTGATTGTGGAGAACGAGAGAAAGATGACAGCAGTATACAAAGTTCCTTGGTCTAGATGGACAACTTAAACTCCGTTATATAAAGGAGTCTTATGAATGCTCCCTTTGTGGGAAAATCCTCATTGAACCACTGTTTCTTATTCAACATCAGACCACCCACATTGGATAGAGACTATACAGATGCACTGAATGTGGGAAATTATTCCCCAGACTTTTACATCTTGACTGTCATCAAAAGGTTCATGCTAAAGTGAAGGAGGGTGACAACTATAATGTTGAAAATCCATCTGGTAGAGTATTGCATATTCAAGACTCTACGTGCATATGCACTTACTGTAAAAAAAAAAAAAAAAACCCTTCACCTGAAAGTCTACCCTCAACCAACATATATTAACACATACAGGAGAAAAACCATTCAGGTGTGATATCTGTAGGAACACCTTCACCAGAGGTCCATCCACTACTAGACATAAGAAAAGTCATTCTACAAATTAATCTTGAAAACAAATGAGACTACCTTCCATCAGAGTGAGGACTCATTCAGCATCCAGAAATTTTTGTTGAAGGGAATCCTATGACTACAGTAAATACAAGAAAACATTTGTAGGAAGTTGTTCCTTGAATAATGTGACAAGAATTAATGTTGGAGAGAAAAGGAGCATTTCCAGATTCCCAAGTGAAGTCAACGAAGAGGGTTTGAAATCAAATATATCATTGTACAGTTCTTCATTAGTTTGATATGCTGGTTACCCTTACCTTTCTCTACTTCATCAATACAATCTACAGCACAACTGATTTGTTGGCAGTAGAGGAGCTACACAAAAGCTTTCAGCCCTTAAAGAAAGGTCACAAAATGTTTAAGAGCTTATGAGAACACTGATTACCAAGGACTGAAATCTCAATTAATATCAAAGACTGTAATGACATTCAACTCTTCCACCCTACCCTGTCCCTTTGTCAATATCTTTGAGGACTAAACTTGGAAGAGTTAACTACAGTGGAGGATGGATACAATATTGTTAATTTTATGGACACTTAAAATCGGAAATTTTAAAAATACACCATGAGACTTAAGATAGAAATATATACATGGCCTGGAGTCTCTCATTTTACATTATAAAGTTAATAAAATATCTTAATACTCTGCACCAGAAAGTGTCTATGCTAATTCAGGATCCCAAGTTGTTCCTGGAGCCAAGAAACATGCCTTAATCTTCCCCAAAATATTTGCACTACAGATATTCCCAGTGAATGAAAGATTTCTGTCAGAGTCAATACTGTATTCCAAATGAAAACAATATACCAGAAGAAATGTGATGAGTTAACAAATGAAAATTTATTTTTTAACATCACAATTGGTTACAAAATCCTACACAAAAAATTGGTATGGAACTTCTTTCAATCTAAGGTGACTTATAGAGGATCCCAACAGAGACACTCTGTCTGTAAGAAAGTGTACACTTATTGACATGTTAACAAGAATGGATATGTTTTAATAAAATTTAACCTTCAGGTGAAAAAAAATTAAAAAAACAAACAAACAATGCTAGATGCTCAAGACAAAGACAAAATACTGAAAGCCACAAGAGAAAAATAACAAATTACATACAAGGGGAAACCCATCAGAATTACAGCTGACTTCTCAGTGCAAACTATGAAAGCCAGAAGAATGTGGATCAAAGTACTCCCAGTGGTAAACAACTTTAGATGCCAACGCACACTACTATACCCAGCAAAAATGTCAATTATACTTGAAGGAGAAAGAAAAATATTTCATGACATAAACAAGAAGGAAGAACACATGTCAAAAACCCAACACTTCAGAAAATACTTGAAGCAATTCAAAGAACAGAGGAAAGGAGCAACTATCCCCAACCAAATGAAGAGATAAACTAGTCAAAGCATAACAGCATTAATACAAATCTAGACCAAGAATGCAAACCAAAAATAAGTTGAAAGGAAGCAATACACATCTCTCAATAATGACTTTAAATACTAATGGTCTAAATTCCCCAATGAAAAAGCATAGAATGGGAGAATGGATTAGGAAACAATCCATCTGCATACAACAAACCCATCTCACCCTCAAGGACAGACACTGACTCCAAGTGAAAGATGGAAAAAAATATTCCAAGCAAATGATACCAAAAAGCAAGCAGGAGCTGCTATTCTAATATCAGACAAAATAGACCTCATAGTAAAGTTAATCAGAAGAGACAAAGAGAGCCATTACATCCTTATCAAAGGAACAATTAACCAGGAATACATCACAATCCTAAATTTTTATGCACCAAACTCAGGTGCACGGAACTATATAAACACAATTTTGCAGGTCCTCAAGACACATATTAATCCCAACACAATAATAATAGGGGACTTCAATACCCCACTGAGCCCCTTGGATAGATAAACTGGACAAACTAAACAGAGAGACATTGGAACTGAAAAATACAATACAACAAATGGACATCACAGTCATCTGCTGAATATTTCATCCAAACACCAGAGAATATACTTTCTTTTTAAAAAAATTTTTTAAATTTATTTCTCTCTATGTGTATGAATGTACTGTCTGCATGTAGGTCTGTGCGCCCATGTCGTGCAATACTGTGGAGGTCAGAAGAGGGTGTCAGATTCGCCTGGAACTGGAGTTCTCCTGGAATTGGAGTTTCAAACGGTTCTCAGCTGCCATGTGGGTGCTGGGGATCGAACCTGGGTCCTCTGCAAGAGCAGTAAGTGCTCTTAACCGCTAGGCCATCTCTCCAGCCCCAGAGAATATACTTCTACTCAGCAGCTCATGGAACATTCTCCAAAATCAACTGCATACCACAAACTTGGACACAAAAGAAACCTCAACAAATATAAAAGGATTGAAACTATTTCATGCATTCTATCAGACCACAGAGCAATAAAGCTCAATATTAACACCAGAATAAGCCCAAAATAGCTACAGGACCACATGGAGAATAAACAACACAATCCTGAATAATGAATGAGTCAAGGAAGAAATAATTAAATAAAAGTGTTCATGGGACTAAATGAAAAAAGACAATACAACACAACAAATCATGTGGGATACTTTAAAACCAGTCCTAAGAGAGAAATTTATAACCTTAAGCACCCACATTAAAAAAAAAAAAAAA
>VZQC01001841.1:214104-285278 GCA_009823505.1 Rhizomys pruinosus | reverse complement strand
AAAAAAAAAAAAAAAAAAAAAAAAAAAAAAAAAAAAAAAAAAAAAAAAAAAAAGAATAAAAATCAGAGCAGAAATCAATGAATTAGAAACAAAAAGAAATCAATGAATCAAAAAGCTCGTTGTTTGAAAAGATGAGAAGCTAGACAGACCTCTAGCCCAGTTAAGCAAAAGAAAGTAAGTGCAACTCCAAATTAATAGAATTCATAATGAAAAGGGAAACATCACAACAGCTAAAGAAAAGATCCAGACAATCATAAGAGAATACTTCAAAAATCTATACTCTACTAAGTTTGAAAACCTAAGAGAAATGGATGAATATCTGAAATTCTGGGAACCAACAAAGCTTAACCAACAGGAGGTTGAATGTTTAAATAGACCCATAACATTTGAGGAAATTGAAGACATAATAAAAAAACCTCCCAACTAAAAAAAGCCCAGGCCCAGGTGGTTTCACAGCAGAATTCTATAAAACATTTAAAGAGGTCTTACAACCATTGCTACTCAAACTATTCAGAAGGATACAAACAGAGGGTGACATCAAAAGATGGAAAAACGTCCCATGCTCATGGATTGGAAAAATTAATATAGTAAAAACGTCCTTTCTACCCAAATTAATATATAGATACAATGAAACCCCAATTAAAATCCCCAAGAGTTTCTTCACAGAGTTGGAAAAAAAATCCTTAAATTCATTTGGAAAGACAAAAGACCCTGAATAACTAACTAAACAATCCTGAGCAAAAAATGCAATACAGGGGGGATCACCTTACCAGACTTCAAGCTATACTACAGAACTATCATCATAAACACAGCCTGATACTGGCACAAAAACATACCTGTTGATCAATGGAACAAAATTGAAGATCCAAACTTGAGCACATACAATTTCAGCCACCTCATATTCGATAAAGGGGCCATAAAAGCTCATTGGAAGAAAGATAGCATCTTCAGCAAATGGTGTTGACAAAACTGGATCACCATAGGTAGAACAAAATAAAACCCCTACCTCTCAATGTGTACAAAAATTAACTCCAAATGTATCAAAGACCTCAATGTAAAACCTGAAATGCTGAAAGTGATAGAAGAAAAAGTTGGTGGCTAGACATAGGAGTAGGAAAAGACTCTAAATCAAACAGCAGCTGTGCAGGAAATAAGGTCAACAGCTGACAAGTGGGACCTCATCAAACTCAAAAGCTTCTGTACAGCAAAAGAAACAACCAAGGAAATGAAGAGAAAACCCACAGAGTTTCTTCCACAGAGGAAATCTTCACCAGTGATACATCTGACAGACCATTAATATCAAGAATATATAATCTACCCAAAAAACAAAGAAATAAGAAAACAAATGAATCACTCAAAAGACGGAGTAAAGAGCTGAACGGAGACTTCAAAGTGAGGAAGTAAAGATGGCTGAGAAACATCTTAAAAAGTGTTCAGCATCACTAATAATTAAGGAAATGCAAATGAAAACCACTCCAAGATATCACCTCACTTGGATGAGACTGCCTAAGATCAAGAAAACAAAAGGCACCAAATGCTAGAGAGGTTGTGCGGAAAGGGAACACTCATCCACTGTTGGTGGGAATGTAAACTCATACAACCACTGTGGAAAGCAGTGTGGAGAACCCCTAAAAGACTCAAAATGAGCCTACCACCTGACCCAACCATATCACTCCTGAGTATACACTCACAAGACTCATCCTAGTGGACAGATACATGCACAACTATGTTTATTGCAGCTCTTACAATAGCGAAGAGTTGGAACCAACCCAAATGTCCCTCAACTGACAAGTGGATAACAAAAATATGGTACATCTACACAATGGAATTCTATGTAGCGGTAAAGAAAGATAACATCATGAACTTTTCAGGTAAATGGATGGAACTCGAAACCATTATGCTAAGTGAAGTAACACAGTCCCCAAAAAACAAACAGGGAATGGTTTCCCTCATTTGTGGGTGCTAGTACCAAATCCCCCAATTGAAAGGCAAGCTGAGCAGCATTATTGTTATATTTCTTTCTATATGAAAGCAACTGTGATGTTATGACGCAAATCTCTTTATTTTATTTATTTTTTTTTTAATGTGTATGAGTGTACTGTCTACATGTAGGTTGGTGCACCCATGTCATGCAGTGCTGCGGAGGTCAGAGGAGGGCGTCAGATTCCCCTGGAACTGGAGTTAAAGAAGGTTCTCAGCCGCCATGTCAGTGCTGGGGATCAAACCCGGGTCCTCTGCAAGAGCAGTAGGTGGTCTTAACCACTGAACCATCTCTCCAGCCCCATAATGTGAATCTTTTAATGAGCCCTAGAATTAACTTACCACTTGCTTTCAGACATGTAATTAATGTATATGGGCAGAATGTATATATTCATATTTTAGAGTAATATAAAATTGAAAGGAAAAATGTGAACTCCTAAACATATATTGGAGTTAACATACAGTTTATTCCTGGAGGACATAATTCTGGTACATATATGATGTGTATATTAGGCATACTTTGGAGCAATACAATTGGGAGGGGACCACAACAACATAAGGACTGGGTCAAAGAATGGACTAATATAGTTAACTTCTGCCCCAAACAATAAGCCTTCACAGAGAAAAACTTTAAAAAGACTGAAAGATGCAGGACATGTATGGCAGAGTGCATGAACTGGGGTTGGGTGGGAAGAAGGGAAAGGGGAATATGTCTAAATTGAACTGAAAAATTATATCTGAAATACACAAAACATCAATAAAAGTATTATATTAAAAATTATTCTAGTTTTCCAAATTTTTATTTATTGCTTACAAATTATTATCTCTAAAAATGTATACCTATAATGCTTTTTTGCTTATGATTCAGCAATTATTTCTAGATGTTAGATATTGCTTTAAGCACTGGGGACATAGCAGAGAAGAAGACAATATCTGTTCTCATTTACACTTTGAAGGCTGAAGCTGGGGTAGATGGAAGAACCATGGTTATCACACAGATGAACAAGAAAAATATCAGAGAGTTGTTATGCACAGGGAACAGAAACATCTCAACAGTGAGAATAGGCTGTGTGTGTTGAAGGAACAGAAGGCAGATTTGTGTGGCTGGGCTGAAGTGACAAGTATAGTGGTGGGACGTACAGTAGAAAGTCAGATATGGAAAATCTAAATGCTGAAATTGAGTTTTATTGAGAGTACAATGGGGAGATCTTGGAGGGATCTTGGTGGAGCAGGAGCAGTGACAGAATCTACAGAACATTTAGAAATGTGGGTGCAGAATGGATTTCAGCGAGTCAGGAGTAGAAGCCAGATGTCCAGGCAGAAAGTGTGGTTTTTTCTGGGTCAGAAAAAACATGTCAGTGACCAAGACCAGGGAGACAGCAGTGAAGAAGGGGTTTGTGGTGAGGTCGCATGACTGAGTCTACATATGATTATGTTCATGCAGCACACATAAAAAATTCCTAAATATTATTTTAAGCAAGAGGAGAAACAATTCCAAAGCTGGCAGAGGTGGAAATGAGCCTGAATGTCTTGGTTTTTTTGACATTTAAATGCTGCCTGTAAGCTAAGCTCTGGAAATTACACTTCAATCTTATGAAGAATATTACTACAATAATTCAGATTTTGTGAGATAAGGAAACAGGTTGATATGCCCAAGGTCATACAGCTAATACTTGTAACCTAGGTCTATTTCTACTAAACCCAGTGAATTTAACTACTAACTTAAACTGCTTTCTTAAGAGTGAAATAAATAAGTGATTCATTGTGTACACCTAGGCTATTTTCTTGACTCATAATTTTAATGACTCGACTCATCATGAATGTTATTTATTTATTTATTTATTTATTTATTTATTTATTTATTTATTGTTCCTGGAGATCAAACCTAGGGCCTTAGAGAAAGTAGGCAAGCACTTCACTATTGAGCTATATCCTCAGCCCTTGCATTTTGCTTTTATTATTTATTTATTTATTTGTGTGTGTATATGTGCAGGTACCCACACACAGAGACCATTGGATTCCCTAGAACTGGAGTTACCTGCAGTCATAAGCCACTCTAAGTGGGTGCTAAGAATTAAACTCAGGTTGTCTGGAAGAGTAGTTTGTTCCCTTTACTACTGAGCCATCTTTGTACCAGCCCTTGTCTCTTGTTTTCTAATTTTAAAATACTGTGGATTCCATTTCTATGCTTTGTAACCTTATCTTCTTCAATTCTCTAGTTCAGGCCTTTGTCATCTTATACCTTATCAGAATTATAATTTGATGGTGCTTTAAGTTTGTAGAGCACTTTTATTTCACATTCATTATTTTAACTTTCTCTATATTGTGTGATAGATGACATTTTATTGGTTTGTTGATACATGTTGCTGTCCACACCCTTTTTTAATCTATTTGAAACCAGAATGTATTTTATGCTCAATTGCAGTCTAAAATTTCTATGGCCATGTAGCAGCTGTGGTGTTTTTGTTGTTGCTTCTACTATCGCAGCCTGACATTTTTTTCTGATATTATGAGTTGAATCCAGTGTTCTCAGCTGTCATCTTTCAACAGACTATTTGAAGAAAACCTTTCATTGGAATTATCAACAGAGAAATGGGGAAATGGGGGGACTTTAACTGGGGAAGGAGGAGGGAGGGTTAGACAGGGGGAGAGAGAAGGAGAGAGAGAGAGAGAGAGAGAGAGAGAGAGAGAGTAAATAATTCCTACCTAGTGTAAAAAGAAACCTGCTGAAAAATTATAGATAAAATATCTCTACATGAGTCCATGTGCATAGCTGAAGAATATCTAACAAGAAATAGTGTCAGAGAAGAGAAACTTCCCTTCAGTTGTTGGCCAAGGTTGTCCAAAAGATTCCCAAAATTACACAGGCTATTGCTACAGACCCTGATTGCCTCACAGAACTTGAAGGTAAGAGCCTATTGTTGAAGATAAGACATACTTTGAACACAGGAGTTGGAGCAATAGACTGAAACTGACCCGGAAACCTCCTCTCTGAAGGCCAGCTCCCATAGTATTGGAAAACACTATCCATGCTGCTAAGAAAGAACATCAATTGATGAACTAAATTCAGTTTTAAGGCCTAATAACCACAACAATGACCAGCACAGCAAACTATATTGGGCCAATAGTGGCCCTTTTGTCTTGGGGGTAATTGGACTTAAATCCTACTCAATGGGAGGAAACTTGTGTATGGTACTGTAAACATAGCCAAATACACGTAGCTGAAGAGGTCATAGACCTTAGAGAAAACCCCAATGCTATCACATCCCTAGACAAATATAATTTCTTACTATGTGCTAAATATCTATTCTTATATTCACAGACAACTATGCCAGTCACCACTCATCAAAAAAGCTTCTTTTGTAATAGATGGAGACTATTACAGAGTTCCACAACTGGTTACACACAGATATAATGTCTGTGAAATGCCCAACCCTAAATGATACATCTATAATGGAACATAGTGGAACAAGAAGTACAGAGAATATTAATGCATCTCTCAACCCTCGTCAGTGAAGCTCCTTCATGCACCAGAGGGCAATGAACCCATGGTTTAGGGGCCATTCTGGAAGAGGAAGCAGAAAGATTTTTAAGAGCCAGGGGAGGAGGTGCATGATCATATGGAAATAGAGTCTGACAGGCTCCTGAAACCTTGCTCATATGAACTTACAACAATGGTGACAGCATGCACAAGACCCATACAAATTCATCAGACAAAAACCTAGCATAGAACAATAGAAATGGGCAATAGGCTTCAATCTTAGCTGAAGAACTATTGGATGGCTGATTACAACTGGATGAGGAAATGCTGATCTAGGTAGGCTGACTAGACCCCAGTGAATTAATTTGCACTGAAGGACAGTCAGGGGACACTAACATGACTCAATAGGCCTTGACATAAATGACAGAATGCTTGAAATCCAGCGGGGGGCTATGGAAGGTATGATGGAGAGGTGGGTGTAAAAAAGAACAAGATGCTGTATATGAAATGCACAAAAGCTAAAAAAAAATATTAAAAAATAAATAGAAATAATTTTATTGGTCTTTTTGAGACAGGGTCTCTCTATAGCCCCTGCTGGCCTGGAACTCACTATGTAGACCAAGCTGGCCTTGAAATCTGAGAGATCTGCAGCCTCTGCTACTGAGTACTGGAATGAAAGGTTTGTGCCACCATGCCTGGCTAAATAAATAAAATTTTAAGGAAAACGAAATTTTAATGGGAACTGGAAAGATGACTCAGCAGTTAAGAGCACTGGCTGGTCCTGAGCTCATTTCCCAGAACCTACATGGCAGCTAACAATCAGCTACAACTCCAGGTCCAAGGTATCTGATGCCTTCCTTGGGCTTCTGTGGGCATTGTACACAGATGTTCCACTTACATACAATAGGCCAAATACTCAAACAGTAAAAATTAAAATATTAATTAGTCAATATTTAAAAAAAATTCATTGAGCACCTTGATATATTTTTTCAGTGACAGAAGATTCAGGATGAATGGGGGCAGAAAGAAATAAACAATGAAAAGAAAAACACTGATAGTGGAGCACTCTTTACTATAGTGGAGCACTCTTTACTATAGTGGAGCATTCTTTACTATAGTGGAGCACTCTTTAAAAAATGCCAATGCCATGTATGGAACAGAAGATGGTGTTGTTTAGATAAAACATGAATGCAGAGAAGTCCGGATTAAAGTGTGAGCTAGAGGGGGCTGGGCGTGGTGGTGCACACCTTTAATCCTAGCACTCGGGAGGCAGAGGCAGGTAGGCCCTTTGTGAGTTCAAGGCCAGCCTGGTCTACAGAGTGAGTTCCAGGACATCTGGGGCTACAGGGAGACCCTGTCTCAGAGAAAGAGAGAGAGAGAGAGAGAGAGAGAGAGAGAGAGAGAGAGAGAGAGAGAGAGAGAGAGAGAGAGAGAGAGAATTAGAGCAATGGCTATTAAGCTGCTTTTAAAAATTGTATTCATTTATTCATGTGTGTGGGGTGCACAGCACTTGTGGAGGTCAGGGAACAACTGGTGACAGTCAATTCTCCCCTTCAACCATATCTCCCAGGGACAGAACTCAAGTTGTCCAGCTTGGTGGCAAGTGCCTTTACCTGCTGAGCCATCTTTCCTGCTCTGATTTTGTCTTTTTCTTTCTTTTTTTTTTACAAAAGTAATTGGAAGCTGACTTGACATTTGACAAAGGTGCCAAGAACATGCTGTGGAGGAAAGACAGCATTTTCAACAAATAGTGCTGACAAAACTAGATCACCATGTGCAGAAGAATGAAATTAGACTTATTTCTACCACCCTGAGCAAAAGTCAACTCCAAATGAATAAAAGGCCTCAATATGAAGCCTGAAACACTGGAAGTGTTAGAAGAAAGCATAGACAGAACCCTACAAGATATGGCTGGAGGAAAGGACTTTCTAAATCACACATTAGTCACTCAGGAATTAAGAGCAGCAATTGACAAATGGGGTCTAATTAAACTAAAAGCTTCTGTACAGCAAAGGAAACAACCAGTCAAGCAAAGAGTAAGCCCACAGAGTGAGAGAAAAAAATCTTCACCACCTATATATGCAAAGAGGAGTAATATCCAGACTATGCAAATATAAAAATATCAAGAAAACAAATGACCCAATTTAAAAAATGGGCTATAGATCTAAACAGAGAGTTCTCAAAAGAAGAAATAAAGTTGGCTAAAAACTATCTTAAAAAGTATTTCACATCCTTAGTAATTAGGGAAATGCAAATCAAAACTACTTTAAGATTTTTATCTAGCTGAGTGTGGTGGCAGACACCTTTAATCCCTTTAATCCCAGCACTTGGGAGGCAGAGGCAGGTGGATCTCTGTGAATTCAAGGCAAGCCTGGTCTACATAGTGAATTCCAGGACAGCTGGGGTTACAGGGAGACCCTGACTCTAAAAAAGAAAAAAAGGGTTTTATCTAACCCCAGTCAGAATGGCTAAGATCCAGAGAATGAATGACACCAAATGCATGAATGACACCAATCCTGCTTTGCAGGAATATGGAGAACCTTCATTTGCTATTGGTGGGATTGCAAACTGATGCAACCACTGTGGAAATCAGTATGGAGAACTCTTTTTTATAGAATTTTTTATGTATTTCACACATAATTTTTCAGTCAGTCTTAATCACTATTATACCCGCTTCTTCCTTGGCCCCTCCTTCAGATCCCCTCCCCCCTCCCTGGAGTTCACATTGTCTATCATTTGTGCTAAACTACTCTCCCAGCTTACTCCTCAGGGCCAGCTCCTCCCCTGAGCTCTAGTCAGCCTATCTGGAGTCTCTTTTCTAACAAAGGCCAGGTCTTTCTCACCTGACCACCGTCTACTGCCAATATTTCCTCACCTAAGGTTCACTCTGCTATCCTTTTCTGCAGTTCTGGGCTGAGTTTCTATCCAGCTGAGCCTGCATGGATCTTGTACATGCTGATAGCAATGCTGTAGGTTCATATGAACAGGGTCCCAGGAGCTTGTAGGATTCATTTCCGTTTGGTCTTGCATCACCTCCCAGGCTCTTACAATCTTTCCACCCCCTCTTCCACAATGTTCCCTTAGTGGCTCAGATAGTGCTCTCCACAGCTCTGAGAGCTAGCCTTCAGGGGTGGTGGCTTCCAGGTTAGATCCAGCTCCATTCCTCAAGATCCAGTCCAGTATGGAGAACTCTTCAAAATTAAAATCTGTCATATTATAGGTTGTACCACTCTTTGGCATGTACCCAAACGACTTGTCCTACGGCAGATATACTTGCACAGGCATATTTATTGTTGCTCTTTTCACTATGGCTAACAAACAGAAACAACCTAATTGTCCTTCCATTAATGAATGGATAATGACAATGTGGTACATTTATACAATGGAGTTCTACCCAGTGGTAAAGAAAAACAAAATCATAAAATTTGAAGGTAAATGGATGGAAATAGAAAGTGTTATACTAAGTGAAGTAACACAGACTCAGAAAAATAAGATGTTTGCTCTTATTTGTGGATCTTAGCTCTAAATCCTTAGGTGTGAGTATATATCCTGATGTGACTTCAGGAGCCAGGAAAGTGGAAAAGAACCATGTGGGTAAAATGGAAGAAGGAGGAGGGATAGTAGGAGATAAGTATGATTGAGAAGGAAATGGGGAAAATAGGGGTGCTTTGGGAAGGGAGGAGGGAGAGCTGGGAGAGTGAGAGAAGAGATAAAAACTCCAAATGGTGTGAGAAACCAGAGGGAAATGTATTTAAGGTTCTATTGCAAAATATACATGCAATGTATATACCAGTGCATGAGTATAGCTGAAGGCTATATAACAAAATTCTAGTGTTAGGCAAGAGAAATCCCCCTTTCAGTTATTGGCCAGGGTAGTCCAAAAGACTCCTAAAACAACACAGGCTATTGCCACAGGCCTTGATTTCCTCCCAGAACTTGAAGATAAGACCCTGTTGCTGAAAATAGGCCATACTTCAGACATAGGACTTAGAGCAATCGAGATGGAACTGACAGGGAAGTTTTCTTCATGAAGACCAGCTCTTATAGTATCAGAAGATACTATGCCAGGTGAGGAAAACCAATCAATGGTCCTACCTAGCCTAATAAGAAACGATGACTGGCCCAGGAAACTGTTGTTACTGGTGCAGTAGTAGTCTTTTTATCTTGGGTATAATCAATAGCTGTCTAATTGTAACTAAGGCCAGCTCAATATGGTCCTGTAAACATAATCAAAAACACATGGCTGGAGAGGTCATATATCCTAAAGAAAAACCTACTTTTGCCATCCTACACATCCCTAGACTAGTGTAATTTCTTACTTTATTCTAAATTTGCATCCTCATATTTACAGAGAAGTGTACCTCTCATTATTCATAAAAGAAGCTTCTTTTTGCAATAGATGGAGACTATTACAGAGTTCCACAAATGGTCAAGCACAGAAAGTACATTTCTGTGAGATGCATAGCTCTAAGTGGCACATCTTCAATGCATCTCTATACATAAGAAGAATGTATCTCTCAACTCTCACCAGAGAAGTTTCCTCTTGGAACGGATGGTTATTAAGACAGAAACCTACAATTGGCCCATGTGCAGAGAACAAGAGGTTGCAGAGTGCTCATCCCTGAATAAGACACCCATTTCAAACTTCTGCTTATCAAGACTCAGGGATCATTGTGGGGGGGGGTCAGAAAGATTTTAAGAGCCAGAGGTGGTAGATGATCACACAGAAACAGTTTTCCAGAAAGCTGGACACATATGAGCTAGCTCCCAGCAATAGTGACAGCATACACAGTCCCATGCAAGCTCAAACCAGACAAAAATCCCATCATAGACCTGAAGAAGTAAGAAATCCCAACCCAACCTAAGGTACTTTTGGAAACTGATGGTGGCTGAGAGGGGGACAGACAGTTTCTTCAGGAATGGGAACATTGGTAGGTTAACCAGGCCAGTGGATGGACCCACACTGGAGGACATTTGGGGATACAAACCTGACTCTACAAGCCATAATATATATAAAACATTAAATTGGGTAGGGGGCAGAAAGAGAAGATGCAGATAGGGGATCTAAATATCATCAAGTTATACTGTATGAAAATTACAAAAATTCAACAAAAATTTTTAAAGAGTTGTGAAAAATTATAATTGGTGGCTGATGTAGGATTACCAGAGTTTTACCTGATAACTAAATCTGGCCATTATGTCTATGCTGACAGTATTGTGTTATAAGTAAATGAATTATAACTCAAAAAAGATTGAATAAAGTAAGCTGTAAATCCAGACCAAACAAAAATCTAGTCTATTGTCCTTGTTTTTATTTCTCAATCTCTTGATACTGTTAAGCATTAGAACAGCTCATGCACCCAGGAGGTTAGAGTACAGGTGCTCAAGGGGTAGCCTTAGCTCTATGCCGCCACATCCCCCAGCTTGTCAGAAACGTTGGCAGAAATGTCTCAGGTCATACGTGGGCCAGGTGAACCAGACAGACTATACATTTCATCATTATCCTCAAGTGACTCCTGTCCATATTGTAGTGTGTGAGGCCTTCAGCTGGATGCTACTTGGCACAAATGTTCTGTGTTCTGTGATGCCCTTGCACAGGCTCCATACCACTGCCTAATAGGACTTCCATCGTAGTGGTCTTGTGTTATTCTGCCTGACTTCTTGCTTGGACACCCCCATGCCTCCTCCTCCCTGTTCTTCAATGGTTGGCTAAAGTCCCATCTTTGTGTCTGTATCTTCCAGCTCTATGTCACTTCAGGCCAATTGACTTTTCAATTTAAGTCAGTTTCCTCAACCAGAAAATGGGGATCATGTTATTCATTTCCTAGAGCTTTTGAAAAGATTAAATGAGCTAACAAATGCAAACTTCATGCCATACTGCTTAGCATAATGGGCCCATCACAATAGCTGCTGTTGGTGTCCTGGCTGATGTGTGTAGTATACTTCTGTTGTTCCTGTGCCAGGGACCAACCCAGAGCTTTGAGTGGGCAAGTTCTATGCTACTGACTTGTGTCTCCGGTCCCTTGTTCTTACTGTCACTGTAATACAACAGGGCATTAGTTACTTTTCTTATCACTGTGACCAAACATATGACACGAAAAACTACAAGGAAGGAAAGGCTAAGTTTTTTTTCTTTCTCTTTCTGTTTTAACCCCTGAGCCATCTCTCTAGCCCCTCTTTCTTCTCTTGCTCTCCTTCCTTCCTTCCTTCTCTCTTTTCTATCTCTTCTTTCTGTCTTTCTCTTTCTTTCTTTCTTTCTTTCTTTCTTTCTTTCTTTCTTTCTTTCTTTCTTTCTTTCTTTCTTTCTTTCTTTCTTTCTTTCTTCCTTCCTTCCTTCCTTCCTTCCTTCCTTCCTTCCTTCCTTCCTTCTTTCTTTCTTTCTTTCTTTCTTTCTTTCTTTCTTTCTTTCTTTCTTTCTTTCTTTCTTTCTTTCTTTCTTTCTTTCTTTCTTATAGAGTTTCACTCTGTAACTACTTTGGGTGCCTTGAAATGCATCATATAGACCAGACCTGCCTCTACCTCCAGAGTGCTGGAATTAAAGATGTGTGCAAGGGGCTAGAGAGATGGCTCAGTGGTTAAGAGCAGTAGCTGCTCTTGCAAAGGATCCAGGTTCAATTCCCACTCATATGGCTGCTAACAACCATCTGTAACTCCAGTTCCAGGGGGAAATCTGATGCCTTCTTCTAACCTCCACCTGTATTGCATGACACAGGTGCATATCTATATATATATATATGCTACACTCATACACATATAAATAAATAATAAAATATTTTAAAGATGTGTGCAGTCACACCCAGCAGCTATTGTATTCAGAAGCACCAGCCCATCATGGTGGGGAGGGTGTGATGGAGCAGAACAGTTCACATCATGGTTGCTAGGAAGCAGAGAAGAAAGATATGAGACCAAGTGAAGACAGATTCCCTAAGGATGTACCCTTAGGGACTTACTTCTTCCAACTAGGCATACCTCCTACCTTTCACCATCTCCCATCTGTGCTGCCACATTATGACTCCATTAAGGTGTGACTTCATTGCATCAGTACCCTCAGGATCTAATGGTCTGTGGGAACACTATCATGGAACACCAGAGGTTGCTTTGGTAATCCCGTACACATCTCTCAACTCAGTCAAATGACAGTGAAGATCAACAGTCAAAAGCTGTATACCAAAGACAAAATTCCCTATCTGTGGAGCCCATTTTCTACTGGGTACTTCTAAGTAAATGCTTATTGAGTAACATAATCACATCTTGACCTGTCATAAAATTATTCAAAGGCCCAGAGGGTTTGAAAGAGTGTTAGAAAATGAGTTCTATAATTTTTGCATGTTTTGGTTATGATATTTCACATATATATTTAGCATGTGGCTATTTATGTATGTATTTTCTGTCTCATCAAATTCTACGTGCTTTGTTTCTGGTTTTAGTTCCCCAGCACTTGACACAGAGAAGGCAAGCTTAGTGAATGAAAGCATTTTAGGAAATCCATCTTTCAAATATCTTTATGCTTCCAGCGGGAGGCTAATGCAGTGAGGGCTGATTTAGCAGCCATCTTGGATGAAGTCATTCCCCACCCCAAATAGATGCTGTGCTCTCTGAATTACTCTGCTTGTCCCAGCTGTTTAATGTGGACATCTGTTTAGCCTCATTATTTCTGTGTTTTCTTATCACAAATACTGATGGCCTTAGGAAAAGTTTTTGGCTGGAAAATACAATAGTCTGGTCCAGAGTGTTCAGAATTTTGATCCGTTATACTACAACATACACCCATTCTCTCTGATTTTCTAGTTGGCGCAGATGACTATCATAAAAAAGATCTCAGAAACTTTCAGTTTGACTACAAAAGTTATCTTTAAAGCAATTTCAGGGGAATGAAGAACTGCCATATGTTCCACTTGGCTTGTCTGCCCCATGATGTAATTAATACTCATTCTTTTTCAATTAATCACCTGGTTTGTTTCAGCAAATAAAGGTAACAGCAGGTAACAGCAATTTGTCTTCTTCCTACCAAACCTTTGTTTGCTCAGGAAGGTCAGGGCTCTGTGTTCTTGTGAATCAATTTCCCAAGACCAGGTCAAGATAAGCAGAGGAACCTGAAAGCCAAGCTTGTCTGGTTCGCTGGATCTGTTTAAAATCAATCTCCAAAAAAATAAATAAAATAAAATAAAATAAAATAAAATAAAATCAACCTCCAACTGGGATCAACCTCTTCAGTGGAGTCTCAGCATCAATTTAACTCCTTCTTCTGCAAGCTGCCACAAAGCTACACCTCTCATTGAAAACACCCATCTTCTTTATCTCCTCAAATGTACCACCTGAATCCAAGACACTCTAGGAGATCGTTAATTCCGACATTTGACTGAACAGAGCCCTTTATTCCTTTGTTCTCCCAAGTAGCAAGCTGTGCTGAGTGCAGGGTAGGAAAACTCAGTAACTCATGAAAAAGGCATTCATTTTACTTTTAAATTCCAATTACTAAGGTTAAGGGTCAGAAAAGACCATGACAGAAATTCTTGCAGAAGAAAATCCTCCTGATGCCCTGCAGCTGGTCATATTGCTGCATAAATCACAGCATTCTGGGGAATGTCAGCTCCAGCTATAATTGGAGTGCCAAAAAGAAGGGCTGTATTCAAGGTTTCAAACTGCAGCAGTAGTATGGCAGTAGTATTTATTCAAGGTTTCAAACTGTGGCAGTAGTATGGCAGTAGTATGGCAGTAGTATGGCAGTAGTGTGGTAGTAGTATGGCAGTAGTGTGGCAGTTGTATGGCAGTAGTATGGCAGTAGTGTGGTAGTAGTATGGCAGTAGTGTGGCAGTAGTATGGCAGTAGTGTGGTAGTAGTATGGCAGTAGTGTGGTAGTAGTATGGCAGTAGTGTGGTAGTAGTATGGCAGTAGTGTGGCAGTAGTATGGCAGTAGTGTGGCAGTAGTGTGGCAGTAGTATGGCAGTTGTATGGCAGTAGTATGGCAGTAGTGTGGCAGTAGTATGGCAGTAGTGTGGCAGTAGTGTGGCAGTAGTGTGGCAGTAGTGTGGCAGTAGTGTGGCAGTAGTATGGCAATTGTATGGCAGTAGTATGGCAGTAGTGTGGCAGTAGTATGGCAGTAGTGTGTCAGTAATGTGGCAGTAGTATGGCAGTAGTGTGGCAGTAGTATGGCAGTAGTGTGGCAGTAGTGTGGCAGTAGTATGGCAGTTGTATGGCAGTAGTATGGCAGTAGTGTGGCAGTAGTGTGGCAGTACTGTGGCAGTTGTATGGCAGTAGTGTGGCAGCAGTGTGGCAGCAGTGTGGCAACAGTATGGCAGTAGTGTGGCAGCAGTGTGGCAGCAGCAGTGTGGCGGCAGTAGTGTGGCAGCAGTGTGGCGGCAGTGTGGCACGGCAGTGTGTGGCGGCAGTTGTGAGGCAGCAGTGTGGCGGCAGTGTGGCGGCAGTGTACCGGCAGTGTGGCGGCAGTGTGGCGGCAGTGCAGCGGCAGTGCGGCGGCAGTGCGGCAGTAGTGTGGTGGCAGTGTGGCAGTAGTGTGGCGGTAGTGTGGCAGTAGCATTTATTTGGGGTCAGCATGACAGCTGAATGGCTCTTTCCAAATAACAAAATGCATTAGAGTTGTTTCTACACACATACTTGGATGCTGATCTGATCTCACTGTGGAAATGTAGGCTCTGCACTGCCGTACACATGCACATTCTCTGCCTGCAGCACACCCAGGACCCTAGTTCCTCACCAAAGTCACTTAGGTGGCTGTATATGTCCTTGGCTTTCACTGTTTTTGCTAGGATACCATGACATTCAAAAGGTAGGGATGATTCAGGGTCTTATTTCTTACAGTAAGTAATGAACACAGCAGAAAGTCTGGTCATTTTTCTTTCTAAAGTCAGTGTTCTTGGACTTCCTTGACTGACCCTTTCCTTTCTCTGACAGCCATAGATAAGACTTACAGCCAGCCAGGAAGCTGGCCTCAGATAAGTCAGGAAAGCCATCACACTTGGCTTGGACAACCTTGCCCTGCTTTTTAGCTTCTCCAAGATGGCTCCATTTCCTTCTCATTGTCTGCTTTCTCAGCTCACTTGTATGTCTCTGCTCATAATACCTTTATGATTGAGGTGCCCCCTCCCCCACCAAAGACTCATGCATTAAATATTTGATTGCCAATGCCTGGGTCATGAGGACTCTGACCTTTTCTCATGTATTAGCCCATTGATGGGTTCATAATTTGAAGATCCCATTGGGAAGTGGTAGATGGAAATGAGGAGGTGGGAAATATTAGAGGGAGCACATCACTGGAGCTATACTCTGGAATGGTATATCCAGTTTCTGCTTCCTGGCTGCCTTGAGATAAGCAGCTTTGCTCTACCACATGCTCTTCCCCACACTGTTATTTCTTCACATTATCTGAAAAGCAGTGTATCAGGATGAGCAGAGACTGATGCTTCTGAAATCTTGAGCCAAAGAAATCGTTTCCTTTAAGTTAATGTTATATTTCTTTTTATCTGAAGGCAACTATGCTGTTATAATGTGAATTCCTTAACAGGCTCTAGAATTAACTGACCACTTATTTTCAGACTTTGTAATTGTGGTATATGTATGAAGGGTGTGTATTCATATATTAGAGTAATATAAAATTAAAGGAAAAATATGAACTCCCAAACATAAAAAAGAATGCAACTAAAATGATCATTAAGTCAAAAATAGGGAAATGCAAATAAAAACTAATTTCAGATTCCATTTCATCCCAATCAGAATGGCCACTGCCAAGAAAGCAAATAAAATCAAATGCTGGAAAGAATGTGGGGAAGCTGGGAAAAGAATGTGGTGGATGTGTGAACTTGTGAATCCACTATGGAAGATATTGTGGAGGTTTCTCAGAAGGTTAAAAGTAAAACTACCGTGTGACCCAGTTATTCCACACCTCAGTATTTACCAAACATACCCTGCAGTAGAGGAACCTGCACATCCATATTCACTGCCATGCTACCGACAATATCAAGCCAATGGAATCCTGAATGAAGAGCTAGATGTCCATCAACTGATGAAAATGTGTGATGAAAATGTGATACACATACACAACAAAATTATTAAGGTGAAATTGTGAAATTGTCAAGAAAATGAATGGAACAGAAAATGTTACCTTGGATAAGATAGCTCAAGCCCATAAAAACAAATGTTAAGTTCTCTCTCACACATGCATCCTAACTCTAATTTATCTTTAGATGTGTGTTTTTAAGTTGGAGTGAGGGTCTGTAAAAGCCATAGAGGATGAAAGAAACCACTGTGGGTAGAGAGGGGGAAAAACGTTAATGGGATTAGTAAATCAGATGTTATATTAACTTTGGGGAATACTAGCTATAAAAGGGCTTAAATCAGAATAGGGGTTGAGTGGGATGGAGGAAAATGTAGAAGTAAGGAGGTGTTTAACCAGAATTAAGGATGTAGGATAAAACCATATTTAAACCTACTACTTTATAAGATAATTAACACACATAATATGGAAGAGTTGGAAGGGGGGAACTACTGTGCATGAGTGGACAATCTGCTCCCCAAACCATTGGTATTGAAATGAAAATCCCAAGGCCGGATACAGGATCCCTCTCCATGAGTTATTGTCCAGAGAGGCCCCAGAGTTTCCCAAAACAGTTCAGCCTATTGTAACTCTTGGTTCCGGCCCAAACTAGATAGGAAGACTACTGCTGAGTATATCATACACTTTGGCTACAGAGCACAGAGAAGTCAAGCTACAATTGAGCTGGAAACTCCCTCTCTGCTGGATACCCTTCACATTTCTAGACTGTGCTATTCAGTATGCTAGAGAAGAAAGGTTATCAAAGGTCTTACACACCTATGGACCCTGCATGTCACAATACCTGCCTGGCAGGCAAGATGTAACCACCGGTACTATAGTGGCAGGGCTATTCTAGAGGTAATGAACCTCTTTCTTATCAGATTTGAGGCCTGCTCCATGAGAGGGAATGCATGCCTGGTATCTTTTTTTTTTGACCTGGTTTCTTAAGCCTGCTCAAAGTCTATGGATGAGGGGAATGGAGGTATGTGGTAACCATCCATACACATAAAATAAAACTAAATGAATTTTTTTTAATTTTTTATTTATTTTTTAATAATAAGTAATAAATAATGAATACAAGCATCCTTCAAATAAAACCAATTTGCAAGTGGCTATGCCCAAACTTATACAGCCCGAGGCCCCCATTGTCCAGCTGGAGGGGTTTGTATGTACTATCATGTTGCTCAAATAAGAGTCCAAAACGACATCTCCAGAGAAAGTAGACTACTTTGCTTCTTGCCCACTTGTGTCCCTTTTCTAAAGCCTAGGGAACAATCTGTGGAAGAGGGGGTGTGGTAGAATGTAAGGGCTGCGATTGGGGTGAATTATAAAACTACAGAAATATAGACTGGACTTTAATTTGATCAACTAAAAGAAATTTTTAAAAATTCCAGTGGTCAGGAAGTCACATATAAATGACAGGAATCGCGGCTGGAGAGATGGCCTAGCGGTTAAGAGCGCCGACCGCTCTTGCAGAGGACCCGGGTTCGGNTGCCTTGGGTATTTTGTCACAGTAGCAAAAAGTGACTAACAAACCCTTTAACCCCAGTGCTCTCGTGCCTTGTTTTTTTGCACCCTCACCCCTCTTTTCTCCAGGTACACCAGGCCCTGTCTTATATAATCTCAAAAGACAATACAGTGCTGTATATCTCACCCTATCCCCTCACCTTTTTTAGATTTAATAATGATAAAACACTGTTTTGGTTTATCTATTGCAAGGAAGAAACAGCAACTCATACATTTGGAAACGATATCATCCTCTTTTGCTTTGATATACCTAGTATTCAATGAGAATCCTTATCACATCAGCCTCACAGTACACTCAGTGAAGAGAGCGAGCACCTCTCTCTTCTATCTGTTCAGATACTGTGACTCCAGAACTTGAGAAATGGCCCCTGTGGGAATTGATTCTTTCCACTGGAAATGTAAACAGAGCTTTTCCATGTGATGTCTGCAAAGTGTGTGTGTGTGTGTGGGGGGGGTATTCACCATGTTTCCTAAACCTTATTTGGCCAGGAAATAAGGGGTTCTAACACCTGGATCAGAATGAGATTTGTTTATAATGAGAGCAAGTTTTTTCTTTTGTTCCATGACTTATTTTAATCATTTTGCATTCTCAGGGGGTATTTTGACTTTGGACACTAGCAGGCATCTATTATTAGCAGGCGGGTCAAGACCTGACTGCATGCCAGGATCATAGTGACACAAAGATAGATCTTCTTTCTTCCTGCCCAAAGCAAGCACTTCTGCAACTTTGAAAGAATATTAGTTCACTGGTTCTGAAACCCAGGCATGCAACAGAGTCACTGGTACCAACGCATGTTGCTGGTACCAACTCCTGGAGTTCTGACCCAAGAAGTCAAGGGTAGAGTGCAAGAACGTGCATTGCTCATAGGTTCCAATGTAGTTCTAATGCCGCTTTTGCTGAGATTACACTTCAAGAACCACTGTTTTGGAGAGCAAGCCAGTAAGGAGGGTTCCTCTATGGTCCTTGATGCAGTTCCTGCTGTCTGGTTCTTGCCTGTCTCCCTTCAGTGATGGAGTGTAACCTTCTATGCCATGCTGTCCAGTTCAACACCCGCTGGCCTTCAAGATCTGTTTTAGTTTTGAGTAATTATACTGGACCAGCATGTCCACTCCCTTCCTTCATTCTCCCATCCCATCTTTGCTTCCTGAGAATAACTACTTGTATTGGTTACTTACACTTTATGGGAAAATAATAACTTAAAAGCAACTGAAAGGAGGGTTCATTTTGGTTCATGGTTTGTAGGCGCAGTCCTTTGTGAAGAGAAGTCATGGTGGGAGGCGCTTGAGGCAACTAATCACGCTGTGTCAAGGAGCAGAGAGTGATGAATGCTGGTGCTCAGCTCACTTTCTCCTTTCATTCAGTCTGAAACCCTGGACCATGAAACAGTGCTGCACACATTCAGTCCCTGAATGAGCCCTCTGGAGACCAGAAACAAATGCATATTTGCTGAAAAAGCAAAATACAATGATCACAGAAAGGCAAATTGAGTCTTAGTTGTGATCTTAACTTGGCCACTGAGACTTGCACAGAGTGGCCTGGTGACACCACTGTGAAGACTCTGTTAGGAGACCACCTTCCATTAAGCCCCTCCTCACTATGGCAGCTCTACTCCACATTGGGTTTCCCCGTGGACTCAGAGCACACAGCCATGTGGAAACAAGCCTGCTCCCAACCCTGAGCAGATGCACCAAATCATACAGTGTGCACGCCTTGGGTTTTTGGATTGGTATAGAAGATGCTATTTAAGAAATGTTGAACCCAATTATATTCCCAAAAGAAATAAATAAAATTTCTCTAGTCTTACCAACACTGAATCTTACTATTTTATCCTTACATTTACAAATGAACAAATAATGTCATGTGGTTATTTCAACTTCATCATGGTGACTAATACTAAGATTGTCTACCTGTTAATCTTTACATGTTTTTATTTTTTTGGAATTAAATGGCTTCTTTATAACTTTCAAAACAAAACAAAACAAAAGAATCACTGTTTTATGTTAGGCCAATTAACTCATTACTCACTATTCTCTTGACCATTCTGGATATTTTTGCCTTTGCATATAACCTTTAGAATAAATCTGTTTTTAATATAATTACTTCCTAAGGGGGGGGAACACTGTGGTGGTTAGCTTTAACTGAAGCTCCCTCACACTTCTGCCACTGTGACTTCTCCTATAATGGTCAGTAACCTGGGATTGTGAGCTAAAATAAACCTATTCTCTAAATTTATTTTTGTCAGGGTATTTTATCACAGTAACAGAATGAAACTATGATGAAATTGGTACTTAGGAGGTGGGGCTGCAGCTGTGATAAACCTGACCATGTGGCAAGGAATGTGGGAACATTTGGTATGCTGGGCTAGAAAAGCCACTGAATGCTGGGAGCAGAGCTCAATGGAATGTTTCCTGGGAGCTTGGAAGATAAGAATTCTGGGATAAAAGTGGACTATAGTAGCCAAGCTCCTCCCAAGTGCCCCTCAACTGACGAGTGGATAGAGTGGTACATCTACACAATGGAGTTATATGCAGCAGTAAAGAAAGATGACATCATGAACTTTGCAGGTAAATGGATGGAGCTAGAAGATATGCTGAGTGAAAAAAACACAGTCCCAGAAAAACAAACAATGAATGATATCCCTCATCTGTGGATGCTAGCACCAATTACCTATTTGTAAGGCAAACTGAGCACATTAATGTTATATTCCCTGTGATCTGAAAACAACTGTGCTTTTATATTGTGAATCCCTTAACAGGTTCTAGAACTAAGCTACCATTTATTTTCAGAGTTAGGAATTTTTGGTATATGGGTGGAGGTTATGTATGCATATTTTAGAGTAATATAAGATCAAAAGAATGAGGAAAAAAACTAGTTTGTCATGACATTATGTCTATCCACAGTATATATTTTATAGGCGTGCTTCTTAGTATTTCTTATACAAGGCTGCTTGAGCTTTTGTCCAAGCATTTTCTAAAATATTACATACTAGTTAAATGGATCAGTCTGGTGTAACTTAGCCTTTCTGGATGCTTAACAACCATACTTAATGCCCATACCAAGTTGGCTGAGAGTCTTAAGGGATAACTTTGTTCCCTGACCTCAGAGGTCAACTAAGTACCAGGGCACTACGCATGGGGGCATCTCTTGAATTGTCCTGCAAATGTGAGTCACCAGTCTTCCTGTGTAGGGAGGTCTTGGAGATCCACTAATGGGATTTCAGCCAGTGTCCAGTGAATAAAAAGGAAAGTTTGCTCATGCTTGAAAAGGGAAGCCTGGTCTAGCAAGACCTGACTTTGTCCTTGAGTGGATGGAACTGGTAAATGAAAAGCCAAAAGGAGACAGGGGCTCCCCCCCCACAAAAAAAACCCAAAACCTGAGTGACCCTTGAAGGCCAGATCCTCAAGTAACCTTGAGAAAACAAAAACCTTGGTTAATCTGGATTAACTATGGGGCCTTGAACATCCAAAAGAAAGTATAATTAGAAATAAATAACTAGTAAGGCCTGAGAAATTGTACTTCAGGTATAAAACTTGAGATCTCAGTAAAAAGACAAAAATTAAAAAAAAATAAAATAAAAAAAGAAGCCAAGCTTCTGAAGTTTTAGAGAGGAACTAGGACCTTATCATAAATTGGGCTATGATCAACTCATGTTATATTTTGGCCAAGAATATGACTTCACTCTGTCCATGTCCTGAGAACCTGAGTGAAGTTGAATTTAAGGACAATGGCCGCTTCGTTTTGCAGATGACATCTTAGAATGGGAGAGCACTGGGCAGGGCTGGGAAAGTGGCTGTGTTTTTAGAGACCAATGCTGCTGAAATGACAATCTTTGCTACACTGGGACAAAAAGGATGTCCTGAGGGCAACACCCCACTCCTTGGAGGCTCTCTCCTCTGGAAACTAAATTCATTTAAAGACAGAAAGCCTAAATTGAGGAAAGTGTTTCCTTGGAATCAGCACACAAAAACTGAAACAGCCGTGGTCCAAGGAGGTTGGTCTGTATGCTGAGCTAGTAGCAGAACCTGGCAATAGCAAAGCATCATCCATATAGTGCTGGTCCAAGGAGGCTGGTCTGTATGCTGAGCTAGTAGCAGAACCTGGCAATAGCAAAGCATCATCCATATAGTGCTGGTCCAAGGAGGCTGGTCTGTATGCTGAGCTAGTAGCAGAACCTGGCAATAGCAAAGCGTCATCCATATAGTGCTGGTCCAAGGAGGCTGGTCTGTATGCTGAGCTAGTAGCAAAACTTGACAATAGCAAAGCATCATCCATATAGTGCTGGTTCAAGGAGGCTGGTCTGTATGCTGAGCTAGGAGCAGAACTTGGCAATAGCAAAGCGTCATCCATATAGTGTTGGTCCAAGGAGGCTGGTCTGTATGCTGAGCTAGTAGCAGAACTTGGCAATAACAAAACATCATCCATATAGTGCTGGTTTTGAAAGCAAAAATGTATGATTGAAAAGGGATTGAGAGGGTCAAGGAGGGCTTCTAAGGCCTGACACCACGTGGCAGGGTTGGAGTTCCTGCAGAGAGACCCTGGTAGGCTACTGTAAAAAGCTGTAACAGTGAAGCATCAATTGCCTTGGAGACCCCAGGATAATGGAGATGCTAGGACTGTGGGATGTTCACTAAGGAGAGTTGCAGGCATGGAGCAGAGCCAGCCTAAGCCCAAGAGAGAAGCCATGTGAGCTGCAGGTGTCCACCCAAGCCATCTGAAGCCCAGAAGATTACATTATGATCCCCAGCTGCTGGACACCGGAGAGGGATTTGGTGCTTCCTCTACTGGATTTTGTTTTTGCTTTAGTGTTGTTTTAATTTTAAATTAAATTATTTAATTTTAAAATGGGAATTTCTGTGCCATTATATGATAAAAATACATAACCTGTGTTCTAGTATGCCTTGAAAGGCTGTGATAAAACACTCTGACTAAAATCAACTTGGAGAGGAAAGGTTTTATTTGGTTTATATCTCCTGGGTCACAGTTCATCATTTAGGGAGCCCAAGGTAGAAACTCCGAGCAGGAACCTGGAGGCAGGAGTGAAGCACAGGCCATGGAGGAACACTACTTACTGGCTTGCTCTCCTGGCCCATGCTCAGCCTGTTTTCTTACAAGTACAGAGCCGCCTGCCCAGGTGTGGCACCACCCACAGTGGCCTGGGCCTTCCCACATCACTCAACAATCAAGAAGCCCTACAGACATGGCCACATGCAAGTCCAATGGAGGTAATTCCCCATTTGAGGCTCCTTCAACCCACGGTGCCAAGCTGACACTAAAGCTATCCAGCACAACCTGTTTATTTTATGAGTCCACAGTTTAGAGATTTTTGTCTTTTAAAGTGTTGGAAGTTTTAAAGACTTTGGGAACTTCTAAAAGTTGGACTATATTTTACATAATAAGGTAAACATGAGCCCTGGGGTATGAGGGATGAAAGGCTATGGCTTAAAGTGATGTATGTACATGTCAAACTGACATGGGATGGAGTCATCATGATAGGTAGCTTTAAATATCAGTTTGTCACAACCTAGACCTGGGAAGAGAGCCTCAGTGAAAGATTTTCTAGATCAGGTTAGCCTGTAGGCATGCCTGTGAAGGATTGTTTAATTATTGAGTTAATTGATGTGGGAAGATGTAGCCTACTATGGGCAGCACCATTCCCTGGGCTGAGTGTTGGACTGTATGCGAGGAAGTGAGCTGAGAAGTAGGCATGCACTTGTCAGTCTGCTCTTAACTGTGCGTGTGACCAGCTCCCTCAAGCTGCCGCTGCTGTGACTCCCCCTGTGATGGACTGTAACCCGGAGTTGTAAGCTAAAATAAACCCATTCTTCCCTAAGTTTCTTTTTGTCCTGGAATTTTTGTCACAGTAACAAAAATAAAACTAGAACTCATTGTGAGCTTAGATACTGCTGCTAGAGAGGCAATTAGTCACTGCAAGGTCTGAGGGAAAAGCTGTCTTGTGGGGACAAAAGAGCTTCATGTCTGCCTTGAGCATGAGGCTGACCTTCTCTGACCTTGAGCATGAGGCTGGCCTTCTCTGACCTTGGGCATGAGGCTGACATTCTCTGACCTTGGGCATGAGGCTGACATTCTCTGACCTTGGGCATGAGGCTGACATTCTCTGACCTTGAGCATGAGGCTGGCCTTCTCTGACCTTGAGCATGAGGCTGACCTTCTCTGACCTTGAGCATGAGGCTGACCTTCTCTGACCCTGAGCATGAGGCTGACCTTCTCTGACCTTGAGCATGAGGCTGGCCTTCTCTGACCTTGAGCATGAGGCTGACCTTCTCTGACCTTGAGCATGAGGCTGACCTTCTCTGACCCTGAGCATGAGGCTGACCTTCTATGACCTTCTGGACAGCCTAGACACTTCGTCCTGTTCCTGAAAAATGACAGCAAATACAAGTACAGGTATGTGTTCCTAGTCCCCTCTCTTCCAAGCCTTCCTTTTTCTCACCTCCCCAAACCCTTTCCTTTCAAAAGTCACTTATCTGAAAAACTTTACGCAAGAAATAATCCCCAAACTAGATCTGCAAATAAAGTAGCATGTCACGTAAGCAACAAATTTCACCTAAGTTTAGGACACTGAGGTGTGTGATGTGGAAGATGGTCCCAAGAAGAATGAAGTAAAACGAAGTCAGGGAAAAAAATGAATTCTCAAGATCTGAAAACAGGAGCTGGAGAAATGGCTCAGCAGTCAGGAGCACTGGCTGCTTTTGCAGAAGACCTGGGTTCAGTTCCCAGCATTACATAGAGGATAACTGCACCTGCAACTCTAGTTCCTGCAGATCTGTTTCCCTTTTCTGGTCTCTGTGGGCATTGCATACACGGATGCACTTACATACAGGCAAGTAAAAAACTCATACACATAAAATAAAAATAAATAAAAAATTTTTTTATGAATGTTATGCAATGTTTTGATTACATTTAGATCCCCTCCTCCATCTGCGGCCATCCTACTATCACCAAAAGTCTCATCCTTAAATGAGACTGACTCTCCCCCTCCCAGCAGCCCTCAGTTATCAGTAGTTCCTCAGGGAAGTTTTGAGTTTCTAACCCACCTCTCTCCATGCTGGGATTGAGCTTGCATGGGATTTGTGTGCAGGCTGTCACCATTGCTGTGAGTTCATCTGAGTAACTGACAAGCTGTCTGGAAAACTGTTTCCTGTTGTTACCCACCACCTCTGTCTCCTACAATCTTTCTGCCTCCTCTACCACAATGATCCCTGAGCTTTAGGAGGCAGAAGTTTAACATAGGTGTCCTGTTCAGGGACAAGCACTCTGTAATCTTTTATTCTCTGTGTGTTGGCTGGTTGTGGGTCTCTGTCCTAATCACCATCTTCTGCATAAGGAAGCTTCTCTGGTGAATATTGAGAGATGTATTAATCAGTATAACACTAAGTCTTTAGGAGTCAGTTTAATACTATATCTATTTAGCAGAATAATAGTATTGTGCTCTTCTCTATGGCCTGTGACCTGTCTAGCCATGGGTTTCTGGCCTGATATCAGTATCAGATATGGGCTCCATCTTGGAAGTGAACCTTAAATCCAATCAGAGAGTGGCTGGTTACTCCCAAAACATCTGTTGCGGGGTGGGCATATCTTGTAAGGCCAGTTGTTATTGTAGCTGGCAGAGTTCACAGCTGGGTGAGCTTGGTGGTTCATTTTCTCATCTGGTGGCATGCATAGCACCTTCTAGCACTCTGAAAACTAAACCATAGAGATGAAGCTTGGAGGTCAGCACCAGCTTGATTTCTCCTTGTTTGTTCTACAGCTCACGAATGTAGCATCTTCAGCAATAGGGTCTTATCATGAAGTTCTGGTGGGTAACCAAGCACAGGAGCAATGGCCAGTATTGTTTGGGGGTGTGTGGAACCCTGGTCAACAACTTTAAAAGACAGAATCAATTCCTGGCATTGGGCTTTTATTTTTCTAGTCTATGGTATATAGTAGGAACAGTGTCCCCCTGTTATAAGGTAACTCCTTTAATCCCCTTTTATAATGTATATGTATATGCTTTAAGCAGCTTCTATAATGGTAGGTAGTCATATGGCTTTTTTCTAAAGGCCTTTAGTATTAGTTATCCCTCCCCATACTTCCTCCTCTGCCCAGTCCTCTCATTCTTCACCCCAATTAACACTTCCTACTCTATTAATTCCCTTCTCTCTTTATATCACTGCATTCTCTGTTCCCTCTATGAAGCCTCTCTCCTCTCCCAAATCCATGGCTGTTTATTAGTTTCCCAATTTCTCTGGATTTTCCAATTGAAACATGCATGTCTAAGAATTCAAAGCTAGCAAACAGTAACCATCTTTGATGCCTTATTTTCTGTTTCACAGAATTTAGCTAATAGCCAAGCTGATAGAGTTCCTGAAGTCTAGCACCATTCACCCATACTAGAATCACAATTCTAGCAAGGAGCCTCTTTTTTTTTTTTTTTTAACAGGGTCTTCCATAACCCCAGCTGGCCTGGAACTCACTATATAGACCAGGCTGGCCTCAGCCAATCTCATGGAGATCTGTCTGCCTCTGCCTCCCAAGTGTGTGCCACAACTGGTATTAAACCTCATTTTCTTGTTCACAGGATATCCAGTGCTGGGGATTGAACCAAGGATCTCAAGAATGCCCCAAACACTCCAACACTGAGCTCTATGCTATCCTGGACTCTGTTTCTTTTTCAAATTTTATTACTGGATCCTCTTGGCTCTTGCCTCATCTTCAGTTACTTCTCTCATCTGTCCTTTACATCATTCTGGGACTTTTCCAGTTATGTTAACTTTCTGCATAAAACTATTTAATGGCTCTCCACTGATTTTCTCCAAGAGAGTTAAGTGTTCCCCACCCCAGATCTGTTTTAGAAACCCACAAATATGGCTCCTGGAGATGACCTGCCTTTTCTCCCACAGTTCTTATTTTGGTAGGTCTTTAAAATCCATCTATTCTCTCTCCACATATCCCAGTGATTGTCTAGCTCTAGTCCTTCTTGGAGTTAGGAACAGACCCATGGCACACTCTGCAGACATGGTAACTGGCTCAGGGATAAGCATGGACAACTGAGGCAGAGCAAGGGGTCTCTATTCTGAAGCATTTGTCTGAACAGTTGGGAAGAACAATTTTCTGTTGAGAATATTAAAATGAACTGTATTAAAAGCCTGAAATTTCCAGGAAATACCAGGCATAGCAAGATCATGAAGTCATCAGAAGGGTGAAATGTAAAGAGCTGGTCACTATAGAGCTCCACCCTCCCAGCCTCCAGACAAAGCATGTCTTTCTGCATTTAACCTACTTTCAATGGTGACTCCAACAGTCACCTTCAGCCTAAAGCATTTGATGTAAACAGAAGTCTCCTTCGTCTCCTGTGCTCTCGCTACACTGTTCACTCCTGTCTCATGCTTGGCTTTGCATGTCTGAGCTTTTGGTCCTGCTGTTCTTTAATGTGCACAGTCTGCAGCCGTCTCCCTCAGTACCTGTCTTTTTAAGGTCTTTCAGATGTGATCAGTTAACATCTCATTCAAATACTCCTCCCACTTACTGAAGTTTCTCTATTAAATACTTAGCATCTGTTCTAGTTTGTTTTCCATTGCTGTGACAAAACACTCTGACTGACACCAACTTGAGGAGGAAAGGGTTTATTCAGCTTATATCTCCTGGGTCACAGTTCATCACTTAGGGAGCCCAAGGCAGGAACTCAGGGCACGAACCTGGAGGCAGGAGCTGAAGCACAGGCCATGGAGGAATGCTGTTCACTGGCTTGCTCCCCTGGCCCATGCCCAGCCCACCTTCTTATACAGTACACAACAACCTGCCCAGGGTGTCACCACTCATTGTGGGCTGGGCCCTCCCACACTGCTCAACCATCAAGACAATATTCCACAGATGTGGCCACAGGCCAGTCCAATGGAGCCAATTCCCCAATTGAGGCTCCCTCAACCCAGGTGTGTCAAGTTGACACTAAAACTATCCAGCATAATTGACCCCTTGTCAACTTGACACACAAAACACATCACTATTAAACTACCACCTTTCCAGTTCTTATCCCCAAAGTATGATGTTAACATTAATCACAACCTAAGACAGTACAACCTTAAAAGCCCCACAGTCCTTAAAATGTCCAAACGGTCAAAGGTCAGTTTATTAAAGTCTCTTTAAACTGTGGGCTTGCTGTAAAATCCAAACCAATACTCATTAAAAAAAAAAAGGGAAGAATCAGGCACACTCAACAAAACCTAAGTCCAGCAAAGTAGCTAAGGCTGGACACCTGGGATCACTCAACGATCCTTTCTGTTGGCTCCAAAAGGGTCTCAGCACTCCCCCTCTCCAACTCTGCCATCCGTGGCACACACAGCTCATACCAAAGCCCAGGCGCGACTCCATTTCACACCTGCCGCTGCTCTTGGTGGTCATCCCATGGTCGTGGCATCTCCAAAAAGCTGGGGTCGCCACTGAAACTGAGGCAGCACCTTCACCAATGGTTTCTTCTGACCTCTCAGTGCAAAGCCTCAGCTTCTCTCCATGACCCCTGCAATCCTGGGGACTTCACTGCAACTGAGGTGCACTTCCACCAATGGTCTTTCCTGACCCCTCACAGTGCCAAACCTCAGCTGCTCTCTGTGACCCCCTCAAATTTCAACACCAGAACCATTTAGGAGACCGTTACACACTACCAAGCCCTGCTTCTGGCTTGAGATGGAGGCTCAGGCCCTTTCTGGAACATAGCTTCTGTGTGCTGACCCTGAAGAAATTCTTCCCAGAAGATTTCACCACAATGATGCTGGTCTCTTGTTACTTACAGCTGATTTTTCAGCCCCAGCTAACCAGCATCAATTGTCCCAGTACAACAAAGATTTCACTTCAAGTTCTGTTCTCTTGTTACTTACAGCTAATTCTTCAGCCCCAGCTGACCAGAACCCACAGATTACACAGTCCTGATGATCTCTACTTCCCTTTGAAACTAGAAACTTCACAAGCCAGGCCTCAATCTTCTACAACTCCTTCAGCAAAACTGCTCCAAGCTCCACAGCAACAATCTTTAGGCATTCAATGATCTTCCCAGCCCAAAGTTCCAAACACCTCCACAATCCTTCCCCAAAACACCAAGATCAGGTCTGTCACAGCAATACTCCACTCTTCTGGTACCAATTTCTGTTCTAGTGACAAAACACTCTGACCGACACCAATTTGGGGAGGAAAGGGTTTATTCAGCTTACATCTCCTGGGTCACAGTTCATCACTTAGGGAGCCCAAGGCAGGAACTCAGGGCAGGAACCTGGAAGCAGGAGCTGAAGCACAGGCCATGGAGGAATGCTGTTCACTGGCTTGCTTCCCTGGCTCATGCCCAGCCTGCCTTCTTATACAGTACACAACAACCTGCCCAGGGTGGCACCACTCACTGTGGGCTGGGCCCTCCCACATTGCTCAACCATCAAGACAATAATCCACAGATGTGGCCACAGGCCAATCCAATGGAGCCAATTCCCCAATTGAGGCTCCCTCAACCCAGGTGTGAAGTTGACACTAAAGCTATCTAGCATAGCATCTTTCACTAGCAGCCCAATAAACTAGTTCAATAAGCTGGTGTGAATAGGATCAAATAAGAAGAAATTAAACTTTATTGAATACAGTTGACATTAGATCCTGAGGGAAATAACAGGACATGGCTTGTTATCCTTCCCCCATCTTACCTGGCTTTTGTTTCTTCTAGCAGACAGGTAGGCGTTTTCACTGTTACTTTCTTAATACACATGCCACTGTAAGCTACAATTTGGCAGCATCAAAACACTTTCCTCTGAACCTGCAGGAAATAGTATTCCTGGCTACAGGAGGGCATTTCACTTTACTATTGTCAGCTTCCTTCTATATATAAATTGTGTCAGTGTTGTTTTTGGTGTTTGTTAGTTTCCAAATGTTATAGATTTATTTTACTAGCAATTTCAGTATTTCTGAGGTTTCTACATTGCTTTCTTCTTCAGGGGACTGTAAATTCTTGGAGCCTTGTTGAAGTGTTAATACGACACATTTGAAAGAAGTGTTCAGCTATATTCAGTGTTTATGTAACACCTGCCAGTTTATTCTCTAAGTGATTTACAACTCCGGTATGGAAGAGCAGAGCAACTACATGACAGTCTGGCAGAAGAGGGGTTTGTTCGCTCTATAGATGGCAGCCAGAGTGGTTAAACATGAAAAATCTGATCAAACACCTTAAGTCTCTAGCCTATTTGATATCAAAGACCCACTTTTCAATACTTAGGTTAAAATAGTTACTTTGTTGTCATATAAACACAACTTATGGAATCAGACATTCAATTAAAATCTAGGTAGTCTATGCTTTTGCCACATTCAGTTCAGAAGGATGTATTTATTATATATTTAATATTATTATATATTTATTATGTTATGTCTTTGTTTTTTTTTAAACAGCATTGAAGCATGGGGGAATTGTAGTTTGGGGTTTTATAATTATATGAGTTTCTGAGACTGGTGAGATGGCTGCATGGTTAAGAGCACTGACTACTCTTGTAGAGGACCTGGGTTCAGTTCCCAGCACCTGCATAGAGTCTAATAACCATCTGTACCTCCAGTTCCAGAGGATCTGACAGCCTCTTCTGCCCTCTGTGGGTATTGGACACAAGGGTGCAATTACATACTATATGTAGACAAAACACTCATACACATAAAGTAAAAATGAATAAATTAATTAAAAGTAATTATTTGAGTTTCTAAGTTAAAGTATTCTAGTCTTTTTCTTTTTGAGATAGAGCCTTGGGCACCCCAGGCTGACCCTGGGCTATTGTGTTAATAGTACTCACATTGCTCACCAATAAATAAGCCTTTAATCGGAAGACTTTCTTTTTGGTTAAGGAAGATATCCTTCACGTATTCCTCAATAATCACCTTAATACCACGTCTTCCCTTGTTCTGAATATCTGTTAGACATCATTCCAAGGGATTAGCTGGATTTTTTCATATCTTTATTTTGCCTGGAGCAGGGAAAGGATATTGAGACAGGGACTCTTCCTACAGCCTAGAACTATGTAGCCCAGGCTAGCCTTGAACTTTCTCCTCTTATCTTGGTGTTCAGCCACTGAATGGTGTTCCAGACTTTTATAACTCTTCACTTCAAAATTTTCATATTTTCCATTCTTTGATGTCTTTGATCTATTTCTGGGAGATTTCCTTGAACTTAGGCTTGTGATTTTGTTATGTATTTTATTTTAACAATCATGGTTTAAATCATATCTTTTATTGTGCTTCATTATAGAAGCTATTTGTATTTTATGGATGTGATAACTCATTGGACTAATACCAATTAGAATCGCCTCAGTTTTTCCCTGAATATTTTAGTTTCCCAGATATTTATTATTTTTGGTCATTTTTCATTCAATTTATTTCTCTCATGTGACTAATGAGTCTTGGTTGTGTATTAATGACCAAGTTAATTAATTAACAGTGAGAGCTAATATAAGTTTTTCCCTATGCTGTCAGATGAACCCCTACTTCAGCACTTCACTTTAACTTCTGTGTGTGTGACCCAGGCCCCATTTCAGGGTGTGGTCAGGGTGCAGGTGGGATTTCCCCCTATTTATACCTCTCTGTGTGTGGCAGAATTTTAGGGTTGCATCTCAGAGCCATGCTTTCTTTAGGGGCCAGCCCTACAGTTGGTCTGAGGGGCAGAAACAGGTGTAGTCACATCTTTTGAAAGTAGGGAGCATGTTAGGAGCATAGTTAGCATGTAGAAGTTGTGTGAATTAGTAGTTAGGATTAAACTAACAGTAGATAATGTGTGAAATGTTGTAACCTTAAAGAAATAAGCAAATGTTAAACTTAGCTCAGCAAGAGGCCTGGTCCAGCTTAGGGCACTAGGGATAAGCACTCAGCACTAGGCTGGTCACAGAGGGGCTCAACAGAGTCCAAAAGACTGACCATACTCAATTGGCCAGAGGCAGCACAGACACAAGGACCAGATAACCAGTCCTGGGTCTCCCACTTGATCCCAGACAGGAAAGATAACCACCTGCTATGCAGGGGGGACCCTAGGCACAAGCCTGAGATTAACACCTGATACCCAGTGCATCCCACATGCCCAGCTGAGGCCTATTTAAGCTGGGAAGTGTAGAATGACTTTGCTCTCACTCCCCCTTGGGGGACCCACTGTGAGATGCCACTTTGAACCTCTCAGGTGAGAACACTGGGACATGCCCCCCCCCCATACCAGTTTGCCTGTTGGCCACTGCTGCTACTGGGAACCAGCCTGCCTGAGCTGCCACAGTCCTGGGTCCAAGAGAGATCTGCTTCAGTCAATCAGCTGGCTTCTTGAACTCCCTAGCATGGACTCCCTCCCTCATTTTCAAGAGGCTAAGAGAATGCCATGTAGGTCAGCAGCCTTGAGGAGATAGGCTAGGACAGGACAGAATTAGAATTATAGAATTAACCTGTGTGGAACTTAATAAAAATTAGATTGTATTATAACATTTGTGTCCTGGATTCCTTTGGACTTAGCCCATGCTGCTCCATGCTTATGGCAGAGCAGAATTGAGGGGCGACGGAAGAGCCCTTTTGGAGATCCTGCTTCAGCTCTGTGCTTCCTCTTTGCAGCTTCCTCTTAGGTGGGAACATCTGCACTCCAGGAAGACACACTCTGCCTCTGCTTTGGCCTCCTTCATGCACAAGCTTGGCTTTAAAGTTCTTGCAGCTTTAACGTGGTCATCAGTATAACCCACAATTTCATCTTGTAAAGTTTGTCAAAGATTTCTAGTCTGAACTGTTCAGATCAATTTACTGGCATTTCTGTGGGACCTGGGGAAGGAGGCATAAGTGCAGGTTTTCAGCCCCCAAGCCTGGTTTCTGAACTTTGATAGGTTTCAGGCCACAGCAACATCACTTGTGGCTCTAAAAGCCATGTATTTTCACAACATGAGCATTCTTCCCACTGTGATAGAAGGCTGCATCATAGTTGGAAATTTTAGGAGAGGTAAATTCTGAGAAAGGCAAAGTACAACCTCCAACTAGCAACTGGGCCAGTGGCTTAATTTATGTCTCTATTCTCTGAGGAAAAACTCATTTCTAGAAATTTAACTAAGAGACTGTTCATTAGTGGATTTTTCCCTCATATATTTTGTGCCAGAAAAGAACTGAAGACTAATTTCTGAGAAGTGAATTCTTTCAGAATGTATTGAATCTCATAAGACAAATCTAGAAGCTCAGTTCAGGTAAGGCTGAGAAATAAGTAGCATTTGCCTGCACAACTGCCTTCCTGTCCTTTTTTTTAAACTCAGCAAGTGAAATTTATGGCATCACAACAACCATGGATCAGGAAACAGAACACTTCTAAAAGCAGAAAATTGATAGCAAAATTAGGAATTAATATTTCTTTTCTGTCATTTTTTTTTCTTCCTTGATGTGCTAGGAATCAGCTGTTCTTTTTCACACATTCCCTGCTACATAAGTGGCATATATTTACAGGACATTTATCAGAGAGCAAATATTCAGCTATTGGCTGTAGGACAGGGATTTAATATAAGCAAAAATAAGTGTTCCATTTGAGATTTGATTACTTGGTATTTGCCTCTAATCCATGAACCTAAACATTTTATCTGTGGGGAAATTAAATAGGCTACCAGGAAATGCTTACTTACTTATCTCCATTCTAGTTGGGTAGACACGTGCAAAACAAATTCCTACCAGAATGCTTTGATGCTCAGCTATAATTAGACACAGGAACCATTGGTGGAGCACTAAGAAGGTACCTACATTAGTTCCACCTCCAGAGTTGCTATAATATTTACTTAATATGCGGTGAAGTGTTTGATTTTCCAATGGAGAACTCTTAAGTTCTAGTGCTTGGTTCTTGACGTTGGCAGAATATTAAGGACCGTGTGACATTTTAAAGTTCCTGGTGTCAGGCTCAATGACATCTGGATCTCAGGGAATGGAACAAATCTGTTAGTATCTGTGGGAACACTGTGGAATTGAGAACTATATTCTCAGAAAATTTTATAACAAAGGAAGGGAAATACTGGGAGGTGAAGGAAAAATCCAGTGAAGAAGGATAGAGGGTGTGTGGGCACAAAAGAAAGGGGCAGATTTTCATGTGGGAAACACCAACAAGATGGAGCTGGAGGGAGTTCAGCAGAACATAAGCCAGGAAACAGGGGGGCGGGGGGAGTTCTAGCTGAGAAGGGCAAAGACTTCTGGAAAGATAAGGAGAACAACAGAGAAAAAAGCATCCTTCTCCCATAAGTTACAGAAACAACTCTGTGTAGCTCAGTGGTAAGCACTTCCCTAGTATATGTGGATTTGATCCCCCCATAGCTAAAGAAATTTAAGAGAGAGAGAGAGAGAGAGAGAGAGAGAGAGAGAGAGAATCCTAAAGGGAGTAAAGACTTAAATGTAAGACGTGAAAACTGTAAACAACTAGAAAAATATAAGACACAATATGAGAAAGGATTTGGATGTGTGTGTGATAATCAGACCACACACACACACACCACCACCACCACCACAACAACAACAACAACTAACAAAGACATGAGTAGTAGAATGGCAGGAAGCATTTTTAAACTATTCATATGACAAGGAGTTAATATGCAGGAAATATAAGAAATGCCCAAAACTTCAATAGTAAATTAATTTAAGAATGTGCAATATAGCTACCTAGATATTTCCCCAAGGCAGATATAGAATGGCAACCAAGTATATGAAAAAATATTCAGTATCAGTAATCCAATGTAGAATGACCACAATCAAAAGATTAAAGCTAACAGGAGCTGGTGAGGTTAAACTTGAACAGTGTTGATGAGAATGTAAATTAGCAAAGCGGTTGGGCGTAATGAATATTGGAAACAACAACAACAACAACAGAAAGGACTGCATCAAAGAACTGACTGAAACAGTGAACTTTTGCTCAAAACAGTCAACTTCCTCATGGAGAATATTGAGAAAGACTGAGAAAGAGATGAAAAGCATGTTTGGCAGAATGCATGAGCTCTGGCAGGGTGGGGGAATGGGCGGGAACACGGGTCTAGATTTGTTAAAAAAATAAATTTATGTGAATAAATAAATTAATAAATAAAAAAGAGAACGTAAACTAGCATAGTCATTATGGAAGCAGTAGGAGGATTCATCAAAATATTAAAAACAAAACTACCATATAGTAATCTCACTACTATATCCAGAGAAAATTAAATTAGTCTTTCAAAGAAGTACTGTACCATCAATGTTTATTGCTGTACTATTCACAATACAGCCGAGAAATGGAACAACTTAAGTGTCCACCAACTGTTGAATGGATAACAAAAATGTGGTACATATATGCCATGGAATACTATTCAGGCATAAAAGGATAAAATCTTATAATTTGCAACAACATCGATGAATAAGAGTTAAATGAAGTAAGGATAGCACAGAAAGATAAATACAAAATGAATTCATTCATACGTGGAATAAGAAAAATTGATCTCCCAGAAGTTGGGAGTATTAAATTCTTGGGCAAGTATTAAATTCTGTGAGCCACATACAAAAGGAAGACATGAGAATAAAAGGGGGACTTGTTGAGAGAGGGTTCTAGTGGGAGAGGAAGAGGAAAAGGAAGGAGAATGGCAGGTGAAAATGGCTAAAATTCATTATATAAATGTAATAAGCTATCATATAAAAAACTTCTAGTGTTTGATTTGATTTTCAAGGCAATGATAGTTGATACTCGCATTTGAGTTTCCAAAGTTCAATATGATTTACTTGGCTCATTATAGAGTATGTTGTTTTAAATTTATCACGTGTGTGCAGCCTTCCATGAGGTGTTCTTTCCCCCTGTTAGGGAGGGGGTATTTGGAAGTGATGCTCAATAGAATGAGAGAGAGACACACACAGAGAGAGAGAGACACACACAGAGAGAGAAACGGACCCAGAGACAGGAACTAGAACCTAGTTATTTCCCTTGTGGGGAATATTCCCAAAAAGGAAATAACTAGGTTTACTGCTGTAATCCAGGGTTTTTATACAGAACATTGTGGGGGTTGGGACATGCAGAATTGGGGGTTGGGACAGGCAGGATTGTAGGCCATATATTCCCGATCACTACAAGAATGTGACAATGCTTTGCCCAAAGCATTAAAGACAGCCAGGTTTTCACAGGCAAGTAAGATATCAAGAGGAGTTCAGGCTTGGAGGTTGCTTGCTGCTCTCTATGTGCTTTTGCCAAAAGCATACCTACATCTCCTCCTTTCTCTTTATTAAAAAAAAACTCTGTTGTCACATAGTGTTATTATTTTTGACCTGATGCTGCTCCTACTTGGGGGCAAGTGTGACTTATGCTCCATGCATCAAAGAGAGAGAGCCCTCAGGGTCTGGGACTTTGTCCCAGGTGAGGCAGGAATACTACATATCCTGACCCCAAGGGGCTATCGGGACAGTGATTGCAGTTCCCCACTTCCAGCCAGACAGTCTCAGCCCTACAGCTCCTCCATTTTTAATTAAAATGGAACAATGTTGTCATCCTTTTCCAGAGAACTTTTAGGGATGGCTTGATATTGAACTAGGACACTCTGGGCTGTAACCCAAAATTGGCTTTTGACAAACCAGGAAGTTGACCTCCTAAAGTAGAGATTAGTCTTAACAAAAGGGATTATTTAGGTGGCCTAGAGGGACTTGGGTTGCAGGAAATAGGGCTTTGTCAACAACCCGTATATAAAGATAACTTTTTTTTCTTCCAACTATAAAGACACACAGGCATCATTTGATTCCCCTCTTAACAGAGGCAGAAAAGGCTGCAGAGGCAGCTACCAATGCTCCCAGAGCCTCAAATGCTTCTACACCTATTAAAGGAAACACAGAACCTGGTGGCAGTGCATCACAAACCAACCATGTGAAGGACGTAGAGACTTAAAACTGAGCATGTAAATGTTCCCTCAAGTGGTGGAACTTTAAAAAAAATGACAAAGCAAAAGTAATACTTTTTTCTCCCTCCAAAACATACAGGTATGTGAATGATACTTTCCTTGTAAAAGTAACATTTTTTCTCCCATATATAAAGAGAACATTTTTCTCCCATGACATTGACATGTGAATGACATTTTCCCTCTAAAAGTAACATTTTTTTCTCCCCCTAAGACATACAGGTATTATTTCATATCCCTCTTAACATAGATGGTGATTTTAATTCTACCCCCCAAAGTCTTAAGTTTGGCTGGAAAGACCTGTATATGTAACTATATTGATGGAATAAAGTCCAATCTATGAGAGTACACAACTATCCCTTTGGCCTCTGGCAGGTTTTTTCTTTAGTGAGCAGCAACTAGGCTATGAAGAGGAAGGGGGAAGGGTGTGTGAGAAGCAGAGCAATACATTCTTTGTTGTTGAATTTAGCACCTAGGCCTTGTAGTCTGTCCCAGCCTATTCCCAGCACAAGGTTGGTAGCTCGGTTCTGGATACAAGTCTTTACTCGAAGGCAGAAGGCTGTGGGCCTGGAGATGAAGCAAGGCAGGGGCCAAGCAAGTGGCCTCAGGATGAGCCAGAGTTTAGGCCTTCTAGGGGGTATTTTCTGCAATTTACTGATGGAATATAAATAGTAAAAGCATAGGTACTTAAGCAAACACTATTTATTATACTAGGTTTTGTTCTTGGTATGGCACCATTCTTTTATGTTACTCTGGGTATTTATAGAAAATATCTCATTTATCATTTTAGTAGATAAATGGATGAAGGCTAATTAAAGCCATTTTTTTAATTTTTTATTTATTTCCGTATGTGTATGAATGTATTGTTTGCATGCAAGTTTGTGCACCCGTGACGTGCAATGCCATGGAGGTCAGAAGAGGATGTCAGATTCCTCTGGAACTGGAGTTCTCCTGGAATTGGAGTTTCAGATGGTTCTCGGCTGCATGTGGGCAAGTGGTGCTGGCAAAACTGGATCACCACTTGTAGAAGAATGAAATTAAACCCCTACCTCACGCCATGTACAAAAGTCAACTCCAGATAGATCAAAGACCTCAACGTGAAACCCCAAACCCTGAAGGCAATAGAAGAAAAAGTTGGCAGCAGACTACAAGACATAGGCGTAGGAAAAGACTTCCTATATCAGACAGCAGCTGCACAAGAATTAAGGTCGACAATTGACAAATGGGACCTCATTAAACTCAAAAACTTCTGTACATCAAAAGAAACAATCAGGGAAGTGAAGAGAAAACCCACAGAGTGGGAGGAAACCTTCACCACAGATACATCTGACAAAACATTGATTTCTAGAATATATACACTACTCAAAAAACAAAGAAGAAAGAAAATAAATGACCCATTCAAAAGATGGAGCAAAGAGATTGTGATGGTTAATCCTGGGTGTCAACTTGACTGGACTAAGGAACAAATAAGAGAAAAAGGATCTTCAGATTGGACTACCTTAACCCGGATGGCCCACCCCAAATGAGGGCATTACCTTCTGCCAGCAGGCAGTATTAAAGGCCGTGCCAGAGGGATCTGGTCCCTTTTTTCCTTCAGCTTGCCTCTCTCTCCCTGGTGAGTTTGTCTTGCTGCTGTGATCAACCCTACGGATCCCAGTGTGTACTGAGACTGGCAGATCTCCTGGAATCCATCAGGCCTTCAGCACCAGATTGGGACTACTGAGACATCCAGCCTTTCAGACTGAGCAGTTCCCTGGATTCTTGGCCTCTCCAGTGTGGCACAGCTACTGTTGGGCTCCTTGAAATCTGTCACGTGAGCAAATCAATAAACTGTATATAGCTATATATTCGTCCTGTTGCTTCTGTTTCTTTAGAGAACCCTGACTAATACAGAGCTGAACAGAGACTTCAGAAATGAGGAGAGATGGCTGAGAAACATCTTAAAAAGTGTTCAATGTTGCTAATAATTAAGGAAATGCAAATTAAAACCACTTTAAGATATCATCTCTCTCCAATAAGACTGGCTAGGGTCAAGAAAACAAATGATATACCAAATGCTGCAGAGGTTGTGGGGAAAGGGGAACACTCATCCACTGCTGGTGGGAATGTAAACTCATACAGCCACAATGGAAAACAGTGTGGAGAACGTGGAATGAACTTGCCACCCGACCCAGCCATACCACTCCTGGGCATGTATCCACAAGACTCATCTTACTGAAGAGATACATGCACAACCATGTTTATTGCAGCTCTCTTCACAATACCAAGGAGCTGGAACCAACCCAAGTGCCACAATGGAGTTCTTTAATTAATTAATTAATTAATTAATTTATGTGTATGAATGTACTGTCTGCATGTAGGTTTGTGCACCCGTGTCATGCAATGCTGTGGACGTCAGAAGAGGGTGTCAGATTCCCTTGGAACTGGAGTTCTCCTGGAATTGGAGTTACAGACAGTTCTCAGCTGCCATGTGGGTGCTGGGGATCAATCCCAGGTTCTCTGCAAGAGAAGTTGGTGCTCTCAACCGCTAGGCCATCTCTCCAGCCCCTTTTCTTTTTAGTTAATTAATTAATTAATTAATTAATTAATTTGTATGAATGTACTGTCTGCATGTAGGTTTGTGACAATGGAGTTCTATGCAATGGTAAAGAAAGATGACACCATGAGCTTTGCAGGTAAATGGCTGGAGGTAGAAGATATCATGCTGAGTGAAGTAACACAGTCGCAGAAAAACAAATGATGAATGGTATCCCTCATCTGTGAATGGTAGCACCAATTACCTAATTGTATGGCTAACTGGGCAACATCAATGTGATCTGAAAACAACTATGCTCATATATTGTAGAATCCCTTAAAAAAATAAATAATAGAGAAAAAAATACGAAAAATACAAAAAAAGAATAAAATATTTTAGACTTTTAACATTAAGTTTCAAAAACAAAATAATGTATCAGGTTGGTACTTGGGTATTTACCCATGGCCTTTTAGCCTTGATAGATTAATTGAGCCTGATTTTTAGCTTGATAAGAGATGGTTGTAATATAGATAGATATAGACATAGATATAGATATAGATATAGATATAGATATAGATATAGATACAGATATAGATATAGATATAGATATAGATAGATATGATTGGCTGTTGGGAGAAGCCCCAGCCAATACAATACCTGGCTTTGTTACATTTTTTAAATTTTTATTTATTTTTTTATGTGTATGAATGTATTGTCTGCATGTAGGTTGGTGCACCCGTGTTATGCAATGCTGTGGAGGTTAGAGAGGGTGTTGGATTCCCCTGGAACTGGAGTTAAAGAAGGTTCTCAGGCACCATGTGGGTGCTGGAGATCGAACCTGGGTCATCTGTAAGAGCAGTCAGCGCTCTTAACCACTAGGCAATCTCTCCAGCCCCTGATACATTTTTTAGCAGATGTTTTTTGAGAAATAGACTATCTCCCAAGAATCTTATGTCTTTTTTTTTTAATTAATTTTATTTATTATGTAGTTGTATGAATGTACTGTCTGCATGCAAGTTTGTGCACCCTGTCTGCAATGCCGCGGAGGTCAGAAGAGGGTGTGCGGATTCCCCTGGAACTGGAGTTCTCCTGGAATTGGAGTTTCAGACGGATCTCTCGGCCACCATGTGGGTGCGGGGATCGAACCCGGGTCCTCTGCAAGACGGCGGCGCTCCTAACCGCTAGGCCATCTCTCCAGCCCCCTATGTCTCTTAATGTAAGGAAGAAGTTAGCTGTATTTTGGAGGAAATATATTAATTTTTTATTTTAGGAGAATTTACCCTTTTTGAAAATCATAGTACTACATACCCATACAGGAACCAGTGTTTTGTGGTCCATCACTGATGAAGAGGTGAAATATAGTATTTTTAAAAACTAAGTTATCTTGTAGATAAAAAGGGGATGTTACAGATAACATCACAGAAAGACATTGGAAACACTGGTATACATCAATGCCAAGGCTGTCACCGAAATCAGTATGAATTAGAAAGAGTAATAACAACTTGTAGTTCCCTTAAATTTAAGTGTGACCAATCTTTTATGTTGATAGTATTAGACCAATTTTTTTTTTTTTTTTTTGGTCTTTTCAAGACAGGGTCTCCCTGTAGCCCCAGCTGTCCTGGAACTCACTCTGTAGACCAGGCTGGCCTTGAACTCACAAAGATCCGCCTGCCTCTGCCTCCCAAGTGTTAGGATTAAAGGCGTGTGCCACCATGCCTGGCTTAGACCAATTTTTAAGCAACATAAGTAATTTAGCTTAGCATTATATAATGTGTGAATAAATTTTGGATAAAAGTAAAAATAAATTAGATAAACCTTGATTAAACATAATTGTGATCTTTAAGTTACTGATAAGACTTGATCATGAAGAAATAATGTTATGTAATAATTTTAACCTTTATATATTACAACCCACTAGATATTTACTTTAAGGTATAAATTTTATAGAATGGGTTTTACAGATCTTTATTGTGTATTGGTGGATCGTAACCAGCAGTTGATAGTACATACTCAATAAAACTTTGAACTATCACATGTGTAAATTTATATTTACCCTTAATAAATTAATTTATTAGCTGTTTAAATACACTAACAGACCTGATTTAGGGAGAAAAAAAGGTCAATCTTGGTTCCAGAGTTAGCCTTTACTGAATTTAGACACTAAATTTATGTAAGCAGTAAAATTATAACAAGTTAATCTTTAACCAAAACTTTAGAGTATTTTTTTTTTGGCCTTTTCGAGACAGGGTCTCCCTGTAGCCCCAGCTGTCCTGGAACTCACTCTGTAGACCAGGCTGGCCTTGAACTCACAAAGATCTGCCTGCCTCTGCCTCCCAAGTGCCAGGATTAAAGGCATGCACCACCACGCCCAGCATTGAATATTTTTAACTGAGTTTTTGAATGACCAATAGTTGCTAAAGAACATTTTATTAGTGTTAAAGACTTTTGTCAGACCCAGCTGGCCTGAAAATCTCCATACAAATCTGCCTGTTTTGCTTTTAGGATGCTGAAATAGAAAAATGGTGTTAATTTTAGATATTTAAAGATAAACATGAATTAGGAGGACTTGTTATTTCAGCTAGATTACAAGCCACGTGGTCTGGAAGCCTGTGATTAAAAGGTGAAAGTAAATCTGAAAGACTCCAAAATTGTCTTTTTAATTAATTGACGTTAGAATTGTCTAGAATTCTTTTAATAAATTGACTTAGAATTGCCTAGGACTTCTTAATTAATTGATTAACTGTGCACATTTTATTTAAATATTTTTTTGCAGTACCCGTATATTAGATTTAGAATTTTAATTTTTTTTTTTTTTTTTTTGGTCTTTTTGATACGGGGTCTCCCTGTAGCCACAGCTGTTCTGGAACTTATTCTGTAGACCAGGCTGGCCTTGTCACAAGGATCCACCTGGCTCTGCCTCCCAAGTGCTAGGATTAAAGGCGTGTGCCACCACGCCAGACACAGAAATTTAATACCTTAATAAGCATGTTTGTGATGGAATTTAACTTAACAGATTTTGAATGGCCATATTATAAAAATATCTCGAGATAACAATTGATATGCAAGGAACAGTACAATTAAAACTCAATTTTGAATAAGCACCATAAGTAAAAGCACAGTAAGGTTTGAAGGTACATTTTCTCTGTATATTTTTGTGATACCTGTTGGGAAAGAACACAAATCATTTGAAGTTTTTCTCTGCCCGGTGACAGGCCTGAAGCATTCTGGGAATCATAATGGCTGACTTAGAATGTTAAAAATAGGAAGTTAACAAGGCAGGACAGACTCAAAGAATTCTGGGATTTGTAGTCTCCTGGCACATGGGGTTCCACACTACTGGGAGGCAGACCATGCAATGGCTCAGGCTGGTGGCCCAAGCCATGTTTCTCTTTCCTGAGCAATCATTTTGAACTTCCCCAGTACTCTGCTCCAGACTTTGACAGGCCACAGCTCCCCCCATCCCTGCCCCAGCGACATTTCTGGCAATGTGCCATCACTAGGCATGGCCTCTGTTCCTTTGGTCTGAGTCTAGCTGGTGCATATGGGTGTGACCTCTGTTCCTTTGGTTTGAGTCTAGCTGGTGCATATGGGTGTGACCTCTGTTCCTTTGGCCTGAGTCTAGCTGGTGCATGTGGGTTTGACCTCTGTTCCTTTGGTCTGATTATAGCTGGTGCATGTGTGTATGCATGGGGGCGAATTTATTTAAGATGAAAAGGGAGAGAAATGATAGTAAATAGAAAGAGCTTACAGGCAGAAAGCTTTTGCAGCTGCCTGGCTCAGCAGGTGAGAACCCAGTTAGGTTAATGATTTTCTTGCACCCACGGGAACCGAAGTTAAAGGTTAGAAGAAAATCTAAAGACAAGATTGAAAGCTTATCCTCCATGAGGAAACTCGTGAAGATGTGCCAAAACCTGGCCACTACCCTGAGCCTTTTGCCTTTCAGGGGTGGCTTGCTTTCCTACTCTGAATCCTCCAAAATCTTTGTCCCACTCAGGAGGGACATTGGGGCTGATAGTCAGCCCAAGCCAAAAATAATACCCTCACTCTTAAGAAGGCGGGACTTGGCTGGGTCCATCTCAGGCACTTCCCGCTGACCTGCCTCATTCAGGAGAGGCGTGAGGTTATGGATTATAACCCCAAGTCCATAAATCTTACCCTTTTTTCTTCTTTTTTTTTAATGAAAGGCTGAGCCCCATGTTGTGTTGCCAGATGTCATTTTAAATGTATCACTCATGTGCAGTCTTCCAAGAGTTGTTCTTCCCCCCTGGTAGGGAGGGGGAGGATTTGGAAATGACTCCTGATAGAATGGGGTGGGGGACGGACCCAGAGATGGGAACCTGGAGCAATTCCACAAGGGAAATGACTCAGTTTATTGCTGTAATCCAGAGTTTTTATACAGAACCTTGTGGGGGTTGGGACATACAGAATTGGGGGTTGGGACAGGCAGGATTTTAGGCCATATACTCCAGATCACTACAAGAATGTGACAATGCTTTGCTCAAAGCATCAAAGACAATTGGCACCAGGCAGGTTTTCACAGGCAAGTAAGATATCAGCAGGAGTCCAGGCTTGGAGGTTGCTTGTGACTCAAAGTGCTCCTGCCAAAAGAATACCTACAGAGTGAACATGACAGATAAGATATTCCCATATGAGAGCCAAAATGTGGTATAAAAAGGACAAAATTAAAATTATGGCAAATTTTGGTCAGGATTCATTGCTCAGAAGAAATCTGTTATCTTATGAACCAGTGAACATGCACCTTGATATTTCTCTAAATGAGCTGAAAACCCAGACCCACACAAAAATCTTCACACTGGTGTTTCTAACAGATTTATTCATAATTGTTAGGATTTGGTAGCAATCAAGATGTTCCATGATAGGCGAATTGATGAACATGCATTTATTTTTTTATTTTTTTTTAATTTTATTTATTTCTGTATGTGTGTGAATGTACTGTCTGCATGCAAGTCTGTGCACCCATGTCGTGCAATGCCGCGGAGGTCAGAAGAGGGTCTCGGATTCCCCTGGAACTGGAGATGAACATGCATTTATACAATGGACTATCATTCTGTGCTATAAAAAATGAGCTATTTAACCAGAATAGGAGCCTAGTGTACACTACTACAAAGTGGAAAAAGCAACCTGAAGAGCCCACTGCCATCCCATTCCAACCATGTGACATTTTGGAAAAGGGAAAGGTAAGTTGACAGAGTCATTAAAAATATCAGTGATTGTCAGGAGTTTCTGGGGGAGGAGGGATTAGTTTATGGAATATACAGGATTCTAAGGCAATGAAGCAAGTCTGTGTGTTACTACAACAGTGGATGAATGCAAAACACCAAGGGCAGCTGCTAAAGTAAACCATGAACTTGGAATAAAAGGTGTGCACATACATATCACCAATTGGATCAAATGTTGATCATGAGGAAGGCTGTCTGTGTCAAGAGTGGGAATAAGTGGGAACTCTTTGTACTATCTTAAAAGATAGTTTGGCTGGATATGTTGGTGCCTGCCTTTAATCCCAGCACTTGGGAGGCAGAGGCAGGTGGATCTCTGTGAGTTCAAGGCCAGCCTGGTCTACAAAGTGAGTTCTAGGATAACTGCAGCTGCAGGGAGACCCTGTTTCAAAAAGACACACAGGGGCTGGCGAGATGGCCTAGCAGTTAAGAGTGCTGACTGCTCTTGCAGAGGACCAGGGTTTGATCCCAGCACCCACATGGCGGCTGAGAACCATCTGTAACTCCTATTCCAGGAGAACTCCAGTTCCAGGGGAATCCAACACCCTCTTCTGACCTCCGTGGCATTGCACGGCATGGGTGCACAAACCTCCATGCAGACAGTACATTCATACACATAAAAATAAATAAAATTTAAACACACACACACATGAATTATCTGTTAAAAATGGAGGGGGCAGGGACATGCCAGGTTGAGGAAGGGAAACAAATTTAAACTGGAAATAGAAAATTCCTCTGACAGTTTCTTGAGCAAGGAATAACACAGTAGGAGCAATGTTTTAAGAATAATTTCACCATAATGTAGAGAGTGAATAGATCAAGACATCAGGAGCAAGAGAGGGGCAGAATGAAGCTTTGGTGATCACCTGCGATTTGGCAGGAAACCTTGGTAAAGCTCCACATCTTAGGCCCCATAGTTTTCATTATTCTGATAAATCCAGGCAGTGATGAAGTCATCTAAAAAGGAAAGACTAAAGTGTAAATACAGAGTTGAAATGGGATTCGGGTTCTGAAAATGAGGCTAGAAGGCTGCACATGAGAAGCATTTGAGTGCATAACAAAGCCACCAAGTGAATTATTTTTAAAATCTAATTTGCAAAGGCCACTGGTATTACTTGGGTGCATTTGTAAATCAGGCAGTTGCTTAAGTCATCTTGAGCAGCTAAAGCTATAATTTCCATGAAAAGCCTCAAAATAATAAAACATTAATTGAAAACGAGTACTTTGAAAATCCTGTTTGCAGAGTTCATTTGGCTGGGTAGGATAGGGTCAGGCCAGTTTCTCATCTGCATGAAAGGCTAAGCCTTTTTGCATGATTGCCTTGGAAAACAAATCCTTCATATGACAAATGAATGACTCCTTGGTCTGTTTGCTTTATTAAAGACTATTGCCATCCTTTTTATTTATTATGCTCTCAGTTTCCACTAAACTCTCAAACTTGAATATGAAATGTCCTGCATTATTTAATCTGCTTGCTATTGTTTATCTACCCTTATATAGGGAGGACTGGCAGACTCAGCTTTTATTATAATAGCTGCAAATTGCCTGTGGCATCTGCAACAAAGATCACCCTGGCAGGGCAGGGATCTGCTGTCCTCTGCTCTTCTCCTGTGGGTTGGTAACTTGGTGTGGTGGGCACAGACAGTTCCCCAGGCTCTCCTTTTACCCTTCAATGGCTCCTGCCAAGCCTTAGATCACCTTTACATAGCAGAGGGTAATTCAATGTCAGCCTTTCACACAAGCTAATCTTTCCTCTGAGGCAGTTAACAAAAGCTGCTGAGAACAGGAGACTGATGCTAGGATACCTCTCTCAAGGTCTTTGCTGATTTCAAGGTCAAGTAGATAATTCGCATGCTGTCTTAATGAGAGCAAATGTACAGCATCTGGGAAGGAAATAGAAAGCAGAGAAGGAGAGAACTCACATTCTGGTCCAGGTACTTGGAATATATTATGACATTTTATCATCTTACAAACCTTATTCCCCCCCCCCTTTTTTTTTACAAAGGAGAAATGAAAGCATACGGAAATAAAATAAGCCACAGTTGGGCATGCAGATAAAAAGTTATTAGCAAGCATAGACCTGAGGGTAGCTAAACCCACCCAACCTAAGAGCCCAGGGCTCTGCAATCTATGGATATTTCCTTGGTTTTGTCTGTCAAGCCCAAACAGGTCCTCAGGATTCTGTGCTCCCTTGGGTGATTCATTACTATACCAATTCTGAGGTCCTTGTTTGAATGGCAGAGCCAAATGGCTAGCCCGTGGAAATTTACTTTTCTGTCCCTCCCACAGGCTGCAGGTCAGCTGAGAAATTCGCATTTTTGTCACATACACTGATTTTGTCAGTGGTAGGATTAATTTAGCCCATTAAGTACCTTCCCATTAGGCTTGTGGCTTAACTGAGGTGTCAAAATTTGATGTCTAATGTTTTATGAATTAGGCTGATATGCTCCCTCTTTGATCCCATTTCATAGTCTGTGTTATGACCATCTGGACACCTCCTTCTCAGAGTTTTTGGGACAGCAGCCAAAGCAAGTACAGAATACTGAACAGATCAATATAGTTAAGCTCATTACCATAATCCACAGACATTAAAGTGTCAATACCTCATTCCCCTGACAAAGCTTATATCAAACAAAAGGCTAGATGGCACAAGAGATAGACTCATTATGCTTTCTCCTCCAGGAATGGGTTTCAACAGGCTTAGGTCACTTGCAAAGATGAGTTTCATCTTAACTTTGCCAAACTTTGTTTATTGGCATTTGGGATCCAATCACAATCCAATCAGGCTAACAGCTTTTCCTTAAAAAGGGGATCCTTCCCACTTGCCTCAGAAATCACATCCTATTGACATAACATTTTATTTGAGCTCTGCATGGTCAGTATCCTGTTTTAGCAAAAACATCTACATTTTGTTCAAAAAAATTCACTATTACAACATCAAGATGAAGAATTTAAAAACTCAGTTTTTTTCAGGCACAAGTTATGTGCCTGGCATCATCACAGACACTTAAGGAGTCAGTGAGGTACATAATGTCCTAGGTGTTCCATCTCACAGAGCTTACATTATAGTTGGGGACAAAAGCAAGAGAACAGAGACACTATAAAGAATACGGCAAGGTAAAGTGGGGTACATAGGGTCAGTAGTGAGAGGCTTGCTGAGGTGTTGCATCCAATGTGTAAGAAAGTACCCATGCAGCAGTTATAAGAAAGGTGCCCCACATGGAAAAGAAGAGAGAGCACAGCTGCCGTTAGGTGAAGATGAGCTTCATTTATATAAGGGAGAGAAATAAGGTCACTGAGGCTGTTAAATGAGAAAGACAGCCCAGCCTTCCTCATAAATGGTAGAATGACTACTTGGGATGTCACAGGAAAGCTTAAATTAGGCAAGCAACATTATTGCTGTGTTTGTTATGTTATTTGTTGTTTGAATACTATGTATGTATTATTAAGACTTGTTTTATTATTTTTGTGTGTATGAGTGTAATGCCTACATGTGTGTAAGTATGCCCATGTCCTGTATTGGCCCCAGAGGTCAGAAAAAGGCATAGGATCCCTTGGAACTGGAGTGATGGATGGTTGTTAGCCACCATGTGGGTACTAGGAATTGAACCCAGGTCTTCTGCAAGAGCAGTCACTGCTCTTAATCACTGAGTCATCTCTCTAGTCCTAATACCAGAGAATACACTTTCTACTCAGCACCCCATGGAACATTCTCCAAAATCGACCACATACTGGGACACAGAAGAAACCTCTACAAATACAAAAAGATTGAAATAATTTCATGCATTCTATCAGACCACAGTGCAATAAAGCTCAACATCAACACCAGGACAAGCCCTCCTGCCTACAAGAACACATGGAGACTAAACAACACACTCTTGAATAATGAATGGGTCAAGGAAGAGATAAAGAAAGAAATAAAAGCATTCCTGGAACTGAATGACAATGACAATACAACACAACAAAACCTATGGGATACCTTAAAAGCAGTCCTAAGAGGGAAGTTTATAGCCCTGGGTGCCTACATTAGAAAAACAGAAAGAGCACAAGTGAATGATCTAACACTACAGCTAAAAGCACTTGAGAGGCAACAACAGATGAACCCTAAACGCAACAGACAGGAAGAAATAACAAAAATCAGAGCAGAAATCAATGAAATAGAAACAAAGAAAACAATACAAAAAATCAATGAAGCCAAAAGTTGGTTCTTTGAAAGAATAAACAAGATAGACAGACCTCTAGCCCAGTTAACAAAAAGAAAGAAGGAACAACTCCAAATCAATACAATCTGTGATGAAAAGGGAAATATCACAACGGACAAGGAAAAGATCAAGAAAATTATATGGGAATATTACAAGAACCTATATTCTACCAAGTTTGAAAATCTAGAAGAAATGGATGAATATCTGAAATCCTGGGAATCACCAAAGCTTGGCCAAGAGGAGACCAGCAGCTTAAACAGACCCATAACATATGAAGAAATAGAGGATGTAGTAAGAAGCCTCCCAACTAAAAAAAGCCCAGGCCCAGACGGTTTCACAGCAGAATTCTATAAAACATTTCAAAAAGACCTACAACCATTATTACTGAAACTGTTTAGAAGTATACAATCAGAGGGAATTCTCCCAAATTCCTTCTATGAAGCCAACATCACTCTATTACCAAAACCAGGCAAAGATCCAACTAAAAAGGAGAATTATAGACCCATCTCCCTCATGAACACAGATGCCAAAATTCTAAACAGAATACTGGCAAATCGCATACAGACCCACATCAAGAAGATCATCCATCATGACCAAGTTGGATTCATACCAGAGATGCAGGGATGGTTCAACATACGAAAATCAATAAACATCATCAAACACATAAACGGAATCAAAGACAAAAACCACACCATCATCTCAATTGATGCTGAAAAAGCCTTTGACAAAATCCAGCATCCCTTCATGCTTAAAGTCCTAGAAGGAATTGGATTGGAGGGATCATTCCTCAATGTAATCAAAGCCATATACAGGAAACCCACAGCCAATATCATCCTAAATGGGGAAATGACAGAAACATTCCCTTTAAAGGTAGGAACTCGGCAAGGCTGCCCCCTATCACCACTCCTCTTCAATATAGTGCTTGAAACACTTGCTAGAGCAATAAGGCAAGAAAAGGATATTAAAGGAGTACTAATTGGAAAAGAGGAAGTCAAACTATCCCTATTTGCTGATGATATGATTGTTTACTTAAGGGATGCAAAAAACTCCACCAGAAAACTCCTAGAAACGATTAACAGCTTCAGCAAAGTGGCAGGATACAAAATTAACCTTAGAAAATCAATGGCCTTTCTTTACACCAAGAACAAGCAACTGGAGAAAGAATTCAAAGAGACCTTCCCACTCACAATAGCCTCAAAAACAATAAGATACCTAGGAACAAACCTAACCAAAGACACCAAAGACCTCTACAACAAAAATTTTAAACCCTTAAAGAAAGAAATTGAAGAAGACCTCAGAAGATGGAAAAACCTCCCATGCTCATGGATTGGGAAAATTAACATTGTAAAAATGTCCATTTTACCAAAACTCTTGTATAGATTTAATGCAATCCCAATCAAAATCCCCAAGAGTTTCTTCACAGGCTTGGAAACAAAAGTTCTTAAATTCATTTGGAGAAACAAAAGACCCCGAATAGCCAAATCAATCCTGAGTGAAAAGAGCTACACAGGAGGGATCTCTATACCAGATTTTAAACTATACTACAGGGCTATAGTCATAAAAACAGCCTGGTACTGGCACAAAAACAGACCTGTTGACCAATGGAACAAAACCGAAGATCCAAATCTGAGCACATACAATTTCAGCCATCTCATATTTGACAAGGGGGCCAAGAAACCACAATGGAGAAAAGACAGCATCTTCAGCAAGTGGTGTTGGCAAAACTGGATCACCACTTGTAGAAGAATGAAATTAAACCCCTACCTCTCACCCTGTACAAAAGTCAACTCCAGATGGATTAAAGACCTCAACGTGAAACCCCAAACTCTGAAGGTGATAGAAGAAAAAGTTGGCAGCAGACTACAAGACATAGGCGTAGGAAAAGACTTCCTAAATCAGACAGCAGCTGCACAAGAATTAAGGTCGACAATTGACAAATGGGACCTCATTAAACTCAAAAGCTTCTGTACATCAAAAGAAACAATCAAGGAAGTGAAGAGAAATCCCACAGAGTGGGAGGAAACCTTCACTGCAGATACATCTAACAAAGCATTGATTTCCAGAATATATAAACTACTCAAAAAACAAAGAAAAAAGAAAACGAATGACACACTCAATAGCTGGAGCAAAGAGCTGAACAGAGTCTTCACAAGTGAGGAATTTAAAAATAAATTTATGTGAAAAAAACCCATAATATTGGAGATTTTTTTTAAACAGCTTTGCGAATGGACGTGCCTAAGTGGGTAAAAGCCAGAGATATTGTAGATATTGCTCCCTACAACAAAGAAAATGACAACCTCAAATGTCAACAGTACTGTGGTTTAGAAACCTTGAGCTATGGCATGTAAATGGATTCTTGGGGAAGGATAGAAAGATGGAAGCAGGAGACTGGGGTAGAAACTTGGGAGAAATAATCATTGTTTTGGCTGGTATGGCAGCAGCAGTGGTGGACAGAGTTGAATGATTAAGGATATATGTTGAAGATAAAGCTAATCAGAGCTGATGACGATTTGGCTATGGAAAAACAAAGGAATCAAGGATGATCTCCATGTTGTGAGTTGAGCCAATGAGAACACAATGGAGTCATTTCCCATAATGGGGGAAAAACAGGTGAGGCTGAGAACAGTTTCCAGTACTTGGAAGATGAGGTCTGTTCGGTGGTGATAGTAAGTGAGCCACTGAGCATAGGAACCTGAAACTAAACACAGAGGCCAATTATCAGCATGTAGAATCTGAGCCCATAGGCCTGGATCAAATTACACCTGTAGTGTCCTGGAAGACATGGGGAAGCATCTGTAGAATGGTGCTGTCCTCTACAGAGAGTTTCTGAGGGGTCAGTAAGAGGAGAATTCAAAGGGGTCCAAGATTTGGCTGGCTTGCAAGGCAATTGTGATGTAGAGTACAGCGTTTTCTCTATGTGGCAGCATAATACCACACTGAAGTCAGTTGAAAACAGCAAAGATGAGGAGAAAATGTACCCAAGATTATGAATTGTGAGCCAGGTCCAGTGACACCCATCTGTGGTCCCAGCTCTTTGGGAGGCTGAGGCGGGAGGATCACTTGAGCCCAGGAGTTCCAGACTAGCCTGGGAAGCATAGTGAGTTCCTACCTGACCCCAAAGTAAATGAATTATTTTAACAAATATTGTTGAGCAGAGAAGTAGATAAATTAGGCAACGACACTATTCCAATTATATGACTACTTTTGCATATAGAATTCTTTTTCTTTTAAGTCCTAATTTGCAGTATTTACTTATAAAATGTGTAGATAAAAATTTTAAATGAATAATTTTCATAGTGTTCTAAGTGTCGGTATATTGTATATGTATCATTCAAATCCAAACTCTACTTTATAAATCAAATTAAAAATTTCTAGAACCACTGAAAAGCCACTTTTAGTGGTTTCAAGAATGTATCTGCAGAACAACTCTAACAAAATTGATTTTAACAACAAAATGTCACACATTAATCAGGAGGGCAATAAAATTTTACACCAAATAAGCCCTTTCTCCTGACCCTGAAATTATAGGAAGATTTTAATCTTGTCACTGTCATTTTTAGCTCTTTAGCCTGGGGCAAGTTACTTAACCTTTTGACACATAACCATCACATTTATGAACCAATTGAGGTTACCATCGAGACTAAACGAAATAATGCTCACAAATTGTGTGTCACACATGACGTCCACCTCCTCCTTTCTTTCTGGAAACTTTGCTGAGGAATACTCTACAGCTAGCCTTGCGGTGACTTGTTTGCAGTGACTTGTGGTGGTGCACATCACTGTTGGCAGCGCTGGCTGTATTGCCACGCGGAGCTTGTTTTCATTTTGATTGTGATGTCTTCTATCCGCATAGTACACCTTCCAGAGTGCAATGACTTTCAAACCATGAAGCTACTGAAATCAGGTTGGGCCCTACCCACATGACTCCATGTTGTATGAAATGATGGCTTTTCAGACTGTGCCTTGTTTACTGTGAAAGCCTCCTTTTTTTTTTTTTAATGGAAGTTGGGTAAGGATAGCCTCCATTTTATAAACAGCTTTTGACTCCATTTCTGAGAATAGAGGGTTACTTTGTACCTGGATGGACATGTAAAATGACTCCATCTACCCAGCAGCAACCATGTGCCACAGACTGATGAATGACTTATTTCTGAGAATGAAAAGAGTACTACCCTATAAATTAATCAGGGTGTATTAGCTCATGGAGGTATTAAATAATATTAGGAAAACCATGCCCTAGAACTTATTGGACATACCAGGGTAAAGCAAGGGTTCATGAATCCCATAAAGAGATGGACATTTAGTATTGTGATGGTGGGAGCTGGCAACAATTTATCTGATGACTTAGTACATGATCAAGGGACTGACAGAGAACTTTCTACTGGCCCAGAAGCTTTAGCTTCACTGGCCATTAATGAGGTCTCCTCACATTCCATCTGCTTATCCTGTTCTTGTCTGGGCCTGTCATCCATCTACCTGCTTCAACCTAGTCCTGCAGTTTGCTTTACCTTGCTTCTGTAGCACAGCGCTGGCAGTGCAGCCTGACTCTAAGGCCAGCAGCTGCAGCAGCATCTTTAGCTCCTGCTGTAGCTTAGTTAGGTTTATTCTCTCACCTTTGAATTTCTGTCTGTTTCCTAGCTTTGGCCTCTCAGGCTGCTTTGAAACTTCCTGTCTGTTTAAACCTTTGTACCTATTTTATAATACACATGCACACATATATGTTTGTATATATATATATATATATATATATATGTATATATATATATGTACTCTGAGAGCACATATTACACATAACATTTTATATATATATATATATATATAGCCAAATGGCTATACATATACACACACGTGCACACGCACACACACACACATACACACACACACGTGTGTGTATGTGTGTGTGTATATATATATATATATATAATGTGGTGTATAATATGTTAGCTAATAGTATTAATTAAGTTTGATCAGGGCTGTTAACAAAAGCAGCAAGAGTATCTGGCAAATTGCTGCAACAAAACTATCATGTTTTATGAATTTACTGCCATTATGGAAAAGCATAAACGAGGTTATCCATGTTTGACAAAAGCATCTAAATGATGTTAGAACCAAGGCAAGGCCTGTTTCTATGGCTTCAGTGCTTTAATGTATAAGATACTATGAAAAACCAAATATGTAAGCTATGAAATCTTTGAAGGGAGAATTCAATTAAAATTTTGGTTTAGGGCTTACACACTGCCAAGAATACAAAGAATTCCTGCATCTTTCAACCACAAATAGGGAGGTTTCTCTAAATAAGAGAAGAACAACAATTACAATAACTCTTGGATTATTGCTCCAAATATGAGTGAGAAAAATATTTTTCAATCTTAAAATTACAACTGCCCTAACACTGAGTTTGCTGACATGAAAAGAACTTACTTGTGGATTTGTCTTCTCTTTTCGGTAACTGTCATTTCTAGGAAGAGGAAAGGAGACTGCAGCAGTGAATCTCTGTGTAATTAGAACAGACTGATCAGCTCCAGAACACAGCTTCCTATACTTGTGGATTTGTCTTCTCTTTTCGGTAACTGTCATTTCTAGGAGGAGAATTAGAACAGAGTGATCAGCTCCAGAGCACAGCTTCCTATACTTGTCAGTTTAGGGGAATGGGATGCTCAGAATGTTTCATTAGGGAGAACTAAATATTTCTGGCTTTCTTTTAAATTTCTAGACATTTGTTGTGCTAACTTTTCCTGGGGAGATGGGAGCTCTATGCCTCACATATGGCTCTAGATGATTTCATCAGAGTGCAGTATATGCATCCAGCCTACAAGCATGCACGAGGAGCTGCTTAGAGGAGCATGAGTGACCCTAAACAGCAGTGTCACCTCAAGATCCTGCCCATCTCAAATGATGACCTCATGGCGCTGCATCATGGAGTCCCCTTTTAGTCAACCTTCCACACCCTGCATGTTCTAGCATCTCCCAACCTTACTTGTAACTTGGGGAGGGTAGGAAGGTATCAAGGCCTAAATCCCAGATAAGAGTCCTGTGACCCTCTCCTCTTTTACTGTTGAGCTCCATTACCATTATCATATCATGTGTTGTTGTTCTCAGTTAGTTGTCCTGGCTATGGGGATAAGGCAATGGCTACTCCAAAGGGGTGACAGGATCATATTATACTCTAAGGAAAGAAGCTATACTAAAACATTATTAGGGAATATTTACAAAGCAATGATCATCTTTCTTCCCATAGGGAGACGTTAATAATTTACCCGAGTTTCCAGATTTCTCCTGACTACAAGTGATTTGGAAATCAAGTTTAGCTCTGAGTTGTCTATGCTTTTCCATGTCTCCAAGTGCACATTTAGAGAATAAACTTAATATGAACTCAGTGTTTTGTTTGTTTTTTTTTGTGTGTTTGACACAGGATCTATGTAGCTCAGGCTGGCTTAGAACTAACTATGTAGTGTTGACACAAAGGTACAACTCTCACCTCAAAGGGGAATAAGATATAGTGTATTCTGGAGACAAATATAAGTGACCATGCTTGAGAACAGAGATTTAGACAAAATCCCAAGTTCCAATGCAGTAACAGTTTCATGAAGTTTTATACTAATAGAACAAAGAAAGCTATAAATCAAGACGTGTTTCCTCTTTTTAGAAAATTTTTGGAGAGGGTAAATGAAGGAATTTATTTGTTTATTTATTTATTTATTTATTTAATGTGTATGAGTGTACTGTCTGCATGTAGGTAGGTGCACCTGTGTCATGCAATGCTGCGGCAGTCAGAAGAGGGTATCAGATTCCCCTGGAACTGGAGTTAAAGATGGTTCTTAGCTGCCATGTGGGTGCTGGGAATCAAACCCAGGTCCTCTGCAAGAGCAGTCAGTGCTCTTAACCGCTGAGCCATCTCTCCAGCCCCAAGACACTTTTCAAACACATTGATGGAGATGCTAGAGAAGTGGGTTTCCCAAGCCCGGACAATCTGTTATAGGCCTTGGCTGCTATCTGACAGCATCATAGTCCTTGGGTTGATGGAAGTTAGCAGTCTTCTCAGTTAATATATCTCAAAAGGTTTCCTGTGTTAGTCACAGGATGTTGGGTCTGATATAGAGTAAGCAAAAATGGCTGCCTACAGGGCTAGGGATAGCTCAAGATAAATGTAACTATGCTCTGGTCCTGCAACATTCCAAATTCCATAATCATTTAGGTTTTAATCAGCTAATTCATCTTGCAGAAGTTTTAGTTGAAGATACAGGTTATCTCTGGGAACTTCCCTTCACAGTAGGCAAAGGATGACCTTGAACTTCTGATATCACGTATATTGGGATTATAGGCATGTACCATCCACTCACTGGTTTATGTGGTTCTGGGGATTGAACACAGGGCTTTATGCTAAGCAAACGGTCTACCAACCGAGCTATATCTTGTTAGAACCCAGACTCCCAGATGCCACTGGGAAGAGCCTCCCAGCGAGGCCCTGCCCGGCCTCTGCCCTCTCTCTCCCCTCAGCAGATGTGAAGAGCTGGCAGGCCACACACAACCCCTGTAGCTCTTCTCCCCTGTAGCTCTCACAAAGAGCCCATCCCCTCCTCCACCAGCACCACCCAGGAATTGAGGCAGCCTGACTGCAGTCACAAACTAAGTGCTTCCTCAAGTTCAGAAGCTTCCCCTTCCTTGGAAATCTCTGAGTGGACCCTGCTTTGACTAGCAACACTGAGGCTTCTTACTTCAGGGCCTCACCCCTCACCACACTGACTGCTAAAGCATTCATAAATTTCTTACCTGAAGGACAGTTCCATTCAATGGCTGTCTTCTTCAAATCCCCTCTCTTCTTCTTTGCCTAAACCTGATACAACCCCAGCCCTCAGTAATTATTTTAAATTTATTTCTGTCTGATTCCTAATTTCTGTCAAGTTTCCAACTGATTTAAATGAACAAATGGCATCCTTAGCTGCAGGTGAGAATGGAAAGGAAGCTTAGTGATGCCGAGGGACCCCCTTCTCAGCAGTGTTCTCAGCCATTGCTCATGGAGGTATCCTGTCAACTCTGTAACAATCTAGAGATGTCTATCAAGCAGGCACACACACTGATTTCCATCTGCTTGATGCTGTAGATTTCATCCTCGGAAGTTACACAAGCCAGATGAATTCCTATCTCAGCAGACAGTGCACATGACCTAATGGAAGTTGAGGGGCATAATGGAGAACTGTCCTCCTTGACCAGCTCTTCTGTGAATGAATCCTGACTTCACTGTGGAGCTCATTGGGCTTTTGGAAATAGGAATGGCTCTCACAGTCACATTAAGTCAGCAACGAGGATGGTTAACTAAGATCTGACTGTCGTTTTCTGCCTTGTAAACTTCTTTTATATAAATAGACTTAGAGACAGCTTTCAAATATCTTTAGACTCACAGTAGGGCATGAAAAGTCCATAGCTCTTCCCACATTATCAGTATTATGTCCCAAGGATTTTTTACACATGTGAGAAATAAAATACGATGATCCATTTTCAGTATAAAAGTGCCTTTTAGCTATCCTTCCTTCAAACCAAAAGCTCCTCTCAGGGGACTGCGTTCGCACTCTCCCCTTTAAAAAAAAAATGAAAAAAATACACTGAAGTAGGTGGAAAGATCATAAAGTTTGGGTGAGATTGCACCTCCATGAATACCTGGCTACTGTTAAAGAGGAGGACCAGACCCACAATTAGGACAGTAAAAAGAATCACTTTACACCTAATTAGTACACCTGCCATTTTGTGTGTGTTGGGCATGGCCTTGCAAGATTGTAAACTGCCTCACTTCCACCACTTCAGGTCTCTGGTAATAGTTATTATGGGTTTCTGGTGCTAGCTATTATGAAATGAGGGTCCTGTTCCCCACATATGGAAAAACATCAACAGTCCCACTCTTTAGAACCATGGGCTTGCCTCTTAAGATACAAGTCACTCTAAGTGGCCAGATTCCACAGCCTGAAGAAATGTGTCTCCAACCTCCCCCATGTAGGTCTCTCACAGAGAGATGTGAGAAAAGCATGATGTGTTGTAGCATCACAGACTCTAATTTATGGTTCCCAGTCCTTCCATGCTCTTTGTCACAGAGGCTATCCTAGACTAAATCACATGGTGTGGAACTTCGCCTCAATCCCTAAAAGGATAGAAGTCACATGTTTTCCTTTGTTTGAGGGAATTCTCTGAAGGAACTCCTCTATCTCCCTCATCATTCTGTCTATGGTGGCCATCTCTTTTACTTTAAGCTTTTGTGTGTAACAGAATTTCCTTTCTTTAAGTTTTGTGACTATCGTACATGAGTATTACCTTTGTATTATTTCCATCCCTCCCAGTCCCTGTCTAATCCACATACCCCCAATTCCATTTCAAATACACACACACACACACACACACACACACACACACACGATGCACTGAGTCTATATAGTTAGTGGTGCTCCTCCTGTTTATCTATGTTTAGGGCTGCCCACTTGGGATTAGATAACCACTCAGGGAGCTAGTCCTTGGAAGAAAATTGATTCTCCTTCCTCCATTGATTGCCCATAGCCCTTCGTCTTGAGGTGGGACCCTGTGGAATTTCCCCATCCACCTCGATATGTCAACTGGTTTTGTTACTATATGTGCAGATCTCGTTAGACTCCCGCACTGTGGAGATTTCATGGTGCAGCTTCCCTTCATGTCTAGAACGCCATACGCACAGCAGGTGTTTTGTCCCTCTGGCTCGCACATTCTTTCCGCTCTCATTTTGCAATGTTTCCTGAGCCTTAGGTGTAGAGTTTGCATTGCAGGCATGTTGCTTAGGGCTGGACACCTCACAGACACTTATTCTCTGTGTTTGACAAGCTGTGAAACTTTTTAATAGTCTCTGTTGCAAAAAAGAAAAAGTTTCTTTGATGACTTGGTGAGAGGCACACTTGTCTGTGAATATAAGGATATGCATTTGGAGTACAGTGAGAAATGACATTGGTCTAGGGAAGTGGCAGAAGTAGGTTTTTCTATAGAGTATGTGGCATCTCCAGTCATGTGTGTTTGGCTATGTTTACAGTACCGATTCATGAGTTCTTTCCCAGTGAGTGAGCCTCAAGTCCAGTTAGACAGATGTCAAAGTGCCACAGCTGGACCAGTAGAAATTATATGCTGGGACAGTCATTGTGGTTTATAAGATTTACAACTGGGTAAGATCAGCTTACAGAGTATCTTCTGATACTATAAGAGCTAGTCCTGGGGAGGAGTTTTCCAGGTCAATTCCAGCTCAATTGCTCCAAGTCCTACATGTGAAGTATTTCCTGTCTTCAGCAATAGGGTCTTACCTTCATGTTCTGGGAGGAAATCAAGGGCTGTGGCAATATCCTGTGTTATTTTGGCAGTTTCTTGGACTACCCTGACCAACAGCTCAAAGGGAGGTAAATTATACCTTTTAAAGAAGCTCCTCTCAGGGCTGGAGAGATGGCCTAGTGGTTAAGAGCGCTGACTGCTCTTGCAGAGGACCCACGATCGATCCACAGCACCCACATGGCGGCTGATCACCGTCTTTAACTCCAGTTCCAGGGGAATCCAACGCCCTCTTCTGACCTCCACAGCATTGCGTGACATGGGTGTACAAACCTGCATGCAGACAGTACATTCATACACATAAAAAATAAAATTAAAAAAAAATTAAAAAAAGAAGCTCCTCTCTAGGTTTAAAATGAAGTATCTCTTGCCTTTTAAGCCTCCAAACATGTTGTCTCTGATACAATGCGCTGTTGCTTTTTAATGCCCTCCCACCTCAAGACTAAATCATGGCTCCCAGAGCCATGAGGCCCTCTCCTAATAAAGCTCATTCCTTAAGGAATTTTATGCTCAGTCCTTTCCTTATCCGACCCACAGTTTCCTTTCCCTTATTTCTAACAGGGACATTTGTCTTTTTGTACCATAATTTATATTTTCTTATATTGTGTTATCTGTTTTAGATTTATTTCTTATTTTTTTCCTTTGAATATTTTTTACACAACATAATAGGAGGAATAGTGATACAATAACATAAAATAGTGAACAATAACACAAACCTACCAATTATAGAACATTTCATCATAATTATATAACAAAATAAATACTATTAATGTGATATATTACATAAGATTTTTCTACCTTGTTTTTCTGCCTATTCAATTACTTGGTCACTGATATTTATATTTTTACCAACTTTTGTTGGTTTTTTTGTTTGCTTGTTTGTTTTCCTTGCTGTCCTAGTTACTTTCTATTGCTGTCTTAAACCAATTCAGGGAGGAAAGGGTTTATTTTGTCTTACAATAGTCTTTCATTAGGGGAAGTGGGGGAGGAGAGGACTCGGGACAGGAACCTGGAGGGAGGAACACTGCTTACTGGCTTGCTCCCCTGATCCCAGGGGTGACACCACCCACAGAGGGCTGGGCCCTCCATATCACTCAGCAATCAAAAAATGACCCCCCACATGGCCACAGGCCAGTACAATGGAGATAATTCTTCAGTTGAAGTTCCTTCTACCCAGGTGCATCATGTTGACAACTGAAGCTGTCCAGCACACTTGCGGTACCAGGGATTGAACCCAGGTCAATCCACGGTGTAGAAAAATATTCTACTACTTGAGCTACACGCTTAGTCCAGAACTTCAATTTTAATTATAATTGAAAACAATATCAGTTACAAGATCACATTTTTCATTTTATGATTTGACTGCTGATACAACTGTTGCTAGCACTATCAAGAGCAGTTTGTACATCTGCACAAGAACTGCACAAGACCAAGCCAACAGGATTAGTCAACATTCCAACAAGCAGCATTAATTAGACTCAATGGGTTACAGGAAAAAGCAGAGGACTTGAAGGTGGGGGATCTCTAGTGGGAGTGGGAGGGGAGTGTTGGGGGTGGATATAATCAAGATACATTGCATACATGTATGAGACTGCCAAATAATAAATTTGAAAAATCTTTAAAAACAGTAGTAGTTTGGGCCTGGAGAGATGGTTCAGCAGTTAAGAGCACTTGCAGAGGACCCATATTCAGTTCCCAGCATTCATATGGCAGCTAACAACCATCTGTAACTTCAGTTCCAGGGATCAATCCAATGTCCTCTTCTGACCTTTGAGAGCATTGCATACACATGATGCACTTATATACATTCACATTAAAATTTAAAAAATTAAAAAACAAGAAGAAACAGAGTAGTTTGTGGGGCTCCAGCTTCTATCACCAGCACACTGGCCATCGGGCTTTTTCTGGCAGCTTCTCAGGGGCCGTCTTCTTTCGACCTGGAGGTCAATTCATCTCATTCCTCCTTGGATTGCTCAAGAGATTCTTATTTCTTTTTTTTATTGGTGCTTTGTGTATTTCATACATCATTTTCCAATTCAGTTCAGGCATATTTCCCTTTCCCTTCCCCCTCCATCCCACCCCACCCCATCCCAGATCATGCATTCTGCCATAACTGTCCTGCATCTTTCTCTCAGTTTTTTTTCATTTTTTAGCAATAAGTGATAATTTATGTGTACAAGCATCCCTCATGTAAAACCAATTTGCAGGCTGTTGTGCTTTCTTATTTTTAAAAAGGAAACCAGTCAATCAATAGTAATTAAATATCATATAGTTTAATGATTCTCAGGGTTTTCATGCTTAGAGATCCTTAAAAAAATAAAAATATGTCCTTCCTTCCAAATCATAGCAGAAGATTTAATATCTACTGGGAAATTATGTAATGACTAAAATATCAGGCTGGAGGTATACCTCAGCGTTAGAGCACTTGCTTACCATGCACAAGGCCTACCTTTGATCCCTAACACTGCCCAAACTAAAACGTGTGTGTGTGTATTATACATTATACATATATGTGCTATATATATGTTTTAAAACACACACATATATATGTGTGTGTGTGTATGTATATGTTTTAAAACACACTCCAAGAATGACTGAGCAAGTCTACAAGTCTGAGAAGCAGTAGTACGATACATATGAGTCATACTAACTCCTCACTTTTCAGATAGTGTTTACTGAGCCTCCCAAGAGCTAACCCCTTAAATCTGTTCAGAAGCTCACACTGTTCCTTCAAAACTTCCTACTTCCCACTCTGTGGCACTAGCATCATTTTTCTATTGCTTCTGAACTCGTAACATTTGGTTTTGCCTTGAATTCAAGCTAAAGCTTCTGCCTTGATCTGATTAGATGCTAAGTTAAAACTGTGACTCTGGAGCTGGGAAGGACAATCACTGTCATTTTGTCTTATCCCTTGCTTCCCAAACAAGAACCCCAAGACTGGGGTGTAAAAGTGGCTACCCTAGGCAGGAAATAGAATAGAACTAGGTTTCCTTGTAGCATTCTGTCCCCTGGGCCCTGTCTACATCTGGTGTGCAGGGCTACTGGGTTCGTTTACTGAGCACTGGCCATTGAAAATGGCCACAGGTTCTCCAGTGTGTTGGGTTGGGGCCTGCTTTATTCCTCTTATCCAGAATCCATACCCCTACCTCCATCACCACAATTACCCTTCAGAAATTCCATTCTCATGATTTAGCTAGAGATTTCCCATGAGCCATCTTTGCAAACCAAGTAAATACTTCATATCTTTCGTACTTCGATTACTGAAGTCACCAATACTAGTCATTAACATTTATTGAGTATTACCAATAATGCTACATGTCACATCACACTTAACATTCCCAATATACTATGCCACAGGATCTATATTTGTCTCCATTTCAAAAATAGGAAAATGGAAGTTCAGAGGTGAGTTATTTGTAAAAAGTTCTAGAAGTGATAGAGCTGCCCTCCCTGTGGAGAGTCAGGAGCCACATGCTCAAGCTCGGTGCTGTGTTGCTGCATCCTACAGCACTTGCAGCATGGCATTCATATCTAGATATGTGCCTTTCAAGCCCACTAGACTACGAAACACACTCAGAGGAAGGGCTGGTTTTTTTCTGCCCACCCCTAGAGTTTTTCTTAGAGTATGTGTTCAATATATATTTGCTGATTGAATGAATAGATGCGTGAAATAATCACTTTCCTTAAATGGTTCTTAAAGTGAAATTCCAAACTAGTTCTTACATAATAATCATTTATACATGAGGAGACAGCCCTGGTGATTTATATGAACAAATGCTGACTTCCCTAAATAGACAATACAGATCCCTGAGAAAAAAAGATCCCAGAGAATAGAATGTTAGCAAAACCAAATATTTCTAGGTTAGTATGGAAACCATGCTTTCTCTCTTCTGTCTCAGCTTCTCTCTCTCTCTCTCTCTCTCTCTCTCTCTCTCTCTCTCTCTCTCTCCCCCCTCCCCCAAGTAGTAAAGTAAGAGCAAGGGAGGAAAGGGAATAGTCGAAGAAGCATTAGAGTAGTTTTTAGTAACTTGGAGGCAGTAGTCACTTAGCTTCCTAGAAGATTCTGACATGAGGCAGTGTAAAAAGCTCTTTCCATTTCTGAGCAGGATGTGCTTCTAAACATGCTCCATGGCCTTTCAAATTCAACATTCTGGGATTCTAAACTTTACCAGGTGGTCTGTAGGCTGATTCAAAATGAAGGTCATATGAAAAAGTCTGTTATTTTGGGCTTCTCAAACATATGGATATATATATTACACACATGCACACACACATAAACAGGTGTATGCATATATATATATATTAGACTCGAAATTTTTTAAAGACAAAATAGTGCTTCAAAAATATTTTTATTGAATTTTGAGAATTTCATATGTCTTTTGATCATATTCAGCTTCAAACCCCCTTCTCTGTGTGTACCCCCCAGTGTCCCCTCCTGATTTCATGTCCCCTGCTATTTTTTAAAGACCTTTAGAGTCTAATTTGTTTCCCTAAATCCCCAACTGTGTGGTCCAGCCCTCGGAGCCTGGCCAACCTACCCAGCATCACACACTTAAAGAAAACTGGCTCTCCCTATCCCAGTAGCTATCAGCTGTCAATAGCTCCTCAGTGAGGGTTTGGACTTCTTACCTATCTCCCTATCTCTATGCTGGGAATTTGTGTGCCTTGCTTTTATGAAGGTCTTGTGCATCCCTACCCTACATAATTGCTATGAATTCATATGAGTAATTGCCCTGCTGTCTGGAAAACACTGTTCCCTTGTAGTCATCCAACACCTCTGGCTCTTACAATCTTTCTCCTCACCCTTCCTCGATAGTCCCTGAGCCTTAAGAGGCAAAGATTATAGGTGTCCCATTCAGGGCTGAGAATTTTGCAGTTTCTTACTCTCTACACATTGACTAGTTGTCGGTTTCTGTGTTAATTGACATCAGATGTGTGAGGAAGCCTCTCTGATGAGAGTTGGGAGATGCATTAATCTATGAGTATAACAACATGTCATTAGGAGTCAGTTTAACACCATGCCTATTTAGCAGAATAATTGTAGTAGGTTCTACTTTATGGCCTGTCTAGTCACAAGTTTCTAAGCCTGATATTAGTGACAGATATGGGCTCCATCTTGTGAAGTGAAGCTTAAATCCAATCAGAGAATGATTGGTTACTTCAATAACATTTGTTGCACCAGCGGGCATATCTTGCCAGGCCAGTTGTTATTGTAGCTCTTGAGTTGGACAAGGTTGATGGACATGTAGATGGTTTCCATTTGTTAGCTATTGTGACTAGAGCACCAATGAACATGGATGAACAGGCATCTCTGTAGTAGGATATAGAGTCCCTTGGATATATGCCCAAGAACTGTATGACTGGATCATGTAGATCAATTTCTAGCTTTTTGGAGAATCTCCACACTAATTTCCATAGTGGCTGTACAAATCTGCATTTCTACCAGTGGTGAATAAGTGCTCCCACATCTTTACCAGCATTAGGTATTCTTTTTTCTTTTTTTATTTTATTTTATTTTTAATCTTAGCTTTTCTGACTGGGGTAAGATGAAATCTCAAAGTAGTTTTAATTTTCATTTCTCTTTTGGCTAAGAACATTGGATACTTAAGAAAAAGTTTCTCAGGGGCTGGAGAGATGGTCTAGTGGTCAAGAGCACCAAATGCTCTTGTGGAGGACTCAGGTTTGATCCCCAGCATCCACATGGTGGCTGAGAACCGCCTTTAACTCCAGTTCCAGGGAATCTGACGCCCTCCTCTGACCTCCATGGCATTGCATGACATGGGTGCACAGACCTGCATGCAGACAGTACATTCATACACATAAAAATAAAAAGTAAATAAATAAAAATTAAAAAAAAAGTTTCTCAGCTCTTTATATATCTTCTTTTTAAAATTCTGTATTTAGGGCTGGAGAGATAGCCTAGCGGTTAAGAGCACCAATGCTCTTGCAGAGGACCCGGGTTCGATCCCCAGCACCCACATGGCGGCTAAGAACCGTCTGTAACTCCAATCCCAGGAGAACTCCAGTTCCAGGGAATCTGAGACCCTCTTCTGACCTCTGTGGCATTGCACGACATGGGTGCACAGACCTGCATGCATACAGTACATTCATACACATACGAAAAATAAATTTAAAAAAATTAAGAAAAAATTCTGTATTTAATTCCATGCTCCAATTTTTAATTGGGTTGTTTGTTTTCTTGGCATTTAGTGTTCTGTGTTCTTTCTGTATTCTAGATACTAACCTTCTATCAGATATATAGCTGGTAAAGTTTTTCCCCCTTGTTGGTGTTCTTTGGTTGACACGTTTTAGTTTCATGACACCCCATTTGTCAATTGTCTTAATGCCTGTGCCACTGGGATCCTGTGCAGAAAGTCCTTTCCTGGGCCTGTAAGCTGCACAGTGCTCCCTACTTCCTCCTCTAACAGATTTGAGGCATCAGCTCTTACATTGGGTCCTTGATTCATTTGGAGTTCAGTGATTGAGCAGAGTGAGGATAAGGATGTAGGAGGTGGGAGGGATGGATAAGCAGTTAGGAGTGTTTTCTGCTCTTTCAGAGGGCCCAGTATCCACATGGCAGCTCACCATTGTAACTTCAGTTCCAAGGGATCCTGTGTTCTGGCCTCCACAGGCATTACACACATGTGGTACACTTACATACATGCAGACAAAACACTCACACATAAAAATAAAAATAAATAAAATCTTTAAAAAGAGACAAGGATCTAGTTTCATTCTTCAGCATATTATTATCCAGTCTGACCAGCACCATTTGTTGAAGATGCTGTCTTTTCTCCAATGTGTTTTTGTGGTCTCTTTGTCAAAAATAAGGTGGCCGTAGGAACATGCCTGGGATTTTAAACTTTACCAGGCAGTCTATGTGCTGACCTGAAATGAAGGTCATATGAAAAACATGTTATTATTTTGGCCTCCCCCAAAGGGGATGTTCTATCCCCAACTGTGCATATAACATTACACACACACACACACACACACACACACACACACACACACACACAAAGACAGAGACAGAGAGACAGAGAGAGAAAACTGGAAATAGAATTTTAAAAGACAAAATGGTAGTTTTTTTAAGGAAATTAAACCTATGCTTCTTTTGAGGGTCATGACCCCTGCCCCCCAAATTGTGTTCCTGGTGCTAGTAAAAATTGTAAAGTACTTTTGTGTGGAATTGGTTTTCAGCCAGAAAAAGTGGGGGTGATTCTATAACCCAGCCCATCTTGACCACATATGTCACATGACAGGGTGGAAGGTCATCAAGAGTCCCTTCCAGGACAAGCATTCTCCGAGTCCATGAATTTCTGGAAGCAACTATTGGTCTCTGGTGACATCTCCATTGGGGGTGACCCTAGCTCATAAGCTCTACCTTCGCTTCACCTTTCTGACACTACTTTGGCTTCTGTTGCATCCATTGTCCTTCTGTGACTAAGTTCAGTCATCTTCCTCCTCCTCCTCTTCCTCCTCCTCTCCCTTTCCTCCTCCTAATCCTCCTTCTCCTCCACATTAAACTGAGCGGGGGTGAGAGGGAGGTGTGGAGAGGGAAGGGGATCTAAATACCATCAAACTGTATTCTATAAAAATCACAAAAATTCAACAAAAAAATGAAATTTAAAAGCTCATTATTGCCAGGTATGGTGGCACACACCTTTAATCCCAGCACTCGGGAGGCAGAGGCAGGTGGATCTCTGTGAGATCAAGGCCAGCCTGGTCTACACAGTGAGTTCCAGGACAGCTGGGGCTACAGGGAGATCCTTTCTCAAAAAGACCCCCCAAAAAGCTCATTATTGCATATTTATGTGTGTGTATGTTTGTGTGTGTGTGTGTGTGCTTGCACACACGTGCCACAGTGCAAGTATGGAGGTGAGAAGACAGCTTCTGATGCTTCCATACAGTGGAAAAAAAGCAAAATTTTAGTGTCTTCATAATAACAGCAGATTAGTCTTTGAGGTTCAGGCACAATAAATCAGTCTTCCCATGAATTCTCAGAAATTTCAAAATTATTACTTTATTTTAAACACACTTCTAATAACATTCACAATCTATTATTGTTTGAAGAGTAAAATACACTCAACTTAGTAATAATTACATAGAACTACAGTGTACAGAAGCATCTAAACAATGAAAAACCTAATTTGAAATCCAGATCTCCCAGTAAGGAAGCAGCCCCCATAGGACCACAGGTAGACTCTGCCCACTGAAGGACTGATGGTTGCATCAGAAGTAGGTTATACCCATATATTAATTTTAATTGTTATGATTGCTCCATGGAATATATTTTGTTTTTAAAACAGAGAAAGTAGTGAATTTTACCATGAACACTCATTATTTAATAGGAAGCTATTTTCCTTTTGGCTATGAAGCACACAACATATAAGCTTACCATAGACACTTCTGGAAAACTCATGCCAGTCGTCTTGATGTCATTAGCTTCTTTCTTTATCACTTTCCTTCTCCAACCTCATTCCTGGCACAATCACAAGTTTCAGAGCAGCCAAATTTCCAAGCAAGCTGTTTTAATTTACATTTTCCTCAATGACTAATCTAACACACCAGAGAGGAGAGCCCTCATTTTTCTCCATCACAGTAAATCCTGATTTAGTATTCTGTTTTGTTTTTGTGAATTGAACACCCTAGCAATGTAGACAAGAAGGAATCCGATGTCTGTCTCCACTCTCTGGATGGCCATATTTCGGAGGTTATCCTTTTTCAAAATGGCAGTTCACATTTCCACTCCACTAACTTTGCTGTAATGGAAAGTCATACAAGTGTTGCCAGAATCAATGTTTTAAATTCTTGTGTCTGTCTCAGACAGCAGGATTCATGGTGGTAATTCCGTATGCCATGTGTTCCCATCTGAAATCATCCGAGTTTCTTATTTGCAGTCTGCTCCACAATGGTGTGAGTCAGAGCCTGCTTTTCTCCTAAGGTGATGCTTAATTTTGCCTTGTTTCTTAAAAGAATGCACTTTCTTTCCAATACATTGAAAAATTATTTCATGTCTCTGCATTTGTACCAAGAAGAAGGCAGCAGCTACCCATTTCCATCTCTGTCATACAAGCTGACAAGCTAATTCTCCACAGGCTTCCAGTGGACGTTTGTCTCTCAGTTATTTATAGCCAAGTAATGATCATTCTTCAGGTACTCGTGTCTGTGTTCCACATGTTCAGCTGAAATAAAGCAGTTGGCTGGCCAGAAGTTTCATTGCAGAAACTACAAAGTGACTAGATTGTTGGTGGGAAATAGGACGTGGGAATTATTCATCCTGTACTCATGCCTAAGATTTATAATAAGTGGAGGTACTTCCATTGAATGGTGGTCCGGGTTCCTGAAGGTTGAGCACCTGCTGCACTGTACTTTTGCCATTGGTGTCTTATATTCTGTAAGTAAACCTGCATTTGGCTGATGGGATACCTCTAAGAAATCCTTCATGACTGTAAGCAAGGAAATCACTAAGTTCAGAAAGGAGCCAGGCATTGAGGGGTAGTGAAGATTAAGAAAGAGTATCTCAGTTTGTAAAAGGAATAAAGCAAGTACTGGTAGCTTTATTTTTGAGAGGCCACAACATTTCTTGGGAAGTTGGGCAGAGGGGGCCCTCACCGAGAGCCTAGGGATGAGGCTGAGAGTAAAAGACCTCTACCACCCAAACTGGAGAGTGGATGGGCGATCATAGACAGGCAATGGTGCTTGTGGTTTGAGCAGGGCTCCAGCTTGCCCTCTGTGATTAGCTGTGCCCTCCTCTCTGTGCTGCTTAGATCCTCGGGTTGGCTTCTCTCCTGGCAGTGGGGCAGCTGCCAACAGCTAGCAAGGCCTTGACGTTCCTATTTAAAAACAGTACAATTCCATCTAAGTTCCATTGTTTTTCTGTCATATTGGTAGTAAGTAGCTCTGTGTCATAACTAAGTTTTGGTTAGTAGCTCCCTATGTGGTAACCCAATATGTACTCTGGGAACCAAATAAATAGCTCACAAAGTAAGGATATAAATCTCAGTCTACTTTTCATTTTGACACTTTTAAAGGGTATGTCACAGAAAGTAGGTGTTTCTTTCTAGATCTTGAGACCCATTTGTTGCCTCCTCTTCCCTTCAAATAGAACATTTTTCTTGTTTCCAGACTCATGTGTGAGAATAAGGAGAATGCATGGTGGTTACTAAAAAATAGTGGGGGGAGGGGTGTACCAGAAAAGAGCATATTGCCATGCTACTTTTTCCTTTATGGCCTGTCATTGGTTAAATTGAGAACGCTCCAAATTATTACGTTGAGGTACTGACTCCCAGTATTTCAGAAGTTGACTACATTCTGAACAAGTAATTAATTTAAAATGTTGATTAGAATGTATCTGATCCAATATGACAGTGTCCTTATGAGAAGAGGAGACAAGGACACAGATGGAGGAAAGGAGATGGACATCTATAAAGTCAAGAGACAGTGTCCAGAGTGAAGCCCACCCTGCCATCTTGATCTTGGACTTGTAGCATCCACAACAGTAAGAAAACACGTTTCTGTTCTTCTGTAGCTCTAGTCCTTAAAGTTATCAATTGAAAGAACAGGTTATCCTTCAAAGGACATAGTTATTGGGATGAGATACACCCAATTCCTCCAAACACCCAGAGACACATGCTGAAATGTAGAAACCTGGTTGTCGGGAGGGTGTCTGCTTCTTTACAGGCTCCTGGGCTCCAGACGCCTCTTTGTAACAGTACACCCTGTTGTACTCACCCACAATGAGTGCAGACTCATTGCTCTTATTTCTCTAGTTGTTCCCCCTACCCCCTTGGGGCATGGAGAAACACTTTGTGGTTTTCTTGAATTCAAGAGACATCCTCAAGAATGAATTCAAGTGTTGGAGTAGCTCATGGATGCATCTTGGTTTATTTAGAACATTCAACTCATGTGTCCAATTAAAATGGAACCAAAGCATGTTATTGGGAAGATGAAGTCAGAGTGGTAGCTGGATTCTCCCACATGGCAGCGTGACCATCTCTGCCTGTGACACATGTAGACAACCATGGATGGGGCCTGAGACAGTAAACAGGGAATCCTCTTTCTTCCTTTTTAGAAGAAATTTTGGGAAATTTTTAAGAAAAAGAGCAAAAGAAGGGAAATTTTGAAAAGATATTATAAGTAATTTAGATGTTGCAGCAACTAATATTGATGGTTCAAATTTGTAATTCTGTCTCCATAGTGTGATCCTTTGAGATTTTATGTGGATCTATGTTTATTTTTTTAAACATTTCTTTTTTATTTATTTTTTATGTGTATGAATGTAGTGTCTGCATGTAGGTCTGTGTACCCATGTTGTGCAATGCCACAGAGGTCAGAAGAGGGTAACAGATTCCCCTGGAACTGGAGTTAAAGAAGGTTCTCAGCCGCCATGTCGGTGCTGGGGATCGAACCCGGGTCCTCTGCAAGAGCAGTTGGCGCTCTTAACTGCTAGGCCATATCTCCAGCCCCGGATCTATGTTTAAAATAGAGTCCTGCCCATCATAATGCCCTCTGTGATGTGGATGTCACAGCGGAGCAGGGCACAGATCTGACACCACCTCAGTCGTGACAACAGATTAAGGAGTATGCTGCTCGCTGCTGCCTTTGCATATAGTGTGAGTCTGGGTAGTGGACACTAGTCTAAAGTGCTCGCAGTTGCTGGTGCAGGGTGAGGGAGCATCAGGGTGTCTCATACTGCTCTGTCTCACACAGCTTCTCTCCCAAGTAGCTATTCTGCTTTTGAAGCTGCTCAGATGCACAGTGATTTGACCATGGGATTAATTCGAGTTGAATTTACAGCTGTTCTCATCTTTATTAAAACACTGGGGTGGAGCCAACTTCAGGGCATAGTCAAGGAAAGAAATAGCTATTTTGTGGTCAATGAAAAGAAACACAGGTAGATGCTAATCCTGGCCTTTTCTGTTTGCTGCTGCATTTCCTTGTGCCCAGACCTTCTGCATCTCGCTATATATAA